>QXEO01000121.1:697500-1268791 GCA_007115705.1 Dactylis glomerata | reverse complement strand
TGTCGGGGGGATGACCCCCGGTAGGGTCAAGAGACTAGAGAGACACAAGGTCTAATGATGACTTTATGCCGGGTTATCAAGGAAGGGCCTGGCCGGAATATAAGAGCATCGGCCCGGCCGGCATATAATGTGTATCCCGGCTGGTGTCTGGATATGCCGGCATAGCCGGAATCCTGATATATGTGTGCCGGCATATACTCAGATATGCCGGCCTAACTATTTGGTGTGTTGTGCAGGAGCAGGGGAGCCGGATTACCCGACCCTCGTAGGTCGCTGGTCCGGCATATAAGTCCTGGGTATGGCCAACGGTCATATCCGGGATACTTAAGTCAACCAAGGTGTCACATCCCTACAATCAAGGAAGAAAACATCCAAGCATGGTAGCAGAGTAAGATGGCAGGGTGCACAGTGGAGGTTACCTACCCTCACTGTGCACAGTACGAGCTTACCGCACGGAGGTAAGGCCACAGTTCAAGAGGTACAAGGTACAGGGATATGGCGTCCATCGAGAGCAATCAGGGGCGAGTCAAGGGTCTCTGCCATCGCCACCAGCTCCTGTTTGGAGTGTAGCCCTTGTCTTGTGGTCTTGTATGACCGTTGTAACCCTGGCCACCACTATATAAGGTGGCATAGGGAGCCCTGGTAAAGGGTGGAAGGTTGGACGTTGGTTGGTCACTCTGCGTTCTACACTTAGCAGTCATCTTCCTTCTCTAGCAGAGAGCTTGGAAGCACATTGTTGTGTACTACATCGATCCATATATACAATCAGTAGAGCAGGAGTAGGGGTGTTATCTCCTTACGAGAGCCCCGAACCTGGGTAGATCAGTGTCTCTTTCTGTCGTGCTCTTTAGCTCGTTCCCCTCTCCGAATCTCCAGCATCTAGTCGGCCCCCATTTAAGCCATCCTATGCATATGTTGTTTCACCACGACGACATTTGGCGCCCACCGTGGGGCAGATCGATATGCTGGGCGGAGTGTTCATTCGGACGGGGTCTGTGATAGCAGCTTCGGGAGTGCGCGTGGTCTCTGGCCTCGTCCAGAGGCTAGGCTCGCTCAGTTTCGTCAGTGACAACGCCGGTTGTCTCGGTGGCCGGCCGTTCCCCAGGGATGGCCGGATTATGTCTTTCGGTTCCCACGAGGTGTACGTGGGACTGAGAGAATTTGCAGGAAGGAGGTGCTGGTGGCGTCGGATCCTCCGTCACATCGGCTGGCTCACGCTGGGCGTAGCGCTCGCTCAGTAGAGTCGGCTAAGGTGATGATGGCCGCACATCCGTGCCGCCGGCGGAGGATGCCGGCAAAGCAGCAGCGGTCGGAACTTCTCCTCCGGAGCCGCCGAAGGTCAAGAGGTCGGCGCGTCCTCCGTTGGAGCGTGTGGAGAACCTGGCCGGCACTTCCGGTGTGCCGGCTAGGGGCGAGGTTCTTCTTCCCATCATCGACCGGCTTCTCGAGCCGGTGCGATCCGGCGTCGATCCGGAGCAGACAAGGGAGATCCTGGAGGGATCTCGTCAGGCCCTCGTCGACGAGGCCCTGGCCATGAACCAGGAGCGCGAACGGTTTAACCGGCAACTCCGTGAGTATGAGGCAGCCCATGGTTTTACTCCTGTAGTAATCCGGCCTAGCCGGATAGAAGAGGTTAGAACTAGAGGCAGAAATCTTAATGCTGAGATAGGAAAAGATGCTAGAGATAGGAGTCATACTGCAACTAGTACTGTGCCTAAGGTAGTCTATAGTTCGCCAGTAAAGAACCTTAGAGCAGCGGCCGAGGTAGCTAAGGATTTATCTTGTTTATCCGGCGAAGCACTGCGTAAGCAGCAAGCCCGGCTTAACCAACTTTTGTCTGAAGCTACAAAGCAGCAGGAGGCCTTTAAGAAGGCAAACCCAGGTGCCGGGGCATCCCAGTACATTGTGTCGGCGGGAGGTGCCGGTGCGAGGTCGAGGGGCCAAGCCTTGTCCCCGCATCCTAGCGCCCGGCGTGCCGGAAGTGTGACCTCTGGCCGCCGGGACAAGCAGATCCAGGTGTACGATCCGGCTGCCGCCGGAAAGCAGGCGATGGTGCAGAAGAATGTCGGCCAAGCTGACAAGTATGTCGGCAGCAAGAAGCCCGGCCAGAGTATGCCGGCCGGACATGAAGCAGCAGCGGCCGGTGGTGGCCGGAGTAACAGTGCAGTCCGGCGTCAGCAACAGGGCGCCGGAGGTGCAGCGCAGCAGCAGGGTGCAGGCCATCCGGGACACCGAGAGGATGACGGCAATTCCGCCCTTGCCAGGGCGGGATATCAGCAGCAGCATCAGCAAGGCCGGCATAGTGAGCAGCATCAGCCGGAGCAGCAGCAGCAGATGATCGCAGGCCCAATAGCATCCCGGCTTGGACCTCGGTCCTTGGAAGCCAATGATGCACGTTTCAAGCTGGACAAGCTCCACCAATCAGAGTTGGTGGAGAGACAAGGAGCTCCGGGCCCTATGTGTTTCGGACCCCGGATTATGGGAGAGCCGGTGCCTTACTTCTTCCAGCTCGCGCGTGGCGCGAGGACATATAATGGCAGTACGAAGCCGGAAGATTGGTTGGAGGATTACTCCACAGCGGTGAACATCGCCGGAGGAAACCTCAGATGGGCGGTACGATATGTGCCGCAGATGTTGGAAGGTCCAGCCAGGATATGGCTGAATAATTTGCCGGCCGGGAGTATCAACGGCTGGATTGATTTCGAAGAGCAGTTTGTGTCGAACTTTACCAGTACATACAAGAGGCCCAACCGTCCGCAGCAGCTGGCTAACTGCCGGCAAGGAGTGAATGAGACTGACCGTGACTATCTGACCAGGTGGTGCACGTTGCGCAATTCCTGCGAAGGAATCAATGAGCAGCAGGCCATCATGTGGTTCGCTCATGGGTGCCAACATGGCACCATGCTGTGGCAAAAGCTTCAGAGGCAAATGCCGGCCACGCTGGCCGAAACAATCAAGATCGCTGATAGTTATGCTCTGGGAGATCCCAAGCAGCCCAGTCTCGATTCACAAGGACAGGGGCAGACCCAGGGGAACACCAGCAATGCCGGGAGATCAGGGCAGTTTTATCGCCCGGATAACCGGAATAAGAGGAGAGATGAGCGGCCGGATTATCGGTATGGCTCAGCACAAGTTGCAGCTGTGGAGGAAGAGCAAGGGGGCGCCGGCAGTAGCCAGCGTCCGAGATATGAGAACTATCAGCAGCCTCAGCAGCAGCCGCAGCAGCAAGCACAGCCGTTCCAGAAGAAGAATGTCTGGACCAACAAGAATGCCGGCGGAGCCGCCGGCCAGAAGAAGCAGTGGCCGAAGTATACCGTGGGTCTTGCCATGGACAAGCCTTGTGTGTTTCACACATTCCAGCCGGGAAAGCCGGCAAACCATTTGACAAGGAACTGTTCATGGCTGGACGACATATTAGGCAGGTCGTGCAGGTCCCTGGGGACCGGCTAGACCCTCTGTCCCGGCAGCTCCATCGCCGTTGACAGGTGCTAATACAATTGCAGTCCCACCTAGGCCGGTTAATCCTGGGAATCAGAGCAACACCGGAAATGCCGGCGTAAATCAAGTTGACCAGAGCTATAATCCGGAATATAACGCCGGAGGCCCAGGAGTGGGCCGGAATGAGTACAAGGAGTATGATCAGAGCTATATGGTCTTTGAGACCGAGAGAACAGACAAGCAGAGCTTGTACCGGCGGAGTCTGGAGGTGAATGCCGTTATGTCGGCTGTGCCAAAGCTGATGTACTGGTCTGACCAGGCTGTTGGTTGGGACAGGGCAGATCATCCCCGGATCATGCCAAATCCCGGCGGATATGCTCTGGTGATGGATCCGACATTCGTCGGGCCGGCTAATAACGTAAGATTCAGCAAGGTCCTCATTGATAATGGAAGCAGCATCAACATCATGTATCGGGATACGATGGAGAAGCTGGGAATCAAGGAAAATATGCTGGAACCAAGCAAGACCACGTTCCACGGCATTGTGCCGGGACTTTCGTGTGCGCCGATGGGCAAGATCCGGATGGATGTCATGTTTGGCAGCCGGGATAACTGCAGGGTGGAAAACCTCATGTTCGAGGTGGTTGATCTGGAGAGCCCCTACCATGCTTTGCTGGGTAGACCGGCACTGGCAAAATTCATGGCCTCTACGCATGTGGCGTATCTGAAGATGAAGATGCCGGGACCCAAAGGAGTGATCACCATCATTGGTGATTACAAGCGTTCGATGGCATGTGCCACCGCCGGATCCAATCTGGCCGAGACTCTGATCATTGCAGAGGAGAGGAAGAGGCTCAAGCGAGCAGTGGAGATTGCTGAAACGGTCGTGGCCGGCAAATATATGCCGGGCATGACAAATCCCGGTGGCAGTGCTTCTTTTCAAGTAGGCAAGGAAGTCAAAAGGGTGCCTCTGGATGAAGCTTTCCCGGAGCGCCATGCCCTGGTTGGGGCAAGTTTGGATCCCAAATAGGAAAGCGAGCTCATCAGCTTCCTCCGTGAGAATCGGGATATCTTTGCATGGTCTACTTCGGACCTGCAAGGTGTGCCGAGGGAGCTGGCTGAGCACGCATTGCACGTGAGACCCGATGCTAAGCCAGTGAAGCAGCCGCTCCGGCGGAATGCCGGCGATAGAAGGAAAGCCATATGGGAGGAAGTGGCCAGGCTCTTAGCCTCTGGCTTTATCAAGGAAGTACTTCATCCGGATTGGATGTCTAATCCGGTTTTGGTGGAAAAGAAGAAAGACGAGCCCGCCATAGTGAAAGTATGGCGGATGTGTGTTGATTACACCAACTTGAATAAGGCATGTCCTAAAGATCCATTCCCGCTGCCTCGGATCGATCAAGTGATTGATTCCACAGCCGGATGTGAACTGTTATCATTCGTAGATGCCTATTCTAGTTTCCACCAGATCCCCTTGTTTGAGCCAGATCAAATAAAGACATCCTTTATTACCCCGTACGGGGCTTATTGCTATCTCACTATGCCGTTCGGTTTAAGAAATGCCGGCGCAACTTACCAAAGGTGTATGCAAAAGTGTTTGCACGATCAGATAGATAAAAATGTGCAGGTATATGTCGATGATATCGTCATAAAAAGCAAGGAGAGCAAGACTCTCATAGATGATCTCCGGGAAACCTTTGGGAACCTGAGGAGATTCCGGATGAAGTTGAATCCGGCTAAGTGCACCTTTGGTGTGCCGGCGGGCAAGTTGCTCGGGTTCCTTGTTTCCAGCCGGGGTATTGAGGTGAATCCCGGCAAGATTCGTGCCATAGAAAGGATGAAGCCGCCGACAGATTTGAGGGAAGTACAGAAGTTCACTGGGTGCCTCGCATCCCTGAGCCGCTTCATAAGCCGGCTGGGAGAGAAAGCCCTGCCGTTATATCAGTTGATGAAAAAGTCCGACACATTTGTCTGGACAGCGCAAGCAGATGCAGCTTTCAAGGAATTGAAACAGTTGTTGTCAACAGCGCCGGTATTAGCGTCGCCGATGCCCCGGGAGCCAATGTTGCTCTATATAGCGGCAACCAACCGAGTTGTCAGTGCTGTGGTGGTAGTAGAGCGAGAGGAAGGAGGCAAAACCGTGCAGCGGCCGGTATATTATCTGAGTGAAGTCCTCTCCACCTCAAAGCAAAATTACCCCCACTATCAGAAGATGACCTATGGTGTCTATATGGCGGCTAAGAAGCTCAAGCATTACTTCCAAGAGCATCCAATCCGGGTAGTGGCCGAGGCCCCTATCTCGGAAATTATAGGCAACAAAGATGCCAGCGGCCGGATAGCCAAGTGGGCAATAGAGCTTTCACCATATACACCGCAGTACGATAAGAGGGATACAATCAAGTCCCAGGTCTTGGCTGATTTCTTTATTGACTGGGCCGAGATACAGTATGAGCTACCATTGCCAGATGCCAATTATTGGAGGATGCATTTCGATGGGTCCAAGACAATCCATGGCTTGGGTGCCGGCATAGTTCTCAGTTCACCAAAGAATGACCAGCTGAGATACGTCCTGCAGATTCACTTTGCCGCATCAAATAATGTGGCGGAATATGAGGCACTTGTGCATGGCCTGAAGGTGTCTAAGGACATAGGAATTCGCCGGATTATGTGCTTCGGTGATTCTGACTTGGTGATTCAGCAGTGTTCCGGCATATGGGACGCGCATGATGCTAACATGGCATCATACCGTTTCCTAGTGCAGCAGTTAAGTGGTTACTTTGAAGGTTCTGAGTTCCGGCACGTTCTCCGGGCTCAGAACGATGCAGCCGATGCATTATCCAAGCTGGGGTCTTCCCGAGATTCAATCCCGCCCGGCATTTCGCTGGAGCATCTGAGGAAGCCATCGATCAAACCCTCGCCGGAGTCATCCTCCATTTATGTCCCGCCAGGTCCAGACGAAGCAGTTCCAATGGAGATAGATGCCGGAGCCAAGACGGATAACCCGGGGACTGTTTCCTCAGTCCCGGGGACTGGGCCGGCATATGCTGTTAGTACAGTATTCCGGAGCAAAACTAAAGGCAAGGGTAAAATGTGCCAAGAGGTTGTGCCGGTATACCCGGGGACTGCTCCGGCATACCCGGGGACTGATTCTTCAGTCCCGGGGACTTCGCAGCCCATGGAGATCGATTATGTGTCGGTCGAAATGATGGAAATAGATCAGGCAGTGTTCACTGTCAGGGAAGTGCCCTCATGGGCACGTCCTATCATGAACTTCATGGTGGATGGTCAAGTGCCGGCGGATGAAACCGAGGCCCGCCGGGTTATAAGGAGATCCAAAGCGTATACCATCATCAACAAAGAAATATACAAGAGAAGTACCACCGGAGTATTGCAGAGATGTGTCGAATCTGCGGAGGGTCTGGAGATGCTCCGGGAAATTCACCAGGGGGAGTGTGGTCACCATGCTTCGTCCAGGGCATTGGTGGCAAAGGTATTCCGGCATGGCTTCTATTGGCCAACGGCACTGCAACAGGCAGAAAACTTGGTCCGGAAATGTAATGGGTGTCAAAGATATGCCCACCAGATTCATCAGCCGGCATCTGCCCTGAAAACTATCCCAATAACCTGGCCCTTTGCTGTTTGGGGCCTGGATATGGTCGGGGCTTTTAAGCCGGCCAGAGGGAAAATGACCCATATCCTGGTCATGGTGGACAAGTTCACCAAGTGGATTGAAGTGAAGCCCATAAGCAAGTGTGATGGTCACACAGCAGTGAAATTCTTAAAGGATATAATCTTGAGATATGGTGTTCCTCATAGCATCATCACTGACAATGGGTCAAACTTTGCCCAGGGCCATTTGCCAGATTTTGTGAGGAGGTTGGAATCCGGCTGGACGTTGCGTCGGTTGCCCACCCTTGTGCCAATGGCCAAGTAGAGAGATCGAATGGGCTAGTATTATCCGGCATAAAACCCCGGCTGATAGAGCCCCTGGAGAAAACTCCGGGATGTTGGCTAGATGAGCTGCCAGCAGTGCTGTGGAGTTTAAGAACAACTCCGAATAGATCAACAGGCTACACACCATTTTTTCTGGTGTATGGAGCAGAAGCTGTGCTTCCGACAGATGTAATACATGATGCACCAAGAATAGTGCTATATACTGAGGAAGAGGCTAAAGAAGCCAGAGAAAATGATGTTGATCTGCTAGAGGAAGCAAGGGAAATAACTCTGTCAAGAACAGCAGTATATCAGCAGAACCTCAGACGCTATCATGCGCAGAAGGTAAATCCAAGGAGATTTCAAGAGGGAGATCTAGTACTCCGGCTAAAGCAAGGAACAGAAGGCCAGCATAAGTTAACTCCTCCATGGGAGGGGCCATTCATTGTGAGCAGAGCTCTGCACAATGATGCCTATTATCTTATAGATGCGCAGGACCCCAAGAAGAATAAGGTGGACAGGTCCGGAGAAGAAACCAAGAGGCCATGGAACATAGCTCTACTGCGCCCCTTTTACTCCTGAGCAACATAATGTATGTATTTCCATATTTTCCTTTGTATGCCGGCGTGTTGTGCCGGCACAAGACTAATGAATGAAATACCGGCATCCCGAAGAAGCCGGGTAACTAGCTCCGAGGTATATTTGTGGTTTATTTACAGTTTTTTGTTATATGCCGGCTGGCTTTATTTGAATGTTTCCTATGTCGGCCTAGTAATGTGTCGGCATCAAAGGCCACTCTTCGACTCAGCTGCTGTCCGAAACCCGGCTTCATGGCTAGCAAGAGTAGATGCCGGAGATTGTCTACACATGGAAAACGGCTAAGGAAATACAAAGCAAGCGAACCGACATTTTCGTTAAAGCTAAAGTTAAAATTTAAAGTGTCGGATGATTTGAAGTCTAAGTCTCAAAGTTAAAGTACTGTATGTTCGAGGAAGCAACCTTGAGACTCATACGTCGAAAGCCAATTAAGGTAGACAAGTAGCCAAGGTTGTGAAATTGAGGAAACAGGAAAACAACTCGGTGACTTAGCCAAAAGATGATCCGGCATTAGTAACAAGCAAACCAAGATAAAACTTGTTCAGGAAGCAAACCTAAGGAAATTAAATGTGTATATTACATCTGCACCCGGCATACCGGGGATCTGATAAAACTTAAAGTTTTTATGCTCCAAAGTCAAGGAGCAGTGGCAGAAGCAGAGCCGCCGGCAGGTGGAGCGGTAGCAGTGGAAGTGTCGGCTTCAGGTGTGCCGGACCCAGCAGATGGAATGGAGCCATCGCCTCCGCCCGGGGCAGATGCCTGTTCCGGAGCTTCAGTGTCGGCTTCCTCAGCTTCACCTTCATCTTGGCTGGAGTCGGAACCCTCAGCAGCAGCAGATGTCCCGGCATCAGCATTCTTCTCCGGCTCGCGGATGTCCCGGACGAATTTGTCGGTGTCGGCATAGTCCACATAACTATGGGCCAACTCCTTGCGGCGACGGATATGATCCGGATCCGTGGTCCAGATGGATCCTTCGCGCACGGTGCGCAAAGTCTCCAAGTCTGCCTTTTCATACCAAGACAAGAAGTAGCTGAGGGCTTCGTCGGCTCCAACCCTCGCGCCGGAATCTCGCCACTCCCGGAGGCGAACCTTGGCAAGCTGCAGGTCGTTGCCGAGGTCAACCGGGTCAGTGGGAGTCCTTTGTCCCGGCCAGAGGGCAGAGAATGCCTCCTGGGCGCCGTAGAAGAGCTCTTCAGTGTAAAGGGTCATGGCCTCCTTCCGGGACTGCAGGGCCAGCAGCTGCTCCGACATGTCCCAGTTGGGCGAGTCAACCGGAACACCCCGGTTTTCTCGGTCCAACTGCAAAGCCCTCTCAACGTCAGCGACGGAAGCGGGAAACATGCCTGCAGAATAGAAACAATGTTAGCAAAAGGAAAATATGTCGGCATAGATGCTATGCCGAAAAAGATTACACTATGTCGGAAAGGATAAAAGGGGAAAGGATTTGAAGCTTACGGGCAAGGTCGGCATTCAGCTGTGCAACTGTAACCTCCCATTTGGTGGCCTGCTCCTTCAGGCTATCCAGTTCAGCGTGGGCGTTGGCGGCATCAGTCTCGGAGGTAACAAGCAGGGTATGGGTTTTCTTCAGTAGGCCCTCCCTCTGTTCCTTTTCGTCCAGCAGCTCGGTGATCCGGCCCTTCAACTGCTCTACCTCGGCCTTGTGACCGGCATCCCGGTCGTCCAGTTGCTTGGCCACATCCACCGAGGACACACAATCCTGGTGGCGTGCCTCCAGTGCAGCCTTCTCATCTGCAAAGATTTCAAGTTAAAAGGATTTGAAGAAAGAAAACAGTGACAAAGAGTAAAGGATTTGAAGTATAAAGTAGCTATCCGGGTAACAGCAGGATCCGGCATACCAGTAAGCTCTTTCACCCTCTTGAGAAGCTCGGTGACTTGCGCTTCGGCACCAGCTGAAGAATGTCGGCAAAAGGTTACGTGTCGGCAAGAGTAAGCATTGCAAAGTAAAGAGAGGAAAGATATCCGGCATACAGCAGTATGTCGACAAAGATTACCTTTCAGGGACAGCTCCAGCTGAAGCTTGCTGTGTGCGTCGGAAAGCTTCCGATGCTCGCACACCAAGTCATGGAACATGTTGGCCCGGGTGTTGTTCATGAGCTGCAAAAATGCCGGGATTTGAAATGTCAGCAGAGAAATTTGACATGATAATTAAAGTGAAGATTTTATCAAGTGATCATTCTTTTAAAGACCCGGCACAGGTGCTGCGCACCTATCCCGGCTCTCGGTGACTAGGATTTGAAGCTCGAATCGAGCTTATATCCCGGTCAAGAGGATTTGAAAGATAATAGAGATGTGAAATTGTTAAAGACCCGGCACAGGTGCTGCGCACCTATCCCGGCTCTCGGTGACTAGGATTTGAAGCTCGAATCGAGCTTATATCCCGGTCAAGAGGATTTGAAAGATAATTGAGATGTGAAATTGTTAAAGACCCGGCACAGGTGCTGCGCACCTATCCCGGCTCTCGGTGACTAGGATTTGAAGCTCGGATCGAGCTCATATGCCGGCAGTTAATTCAAAAGAAGCTAGCTAAAAGACTATGAGAAAATCCCGGATGTCCATATCCCGGACAGCCGACATTTTCGGGGACTGGGGATATGGGTGTAAATAGAGAGGACTTACGTTGGTGGCAGAGGCCAACTTGTGAAGTCTTTGCTGGATGCTGAGGAGCTCGCTGGCGATCGGTATGGGCTTCGCTGCCAGGAAGTCGCTTGGGTCGCCACTGGTCTTGGCTTCGGCCAGCTTCTTGCTCCTTGAGTCCGCAGTGTCCATGTTGCTGGCGTCGTTCCACTTGATGCACTGCTCCTTAAGAGAGCCGAGGCTCTCGTCACTTTTCGTCGCAAGAGGGACGAGGCCCTCGAGTTCTGGGGTGTCGAAGAAGCTTTTCCGGTACCCCGGCCGGGCTGCTGCCCTGCCAAGATGCAGGGCCAGAGCAGAGCTGGTCCCGGACGCTGCCTTAGGAGGAGCAGTTGCGGCAGATGGTGTGCCGGACTTGGCCGGCTGAATCTTCAACGTGCTGGACTTGGCCGGGGCAGTGGACTTGGCCGGTGCAGTGGACTTGGCCGGTGCAGTGGTCTTGGCCGGTGCTGGAGTCTCGGGTGCGGGCTGTTCCGGCGCGGCCGGTGCTTCTTGGCCAGCAGGAGCGGGATCCGGAATAGTCCGGACCTCTGGCACTAAAGGGCCTTTGCCCTTGATGTCTGTGCCGGCGCTCTCGTTGCTTGCGCCGGCATCTTCAGTTGTGCCGGCGTCGCTGGTGGGCGCGCCGGAGTCTGGTGCTTCTTGCTACGCTCCTGTGTCCATATGGACATCAGGAGCCGGAGGTTCCTGTTGAGCCCCCGAGTCCATGTGGACGTCGGGGGCAGAGGTGTCTTGTGCCGGCGGAGGGGCGTCCTTCGCCGGGGAGGTGGTCTTGTCGGGCGCAGGCGAAGATGCCGGCGCCGGTGAGGTCGTGTGACTAGCAGAGGGAATGTCGGAGGTAGCAGGGGCAGCGGGCTTGGTAACCTGCGGGTCGCCGCTCAAGCCAGAAGCTTGTTCCGGCTCAAGAGGAGCACTGAAAGAGAGAAAACACCAAGTCAGTAATACAAACAAGAGATATGTCGGAGGAAATGCAAAGAAAAGGAAATTTACCCCGAGGCAACAGGCCTCTGTTTCTTCTGTTTGGGCACGCAGACCTTCTGCCTTTTCGACCTCTGAGGTATGTCGGACTGGGGCTTCACACCTCGCTTCCGGCCGGCACGTCCGCCGGTGGAAGGAGGTCCCTGGTTCAGAGGGGCGGCGTCGATAACGATATCGTCCGGGATAGCTGAGGACGGCATTGGAAACTCGTGAGCAATAGGTGTTTCTGGAAAGGCGTACGCAAGTGGCGTCGGGTCATAGTACAGCAGGACCTCCTCGTCAGAATCAATCTCACTCCGGTCTTGAGTATAATGCCGGGATGAAGAGCCCTTACCCATGGCAGCTGCAGCACGGGTGCTCCTGGGAAGCTTATCCCAATGATCCGGATCTTCAACATCCGCAACGGTGCGGTCCGCCGCGATCTTGATCCGGGAGTTCTCCATGGTCTGGAAGCTGAATTTCTGTATAAACAGCAAAGTCAAGTATTCAGACAAGGAAATATGCCGGTGGAAGAGGTATGTCGGATCAATATGATATGTGTCGGCAAACAGGCATGTGTCGGCTTAAGTATCTATGTGCCGGACATGGACTTTATGTATCGGGTAAGATGGTTTACCATTGGGGCGGGCCTATCCCGGCTGTATGGTTCTAGCCCCCAGGCAAAAGTGGCCTGAGAGGACTTGCAGACATCCTTAATCCGGCGCAGAATGTCGGCCGGAGTCAGCTCGTGTGTGGAGTGCCGGGTGGGGTCCATTGGCCCGCTCATCTGGCAGATCTTATGCGACCGGCGCTGCAGAGGGGAGACGCGCCGGCTTATATAGCAGGCCACCAGGTCTTGAGGAGTAAGACCGGCATCCAGGAGCTCGCCCTTAACCCGGTGAAGCGCATTCACCGGCATCACCGAGTTCTTCGGGTTGTAGGTCCAGTTCGTCATGGCCAAGGGTGGCTCGTCCACAAATGGCGGCAGGTTGAGCAGATCCTCGTCGGTGGTGTTCTTGACGTAGAAGAAGCTTTTCTGCCACTTCTTGCAAGATTCCAGGAGCTCCACCTTGGGGAAGTCCGAGCCCTTTCGGGACATGATGGTGGCCGCGCCGCAGAGGGTCATGGGGCGGTCCTTCTTTTCCTGGGCCGTCTCCGGCGGGTCGTCCTTGCTCCGGGGCGGCTCTTGGACGACTTGCTTCCGCAGTTGGAAGTACTTCGCCCAGCCTTGAGTAAGGGCCTCTATGCCGGCATAGCCCTCGCAAAAAGCAGCGAAGGCGGAGAGGATCATCACGGCATTGGCCGGGATATGATGAGGTTGTAGCTCGTAGGTGTTGAGGAAGTCCCGGAAGAAGTCCGATGCCGGCAGACCGAAGCCCCGCTCGAAGTGGGCGATGAAGACGACGCGTTCGCCGGGTTCAGGTGCCGGCACAGTTTCTCCTGCTGGTAGCCGGCATGCTACGCCCTCCGGGACTCTCCGGGTGGAGATGACCCAGGATATCTCGGCCGGAGTAACCTCCGACCCCTCCCAGCCGGAGCGTCCTTGAGCTCGGGCCGAGGTATCTTCCTCAGAGGCCGAGGTAGCCGTCATGCTTGAAGATGCCATCTTAGTGGCCGGGATAAGGCGTGAGAGCCGGAGTCCCGTGATGTTATTCCTATCAAGACCGGAGAAAAGAGGGAGGTTAGTCTCTCCGGCATACCACTCTCACAGATGTTAGCAGGAATAGAAGATCTACCGAGACAGTTAAAATAGGAAACAAATAAGGGTAAAACTTCTAAGGAAGAACACTCGAGAACGTTGTTAGGCAACGCTAATCGAATCCAAAGAATAACAAGCAGAGGAACTGAAGCGGATCTATGCAAGCGTGGTTACCAATGAGAAGTTATGAAGAAACATCAAAGAGGAAGAACAGGGGGAGGTCTCACCGGAGCTTGGCCGGCGACGATGGAGCGGCGGCGAGCGTGCAGGAAGATCCAATCTCCCTGCAATGCTGCAGAGAGAAGAGGCGGCGGCGGCGGCGTCGTCAAAGGTGATGCCGTGCGTCGTCGGGCGTCGGCGTCGGCGGGGAGCAGGTCGGCTGCGGCGGCGATGCTGCTCTTCGGACCGGCGGTGGAGCGCAGGAGGCAGAGTAGCAGGCGAGGAAGGCGAGGAAGACGATGGTGGTGGGGGGTAAAAAGGTACGTTTACCCCCGCCGCCCTGTTTATAGCGAAGAGGCAGGGTCGTAGGGATCGTGGGAGTGCTCCACTCCCCCGACCGTTTCTGCGGCGAGGCGCCACGTGGCGGCACAGAGTGGGGCGGCGGTTCCTGTAACCGTGCCATGACACAATGATGGCAAGAAGTAACTGCTGCACTGTGAACCGTCACATCGTGGGTGATCGTTCGAGATGGCAGGCCAGTTACAAGTTTCGATGCAAAGCTGTCGGACATGGCTTCTCGAGGAAGACTCGTCTATATGTCGGATTAATTGCCCGATGTATATGTTCCGTCCGGAATACCCTCGGGACCGGCCGGAATAAGTTTTGGAACAGGAACAGAGGCCGGGATATGTGCAGATGTGCCGGCATATAATATGATCGCCGGGGCATAATGAAGAAAGGTATGTTGAACCTGTCAAGGCTCCACAGTTATGACTGGGGAACCTCGGCAGCTTCGGGGACTAGTGTCGGGGGGATGACCCCCGGTAGGGTCAAGAGACTAGAGAGACACAAGGTCTATGATTGACTTTATGCCGGGTTATCAAGGAAGGGCCTGGCCGGAATATAAGAGCATCGGCCAGGCCGGCATATAATGTGTATCCCGGCTGGTGTCTGGATATGCCGGCATAGCCGGAATACTGATATATGTGTGCCGGCATATACTCAGATATGCCGGCCTAACTATTTGGTGTGTTGTGCAGGAGCAGGGGAGGCCGGATTACCCGACCCTCGTAGGTCGCTGGTCCGGCATATAAGTCCTGGGTATGGCCAACGGTCATATCCGGGATACTTAAGTCAACCAAGGTGTCACATCCCTACAATCAAGGAAGAAAACATCCAAGCATGGTAGCAGAGTAAGATGGCAGGGTGCACAGTGGAGGTTACCTACCCTCACTGTGCACAAGTACGAGCTTACCGCACGGAGGTAAGGCCACAGTTCAAGAGGTACAAGGTACAGGGATATGGCGTCCCATCGAGAGCAATCAGGGGCGAAGTCAAGGGTCTCTGCCATCGCCACCAGCTCCTGTTTGGAGTGTAGCCCTTGTCTTGTGGTCTTGTATGACCGTTGTAACCCTGGCTACCACTATATAAGGTGGCATAGGGAGCCCTGGTAAAGGGTGGAAGGTTGGACGTTGGTTGGTCACTCTGCGTTCCTACACTTAGCAGTTCATCTTCCTTCTCTAGCAGAGAGCTTGGAAGCACCATTGTTGTGTACTACATCGATCCATATATACAATCAGTAGAGCAGGAGTAGGGGTGTTATCTCCTTACGAGAGCCCCGAACCTGGGTAGATCAGTGTCTCTTTCTGTCGTGCTCTTTAGCTCGTTCCCCTCTCCCGAATCCTCCAGCATCTATTCGGCCCCCATTTAAGCCATCCTATGGCATATGTTGTTTCACCACGACGACATCGGTCTCCATCGCCGTCTCTGCCGTCTCCATCGACCTCACCGCCATCTCCATCGCCGTTGCTGCCTCCGATGATGAGGAGGGAGTAGTTCTCCCCCGGGGCTGAGGGCTCTACCGGTAGCTATGTGGTTCACCTCTCTCTCCCATGATGTGATATTTATGTGATCGTGAGCTTTGTATCTAGTTGAATTGGTAGATGCTATTATTCAGATATTATGCTACTCCCGTGCTTTATCATTGTAATCTCCGGAGACACCTTGTATCATAATGTGAAGGTGACTAGTGTGCGCATTATGTGTGTCTTTTTGGTTAATGTCTCTATGAATTGTTGGTGTTTGTTGGAACCATCTAGTGCATTCACGGTGACAGTGTGGGACAATCTAGTTTGGGTACATGCGAACTTTGAGGAGTGCTTCGTAACCCTATGCATGATTAGTGTTCATTTTCCATTGGAGAATTGTTTTGAGTTGCATATTGAAGTTAGTATCTATTGGTTCAATTATGTTATATTTGTTAGGAGTGTGCCCACTAGTGAAAGTATGATCCCTAGGCCTTGTTTCCAAGCTTTGCACACCATTTACATTCAGTTTTGTTACATGTTTGCTCGCAGCGATATTTATTTCAGATTACATTTACTACTTATAATCATCACTACTACTTGTATTTCACTATCTCTTCACCGAACTAGTGCACCTATACATCTAACAAGTGTATTGGGTGTGTTGGGGACACAAGAGACTTTCTGTATCGTAATTGCAGGGTTGCTTGAGAGGGATAGCTTTGACCTCCTCCTCCCTGAGTTTGATAAACCTTGGGTGATCCACTTAAGGGAAACTTGCTGCTGCTCTATAAACCTCTGCACTTGGAGGCCCAACACTGTCTACAAGAATAGACACGTGTGTAGACATACCAGCAAAGTCTCCCCAACTACCACAGCAGACAGGTATGCGGACGGTTCTTCGAACCCGACGACCTTGTGATTTGCCTCAAGCAGACAAGCACAAAGAAACTCGAGTCACCGTGGGAAGGACCTTATCTCATCGAGGATGTCATACCTGGCGGAGCCTATAGACTTTGCGACTTCAAGACAGGAGCAGTAGAGAAGAATCCATGGAACGCATCGCAGCTGTGCCATTTCCACCCTTGAAAGGTTCAAGTCTTTTCTTCGTTTTCCTATAAAGAAACGCCGGCAGCAGTCTGTGCCCTGTACTATGCCTTCGGCACTCATCAATAAAGTAAAGTTCCCTCACATGCCGAGTCGATATTTACACTACTAACCCACACTTGGGGGGCTTCGCCTTAAAAATTATTCAAACCATGCTCGGGGGCTTCGCCTTAAAAACTATTCGACCCACGCTCGGGGGCTTCGCCTTAAAATTATTCGACCCACGCTCAGGGGCTTCGCCTTAAAAATTATTCGACCCACGCTCGAGGGTTTCGCCTTAAAAACTATTCGACCCACGCTCGGGGGCTTCGCCTTAAAAACTATTTGACCCATACTCGGGGGCTTTGCCTTAAAAATATTCGACCCACGCTCGAGGGCTTCGCCCTAAAAACATTCGACCCTTGCTCGGGGGCTTCGCTCTCAGCATGCGCTTTGTAAACTATGGCTAAACAAACAACTCAAGACATCATGTACATGCACGGTTCATGTAAATCATACTACAATATCAACAAGAAGTTACAAGCAAACAAGTTCTAAGCTACTTGCAGACCTCAAAGGGCCCTCTCCCTGTCACTCTCGTCAATGATCTGTGTTGCAATATAATTTGCAGCGCGATGGCAAGCAGCGTAATGCAACGTCATCTCAGTATGCCCGCTGGGCGTCGGAGGCAAAGTCTTCACAAGCTCCATGTCAACCTCTGGGTAATGAATCCAAACAAACGCCAAGGCGACCTGCGCTTTGCAATGAAGATGTCGACGAACGAAGCGGTATATAGCCTCCCTGTTCTTGAATCGCTCTAACAGAGCAGGAAGACCGTTGGGCCGGTCGTTCAAAGGAAACATAACCTTGTGAATCACCACCAAGGCAGAGCAACATGTTTCCGTTAGCACACCAGCCTAAGCTATTCTATCCTGGAGCAAGGACAAGGCCCGCGCTTTCGACCGATCAGCCCAGAAATTGTCCGCAGTCGAGTTTGCATGTGTTTGAGCGGCATTAAGATGAGCAGTCACTCGACGGGAATCAGCTCTCTCATCCACGCGAACATCTAAATAAGTCAAAGCACAAATAACACAGTCAGCAAAGCATCGATAAACCAAATACGCTACCAGGTCTCGAGCAATGCTTACACTTCAAGGATTTGCTAGGGCTGTCAATCTCACTGACAGGATATCTCTCGGTCGCGATGGCCTGTGAAGCTTTTGAGCGGGAAACATCGACACGAGCAGTAATCTCTTTCACTTCTTGTTGAGCTCTCTTCAGCTGGTCTCGCAAGTCTCGAGTCGGTGATAATTAGGGCATCCGTCTTTCGGTGGCGGCTGTAGTTGATCCTCCAGTTGACGACCCACCCACTGTCTCATAGGAGGGGGTCCAGGCATCAAACCCTGTGCAAACACCCTGCATGCAAGATACAAAGTTACACAAGAGTCGATGGGATAGCACACATCAGTATAGAAGAATTCACAAAGACTGTAGACAATATCGTCAACAACAAAGGACATTTGTTCGCCCACATCAAGTTTTGCCCACAGGCTTAACAGTTATTACAAGTCTAGAATTCGACCATAATACTCTACGTGGTGCTGCCTGTCACCTTGCTAGAGGATGCGCCTTTCACGGTACGCTTCTGGTCACGAGCAGCTTTTCTCTTGGCATTTCTATCTACCAAGAAGAGTGCGAGGCGGTTGGCCATCTCATGAGCCCGCTCGAGAAAGTCCTTCACCGATTTTTCATGACCATCCTTGCCCTTCGGGTAAGTGCTCGTGATCTTCTCAAAATCGCACTTGACTTCGTGCATCATCGGCATGGAAAAGACAGATTTGGATCCTGTCGTTACCTCTCAGTGCATAGCAGCGATCAGCAGATCTTCACCATCGTCTTTCGGTGCCAAAGCTTCGATGATGCCAGCAGTGGTGACTCTCGTTGATTCAGGGATGGCCATGTCCCATACATGATCAAGTGTCGAGTGGACTTTAGCCAGAAGGCTCTGAACATCCTGGCAGACGCGCTCTGCAGCTTCAATGCTCGAGTCCAAGTCGGTGCCTTCTGCCATTGCGCTGCCTCTGGCGTCAAGCTCGGCAGCAACTATAATGCAGCATGCGTCATAAGATTTGCAAGCAAGGTCATACGCATTGCGCATGATGCAGAAGTAATTACTTACCACGCAATGCCTCGATTGCTTCGTGGAGGCAATTCTAGAGGTTCTTCTCCCGCGCATCTGCCTTGGCCAGGTGCTTGTCGTGCAGGCGATGTAGCTCATGGGCTTTCGTATGCTTATCCTTAAGGGATTCGACCTCAGCAGATAAGTCGTCGTCTTGCGATCTCAATGTGAGCTTGTCGGCAGCAGCCTGAGCACCAACCTCTGCACTCATGCAATTCAGTAATTATGCAGTAAGACTTGACCACCAATCGATGGGCGCAAAAATTAAAACTTACTACGAGCATCGGCCAAGTCAGCGGCCAACCACTTGTTCTCCTTCTCCATCGCAAGGTAGCTCTGGCATATGCCAGAGAGGCTTTCGACAACAGGCTGCAAATGAAGAATTGACGAGACTCAGTTTGCACGTTCTATTATAGAGGGCAAGCCCAAGTGTGAACACTTCGACTCACCCTCGGGGCTACTGAGGGGGAATACCTGAAAAACATGATCGAAAGTAACTGCCTACTTACATGGCGATGGGTCTGGGGTGGACCACCATAAGAAGTCACATGGATGATATCTTTCTCGACACTAGCCTTCTTCGGAGCTGTAGACGCGCTTGGACGCTCACAGCGTTCTACGTCATCGGCGTCTTTTCCTGTGATTGAGCTGTGTGCTCTAGTTGTACATCGCGAGTCTAGATGTGGAAGCGATCCTGATCGTCCAAGCTTCCAGAAGTAGCATCATTTGAAGACCTATAGGCATGCGGAAGATGAGGGAGCGTGGTAAAGAGACAACTGAAGACTAAAACTCGAATTAAAAGTTTGACTTACGAATCTTCGAGGCCACAGTTGGAAAGGCGATTCTTCATGGGCTGAGGAGGAGGATGACTGTCGAGCGGCATCGCGTGAATAGCTGTTTTACGACCTTCATCAGAGGAGAAGTCATAGGATTCAAGATCGTCTGAATCTTTGACTCTGTTAGATTTGAGAGCTTTATTATGCTTATTCTTCTTGACGTGAGACGCCGTTGGAGCTGCGGAGGTCGATTCCTCTACTGCCTCAGCAAAGTCCCTCCCTGGAAAGGCTCCATCTTCTGGTTGAGGGGGGAAGCATCGAGCTACATCAAGGAACTGCGCAAAAAGTGAGAGTTTTTCAGAAGGCTAATTTCACTTAAAGGCAGCAACAAAAACAGGAATCAATGCGAGCAGACATGGAGATACCCAAGGACAACATGTACCTCAGTTCAAGGGTGAGCCTTATCGAAAGGCTCGGTTCCGAATTCCTTCGGCACGTCAGTTATCTTCGTCAGTGCAGAGACAGCACGCACCACATCATCGATCTTGATCTCTATCAATTCGTTGGAGGAAAATTGAGTCGGGTCCCTGCGCCCCGAATATTCCCACATGCAATGCACGCGTGGCAAGGGATTGGACTCGACGCTCTATGAAGGTTTGGATCAGCTGAAGTCCGGTGACCTCCTTTTCGGGAGTGGAGCGCAGCTGGGCAATCCTTTGCATCAATAGCTCGGTGGTCTTCATCTCTTCGTCCGTCAGAGTGTGCCCCCAAGACAGCCTGGGTCGAAGATCGCTGGTAGCGTGAAATTCTTTGAGCCCAAAGGTGCGGTAGGCAGCAGGCTGGTCCTTGGTGTAAAACACCTCGTTCTCTATCCTGGGTTGTTTTCGGGCGTGCTCAGGCTAAAGTAGTCGACTTCTGGCCGCACGGTGCAGTTGAAGCCGCCTATCTGGTATTGCAGTGGCCGCTTGACGATGAAGATTCGTCTCCACAACGCCCAGTGGGGTTCGATCCCCAAGAAACATTCGCATAGCATGATGAAACATGCTATGTGAAGAATTGTGTTGGGATTCAGATCGTGCAGCTGAATCCTATAAACGAAAAGGAGGCCGCGCAGGAAGTCGTGCGGGGGGAATGAGAGCCCGCGGA
Organism: Dactylis glomerata; assembly: GCA_007115705.1. Lineage (NCBI taxonomy): Eukaryota > Viridiplantae > Streptophyta > Magnoliopsida > Poales > Poaceae > Dactylis > Dactylis glomerata. Next base: position 1,248,364 of record QXEO01000121.1, on the reverse strand, counting down.
GGACAAAGGCAAGAAACATTACCCAAAATCCCGCAGGTGGATTTGGGATAGCTTCTAGTCCGGCTAGGCGATTATCCATTGCATCATCCTTCAGGATGCCATCTGTGGCAGCTTTTCGCAGATCTTTGTCCACGAACATGGAATGGCTCCATTTTCCGACGGCAGACGCATCGGAATCCGCCGTTGTGGCGGCTCTCTTGGTCTTCTTTGAGGCACCCGCAGTGGCGGCGGCAGTGGAAGTGCTCCTCTTGCCCATCGTGGTCGTGCGAGAGTGGTGGAGTTTGCGAGGATGAAAGCTTGGTCTGCAGCAGTGGTGGGATGCAGTTCCAAGGAAGATGAAAGTGGCGGCGGAATGGGGAAGAAGTTATGAGCTTTTTCTCTTTATCCTAGCACAGTAAAATCCGCTCGTCCATCTCAGCTGTTGGTTTTGAAGACTGAACGATAGTGCAAATCCATCCCTCCATGTGTCAGTGTTGCAAGAAGCATGGCCCCACTATGCATGAGAATTGAGGAGACACAGCAGTTTTTTCTCACCGGACGGACATGACGTGTGGTCAAACAGGGTCAACAACTAGCGTGCGCCGTGCGGCGTGGTGGGCCCTATCCCACGTCTAGTCTCATCAGTGTCAATTTTTTCTCTGCAGCATTTTGACGAGACCGCTCGACAAATCAATATGTCATTCATGACGTCAACACTGGCAAAGTGTCTTTGTTGTTCGAGCTGTGAAATCTCTTGGCACAAGCAATCTTTCGAGGTATGTTTTAACTAATATTCATGATCGTATTTCTTGCTTAAATTATGAAGGGTCAGTAGTGCCTTCATATTATTCGAGTGTGGGCTCCGGTCCCTCGAATCGCTTTCTTTGGGCCAACAGCGCCTCCATATTATTCGAGTGCGGGTTTCGGTCCCTCGAATCGCTTTCCTCGGGCCAACAGCGCCTCCATATTATTCGAGTGCGGGCTTCAGTCCGTCGAATCGCTTTCTTCCGGCTAGCAGCGCCTTCATATTATTTGAGTGCGGGCTTTGGTCCCTCGAATCGCTTTCTTCGGGCCAGCAGCGCCTTCATATTATTCGAGTGCGGGTTTTGGTCCCTTGAATGCTTTCTTCGGGCCAACAGCGCCTCCATATTATTTGAGTGTGGGCTTTGGTCCCTTGAATCACTTTCTTCGGGCTAGCAGCGCCTTCATATTATTCGAGTGCAGGCTTTGGTCCCTCGAATCGCTTTCTTCGGGCCAGCAGTGCCTTCATATTATTTGAGTGTGGGCTTCGATCCCTCGAATTGCTTTCTTCGGGCCAGCTGCGCCTCCATATTATTCGAGTGCAGGCTTTGGTCCCTCGAATCACTTTCTTTGGGCCAGCAACGCTTCCATATTATTCGAGTGCGGGCTTCAATCCCTCGAATTGCTTTCTTCAGGCCAACAACGCCTCTGTATTATTCTAATGCGGGTTTTTATTCCTCGAATCTCTTCTCGCTATCAATGCTTTCATTCCTTCCCTAAATACGGCAGCAATAGGCCTATTCGGATACCGTATGTCAAATATGAAGATAAGTCCACAGTTAGCAACACTAGATGGCCCGGTATTTGCATCAAGCATGCTCTGCCGAGAGAATTTCCGTGCCTACAACATGAAGTATTGCACCGATGGACGCATCGGATGCCTAGCAATTACTGGGCTTCGACCTAGTAAGTCCATATGCGGCATGGGTCGAAGTAGCGCCAGTCCACGCGGGTTATGTCAATCCCCTGCATGTGTCCTAGACTAGTTATGTCAATCCCCCTAGCAATAATTAGATGTCTTTTTTCGAGGCTAGGAAACTGCCGTTCGGATGTGCCAACAGCGCTAGCAAGGTGCTCACAAACTTTTCTTTGGTCTCTTGATTCTGCAAGTGTTCAAGAAGCGCTTGGCAGCATCATGAAAGATGGTTGGCTCAATGAAATTAGAGTCCCTGCCCTATTCTTCGACTACCCCAAGCACTCGAGGGCTACTAACGAAGGAATGACCCATCGAGTCCTCATCTTTGGACTATGTGGTTTCGAGCCCAGATGCAAGCCCGTCGAAGGATTAATCAAGGCGCATTAACACAATCAACTGGAGCGGCCCAGGAGCCAAGACTTGGCGTACACTGCAAGGACTTGAAGAAGAAGACCTAGTCGAAATCGAACTCGTCTGGGGTTCAATCTACCGCATCTATCTGTAATTATCTTGGAGAACAATCCTGAGACCCAACCTTCGCATATAAAAGGTTGGGAGGGAGATCCAAGAACCCCCCTAAACACTTTTCACCACCTCCACCCGAGTGCTCGAATCCTCGAGAGCTCATCACCTTGGCTAGATCCAATCTACGTCGCCATTGTGCACACCTCGCTGTAAACACCATTGCAATAAAGTCAGACAAGCATGACATAGGTTGTTACCCTCTGGGGGGCGAACTTGGGTAAACTCTTGTGTGCCCTCGTCTCTGTCTGATAATCGTCGAGTTCGCTGGACCCCACATACGCTCCATGAATCGAAAGCCCTCAAACATGGGCATTGCCAGGGTAGAACCTCATCACTTAGTGTCATCAATGATGCCTCCAACAAGGTCTGTGACACCCACAGAACCACCATCGCCAGTTCCAGCGGAGGCTGGAACAAGAATTTCTTCCGAAGCTACGACCCAAGCCTCCCAGCGACCTTTAGCCTCCGCCAACACATACAACCTCACCCTGTCGAGGCATTGTTCCCACCCACCTGCAAGCCGACCTCACCGGAGCGAATCCAGAGCAAAGACGCCCATCTTCCGCCAGCTTCATCGCCGCCCTTGCAGCCGAAGTAGTCGACGACCGCTATCTTGTGCCACCGTCTGGAGCCGCCACTCTAGCATCCGAAGCCACGACGGACTAAGAACCGATGAGCTCCCACACATGGGCAGCATCAGGAAGAGCTCCTCATGCTACATTGGCCACCACGGGACGCCGCCGAAGCAACACCACCTCTGCCCGGGGCCGCCGCCCCGGCATACAGCTGCTAACAGCCGCATCACGTGCCGCTTCGCCTTGGCCAGCAGCAGTCAGCCGCTGCCTGGCTGACCCTGACGCAACACAGATTTGGGCATGGGGACCCAAACCCTGAGCTTTGGCTCACCTTCGCCGGCGAGCCACATGCCGCCGCCAGCCCCATCACTGCCCGCGCAGCCGATGGAGGCCATCGGAACCACCTCCAGCCGCAGCGGCAAGGAGCGCCGCCGCATCCAGGTAGTCAGAGTCGGGATTCGGAGTCGAATCGATTTTCCTCTGATAGAATCGAGTCGTAGAATCAAATCGTAGAATTCTGGATTCTACTAGATTTTTCAGCCAAGAGTTTATCCATGCAGAAATTTTGTATGATAGTATAGAAAACGTGAAAATACTAAGCATTAAAATTTCTAGCAATATGGTTTAAACTAATATATCCAAAAAAGTAAAGAAAACTCACCAGTGTAAGTTTTTCTGTAAAATATAATGTATAATTAACCCTTCCTTGTAATTACTGTTGAGACCTTGGTGAGAGCATACACAAAGTATACTATATATGGTATTGCATCTTAATTATTTGACATATATTATATCACAAATATATGCATACTACTTCTATAAAAGTTATATATATTTTTATTCATTTTGTATATAAATATGGAATATATATTAGTGAAAAAAGTACATACCTTTAGAATCATCAAACTACAAATTTATTAAATAAAAACATTAAAGTATTGAAGTAGCATGCCACTTTCCAAGCCGATCTAGAGTATTTGACATTCAGGTCTCTAGCAATCTATGTTGATGGATCCTTCTTATGAGGCCTACTTTAGACACCGATCAATCGTATCATGTCTCCAAACTTTCTTACAATATGCTATGGAAAGATGAATTGAGTGTTTATAAGAGGAGGGCATATCTTTGCTATTGTAAGGTTTTCTTTAAGTGAGATGAAAGATCCTATCGGTTAATCATTGGGGCTTGGGAGATAAATAAAGGATTGTGCGGCAAGTGCAAATGGCTTAGAAGGTTGACATAGTATACTACTACAGTTAAGAGGATGACTCAACTAATCACTCAGAATCGGTAAAGTTCATAAAGAGGATCGAGATTTTGTAATATTGTATAGGATTCTATGATTTGGATCGGGACTCAACATGGATTCTATCAGATTGGGATTCATAGTGGGATTTGGATCGACATGATGTTGTAGGGTCGTAAAATCGTAGGATTCTAGAATTTTGATCGGGATTCTGACTACCCAGGCCTGGGGCTGCCGCCCCGGCCTCCTAGCACCGCCGCCTCCAAGCTCGAGGACGAGCGGGGGGCCCACTGCCTTCAGAGCAGGGGCTCGCCGCCACCATGGCCAACGCCGGCAGCATCCACGGATGTTGCTAGAGGCGGCGGCGGCAGGGCGATTTCTGCTCGGTCCCCCACGGCACTCGGGCTTGCTCCCCCGGGCCGCCCCAAGGGACAGGGTCGGGTGGGCAGGGGAGGGAGGGGAGAAGGGAGGCGAACGGCGGCGGGGAGGAGCTCCTGGTGGCGGCGGCGGCGCGAGGGCAGAACCCTAGTCGCGAGAGAAAGAGCTGCGACGGTCAATGTGAGTATAACTGTCGTGATGAGTTTCTCAAGTTATCTACGTCCTAGCACATTGTGATTGCGATAGCTATGCGCAATTCCTTTGGCGTCATGGAGTACTTGACTCTGGTTCTTTCGATTGGGTATAATAATAGCCTCGCACTTCTATGCGATGCTGCTTAGCTTACGATATCCAATGATTACTGGTTTTCTTTTTTTCCATTTCTCAAAAACTTCAGGAATTCGAGATGCTAATTATCTCCACACCATCCCCAGAACTGATGTATCGGCTCCGGAGAACAAGTTCCTCCCCCGTTTTAGGATGATGGCGATGTTCATAGTAAATTTTGTATACTACACCGCATATGTATTTCCGTGCTTGCGGTAGAAACAGTTGGTATGGTAGCTCGAGGTTCTAGCTGGCAGTTAGAGGTTCAAAATATGAAGATCAGTAGCAGCCTTAGGCCCCTACCCCTAGCATGCCCTAAATTATCTCGTTCAATTTTACCAGAGCTTCTTTCTTGTACATGCTAAGCTATACGTCTCTCTAGTTCATCATGATCATGTATGTCGTCATCAACGCCATGGGAGAATATATCTACTGATACCGTTCACTAAATGATAACATGATACTATTTCTCAAAACTTATACTTTCAGAATTCTAAAAAAATAATATGTTAATATTCACAAGATGTGTGTTCACAATCCTTGAATTTTCGGAACCAAATTCAGAATACTATGCAAATAAGCGTTATTTGTGCATGTCTTTTCATGACACTATTCATATTGGATTTGTCATTTTGTTTCTCTGTGCACCTTTTAAATTTGGTTCTGAAAATTCTAGGGATTGTAAAGCCACATCTTATGAACACTAACATATTTTTAAAATAATTTTATAAACTTGAAAATTTGCATTTTGGTGAATAGGGTCATGCTATGATTTAGTGGGTGGTATCACTAGATGTATTCTCGACGCCATGGACATAGAATATGTCTTCTGCTATTGTTTCTGCGCCACTAGGTGTGACCTGATGAACAGCTCTGTTTTAGAAAATACATTACAGGTGAGGAATTGACAGCAAATTCCCTCATCAGTCCTGATCGAATCTACGCGCACCCGTGAATCCTATCTGCGTCAAGACACTCATCTAGCTGTGATCAGAATGGTACAGCCGATACGCTATCACTGAACTTTCACAGTTGCATCAGATCCTGACTGGGGATTAGAACCAAGCGGATGAGTTAAAGTCGTACAGCAGCCTAAAACCCTTTCTAATGGCAAAAGTTAATGCCGATCTCAGGCTGTTCACCGTGAAAATTTCAAACTCTTATTTTCGTGTGAGGAATCTTGGAGAATTTGATGGTACTTTTTAAACTCGAGTTGAAAATAGTTTAAACCAGACACTTAATATGTATGAAAGTTACAGTCAGTACCATGACCAAGTCCCCATATAACAATTGCTAGGGTGTACCTCCACGACACAGCATGCTTTGCTCGCTCTCCATGCCTAGTAAATAGACAAGATTCAAAAAGGTAGAAATAATAAGATTAGAGCAAATAGTATCAAATGTGTGTACGCACATTTCCTCCTGGTTCTCCACTAATAGCATTCCCAGTAAAAATCCATAACAATATCAAGTGATTTCACAATCAGCATCCTAGCAATGTTCACAGAAACTCTGAATTGGATCGATTAAAATGATATCAAGTGATTTCACAATCAGCATCCTAGCAATGTTCACAGAAACTCTGAATTGGATCGATTAAAATGGGGCGCAAAGGGGGAAGGCCAAATGACCCCTGACATATAACGCATCATAATCAACTTCAAGATGAGCTAACTAAATGAAGATACAACTACAATACTTCCTAACAATGAGTATGACCACTGCTATATTTGTCGATTTGATCACCACCACCACTGCCATTGCACCTCACAAATAGAAAATATCTCCCATTTGCCCCCAGGATGATATCGATCACCATCACCACTGCCATTGCACCTCACAAATAGAAAATATCTCCCATCGGTATCACCATGGACTTTGCCCCCAGGATGATACCATTAGGTATCACCACCTTGGCCCCCCGATACGCCTAGCAAGATGGATGTCCTTTTGCACTGTAGCAGCGAAAACAAGTTAGGTGAATGTGAACATGCTAATCTATACATGTATTTTCTTCATAAAATAGTCGCTTTTAGTAAGGAGCATCCTTCTTAAGATATATACAGATTAAAAGCTAGTTCAAAACATGTATTATTTGTTATGATACAACAATAACAATGATAATGATTCTAGTGTAAAAGAAAAGAAGTGTTCAGTCAATGCCAACTTACTGAGGGTAACACGCTTTGCATGGATGGCACAGAGATTGGCCCTTTCAAATAAATCTACCAACATATACTCTGCAGCCTTCAGAGGGAAAGGAAAAGAAAACCATGTGTCAATTCAAAGAAAACAGGACAGTAATTGGAAGAACAATTAGGACATTAATTCTTTCATAGGTCAAATGGACAATAACTCTGTTATTTTCCTGGTTATGCAGAATAATGCATTCTGGCAAGAGGCGACTAAAGTAAGTTTTCCATACATTAGCAATCTTGTACAAATGGACAGCAAACTTGGATGGTTCCAAAGTAATTATGTGGTTGTACTGGATACATATAAAGATACAGTGTTCAGGCCCCATAACCATCACATGACAACATTCAATCTTCTGGATCCAATCTCCTTCCTGATTCAAAATTTAAGCTGCCACTGATCACTACGTCTTCCTTGACCGCTCAATTACACACTTATTCTATACGCAAAATGGAATGTAAACAATAGTTCAGTTTTTTGCATGTGTGACATGATCATGTATATCTCAGACCAAACAACCAGACACAAAAAAAAGACAATGGATACCCTTCCTCTCGTCTTACATTTCAGTTTTGAGTTACCAGCCACACAAAAAAATCATGCTACTAGAAACAAAGGCCAAACCCAGACAACTCTTTCTCTTTTTTGCAGTAGTGTTGCTAAATAAATATATGTAATACCATAGCATTCAGAAACTATGAATATAAATTTATGTATCACATGATTCATGGTTTTCGGATCTTAAGTTAACAAGCATTATAATTCTGTAATCAAACCATCAGGTGTAATGGTACATGACAGGTTTCAGCATTGACCTCTTGCAACGCAACGAGCGCTTGAGGAGTCCAGCGGTACACATTGTGTGAGGAAAAGTTAGTGACCTCCTTAACCTGCAAGTTTATCAGCAATAAAAGCTTCCATCACACTCTGCACACTCTAAATGGTTGATAGAGAGGGGACTTGACAGATGTACCCACCAGACGCACGAAAGGTGCAAACGGGATGAGCAGCTCCGTGGATTTCTGGTACTTCCTGATCTCCCGCAGTGCGACAGTGCCTGGCTTGAATCGGTGCGGCTTCTTCACCCTGTGCTGCGCAGGTGCAGCTGCTTCTCCAAGAATAAATACATATATACTAGAGTCAGTCACAAACCCAAATAACAACAACCCGGCAGAGAGCAACCCCAAACAAAACTGAAAGATAAAGAAAAAACTGCACAGGGTAGTAGAGGAAAACTGTCGATCCATCCGTAGGAGCAAAGAACAGTAACGGGAGCGGCGCACAAAATTACACCTTTCAGTAGCAATCCCACCAAATTACAACCCGGCAGAGAGCAACCCCAAACAAAACTGAAAGATAAATAAAATACTGCACAGGGTAGTAGAGGAAAACTGTCGATCCATCCGTAGGAGCAAAGAACAGTAACGGGAGGGGCGCACAGAATTACACCTTTGAGTAGCAATCCCACCAAATTTTCGCAATAAAGAAGGGGAATCATCGGAAATAACCCTAGAAAGCGGCCTAACACGTCACAGAGAACAAGAGAACCACACAAGAACACCGCACCTCGAGCTGTCGCTTCGGCCGCCCTCCTCCCACCTCGCCTCTGTATTCCGTCGAACAGGTAACGAGCAAGTCAGAAGAAAAAGACCAAACAAAACCAAGAAACCCAGATAGACAGGCTCACGCACCGGTGCCGCCGACGTGCTCGGGCCGCCTGCAAAGGAGAGCATGATCTTAGCATCACGGGTGTCCGTTCCCGCAACAAAGCGGCGGCATTCGCTCATAAGGCAGGAGAGGGATGGGGTGCTCACCTGTCTCCTCCTCCGGCCCCCGGCCGGGGGAGCGCCCGAACGTGAGCTGCTTCTTGGGCGGCGGCCTAGAGCTCCTCACGGCTGTGTGCTTCGTGCGAGCCATCGTGGCGGGCGAGCTTTCGACGGCGGCGAGGAAGGAAGCCTCTTGTCTTTTTGTTTTTTGTTTTTGAAACGAGGCCCTAGGATTGTCGTGCGTGGTCTTTCCCTAGAAAAAGGCCAGTCGTGGGAGCGGACGGTTACCAGCGCGAGTCGAACGTTGGGGCGCGTAGGCCCAGGCGGCAGTGGCGGGTGGGAGAAGAGCGGTTCGGGATAGGTTCTCCAAGGAACTTCGCTCATTTTATACGGTTAGAATAGAAAAAGTCTATTTTAATTCTAAATTTGTAGAGATTCGGCGAAATAAATCTTAAATTTTAAACCTCTGTTGTTTATATCCTGAACTTTGCAATCCTGATCTAAATCGAATCCCAAACCTGTTTGGCTCACTGGGATTGAGATATTCCTGGCCGGGAATACGTATTGACTCACTTACAAGGAAGGCTCGCATGTCAGATTCATCTCCTTCTCCAATCCATCTCTCTCCCAACCCAGATTCATGCGGCTGCCCCCCGTGCGAGAGGATTGGACCCTCGTGCGCTCCTAGCGGCAGAGCGCAACCCTCTTCTCCTCCCTCGACATCCTCCGTCGAAGGCGGTCTACAGTGCGTCCCTATCATAGCACGGCGGCGCAGGACGCGCTTCCCTGGCCGAATCTCGAAGATCCTCTACATTGCTACTTTTTTTGCAGTATTCCGCGTCGCCCCCCAACTCCAGCGCCATGCCAAGCTCGCCTCCGGCCGCCTCCTGACTGCGGCGACAAAGCGAGGCCACCTTCTTTTTGTAATATCATTTGGGCAAAGCCCCTAATTTAATCATAAGCACATGTTCATCACAGTGGCTCGAAACCCACGTCATCTACCCAGAGGTCCTAGGTTCAAAACCTAGCAACCCTATATTTTTCTCCTTTTAATCCAACGCTGACATCTGGACCCCATAGGTCAGCACCTGCAACCTCTTCCCTGCCAATGGAGCGGCTGGAAAAAATAAGACATGTGGGCCACTAGTCAGTAAGAGTAGAAAATTATAAAAAAAAAATCTACTCTGAAGAATAGGTCTAGGGTTTGATTTAGACTGGGGTTGCAAAGTTTAGAGTACAAACAACAGGGATTTGAAGTTCGGGGTTCATTTCGCCGATGCTCTAGAAGTTCAGGGTTTAAAATAAACTTTTTCCCGTTGGAATTGTGCGTTTTCACCGGAGTCCTTCGTGGCAGAGGTGACTCAAAGGGTATTCCTTGGAGTACCAATGTTTTTTTTTTGCAAAACAGGGTAACACAACGACGAATTTGGCAAAACAAACGACGATTCTGGACAAATAAATACCAAATTGGCAAAATGCAAATTCCTAGCGCCACCACTGCTACATGGTGTTGCAATTCAGCATAAGTACATGAACGCTGCTATGCGTACGATCTTTCTTGTACGATTTGTGTACGACGGGAACGTTGCACCGTCCGACGCATCCGCGCGTGCGCATGAGGAAGCTCACACAGCCGCTCGTCCGTTCGATGCTGCGTCGTACGCATGTCGTACGAGAAGTGTCGTACGCAAAACGTTTCCGTAAGTACATAAATAAGGGTCTCTTTGTTTCGACACGGACCTGGTGGACCGACTTCCAATCAAAGCAAAGAGATAACTGATTGCACACACAGTCAACAACTGCTTTTAGAGCCATGCATCGTTTTTTATTTGGTTGACCAGCGTGACTGTCTCTACGACAGGGCTGGACCACCAGACAGGCGTCTACGTGGCGATGTCATGTTGCTTGTTCGGCGTCCCCGTAACCACTCTGATGTAGCGAGGATGGCCTGGGGCGTCGGACCGAAAACATATTTGGGGCGCGCAGCTGACCGCGGTTTTTGATCCGGCCCGTCCAATCGTATTTTTTAAAAAGAATTTGCACGAGTAGTATCACAGTAATATGTGTTGGAAAAATCAGCAATTTACCAAAGGATTTAATCCATGAAAACAGTGAACAAAATATGGCAGAAAGCATGGAAATCAGACAAATCATGTTTACAAGAAATCAATATGAACAGAACATGTCTAGCATATCTAAATCGATTGCTAGTCCGAGAAACTGAAACACACAAGCGAAGAGCAGGAAGACATACGGTGTTGGAGCCGGTGCGGAAGCAGAACCGCCGTTGGTGTTGTCGTCAGTGAGAGACATGTCGCCGAAGAGATTGTCGATGTCGGGGAAGAAGTCCTCGTTGGGGAAGACGTCGTCCTCGTAGGCGTCCGTGATGAAGAACTCGCCAGTAGTCGCGCAGTGCGCTCCCCAAAAACCTTATCGCCTCTCTCCCGTACAAGATCGCAAGAGGCGGGGTTCCGGAGGCCTACTGTCCCGGTTCGCGGTGCACGCCGCAAGACGGGATGGAGAAGACCGAGAGGCAGCGCAAAGCTCTGGATGCAGTAGGCAGTGGTGGCTGTGTGCTGTGTTTTTGCAGAGAGGAGCGACCTCTCTTTTATAGCCACAGAGGGAGGCGAACAGGCAGCGTGGGAGGTGAAACGAACAGCCAGAAGATGAACCGAACAGTCTCGTATTCATTTTCCACTCAAGCAAATCGTTTCAGCTTCCACGTGGCCGTTCAGTTCCATAGTCCAGTCATGCGTGATAAAAAGAAAGGCTCGGCACCGAGGCACATTCCGCAAACCACGGCACGCGCGCGCGTCGTGACGAGGCGAGGCGTGGCGAGGCGGGCGGCGGAGGAGGAGGAGCGCGCGTGAGAGAGCCTTCTTCTCACACACTCTTACCACAAGGGGAAGAGCTCACCTTATATATTGGTCCAACTCTTTCTAAACTAGCAAGGTGGGACTAAACATTTATCCCACCCCTTGTCATGCATGAATGGGCCACATGGGCCTCTAGCATTTAGGAATTATTGGACTTAGCATTTATAGGCTGGGCCAAAAAGGCCAAAAATCCAACAATCCCCCACCAGATCCTAGAGGCACACAAAGTTGCCTTAGGTTCCAAAACATTATTTATATACCAGTGCTGCAGTGGAGACTGTTAAGTTGAACTTCCACCTAGATCTCTATGTTACACTAGACTGCTACTTGAACAGTGGACTAGGCCTTGAACTGCAAGTTTTCTGCGAATCTAGTTTCACACAAAGCCTTGACTGATACTAGGCTGCCGTGGGACTTCCCCGCGGTTTGGAGCTTATACGTCATACTCCGTGGCCTTTCATGAGTTTGTTAAAGAGCACCCAACTCTCATAGACTGCGACGTTTAATAGTCAGACTCACATAGGTGTATTCTTCAAAAGATGTTCTGTAGGACAACATCTCTGCTTAAGTAAGTCACTTAGAACACATTAAGATAAAATCAGCCTGCCTTGCAGATTAGGAGAGTACTGCATCTTCACGGAGTGGTATTATACAAAGTAGGGATTCTCTACTCTCAATTGACCAACAACTTGTCTCCCAATTCTAATTCACGGGATCTCCGATCACATAGAGTGGGTTACCACTGTGGACAACTCATATTGTGGGTCTCATACCCATCTCCTTCGATGCATAATCTATCACGTTTTGTGATAGACCCTTTGTGAAGGGATCTGCCAAATTCTTAGATGTGTGGATGTAATCCAACGCAATAACTCCGGAGTTTCTCATTTTTCTGACAGATTTTAATCTCCTCTTCACATGCCTTGATGACTTCATGTTATCCTTAGAACTGTTTACTTTGATGATCACAGTTTGATTATCACAGTTCATAGGAATTGCGGGTATTGGTTTTTCAACCACAGGCAAGTCCATCAAGAGCTCACGAAGCCACTCTGCTTCAACAGTGGCTGTGTCTAATGCTGTGAGTTCTGCTTCCATAGTTGACCTCGTTAAGATGGTCTGCTTGCAAGACTTCCAAGAAACAGCGCCACCGCCAAGTGTAAACACATAACCACTCGTGGCCTTTGTCTCATCAGCATCAGAAATCCAATTTGAGTCACTATACCCTTCAAGTACCCTTGGGTACCCAGAGTAGTGAATTCCATAGCTCGCAGTGCCTTTCAAATAGCGCAAAACCCTTTCAAGGGCATGCCAATGAACATCTCCAGGATTTGACACAAATCGACTCAACTTGCTTACAACAAAGGAGATATCAGGCCTCGTGGCGCTGGCTAAATACATAAGCGAGCCAATAATCTGAGAGTATCTCAGCTGATCCTTAGCATCCTTAGGATCTCCCTGATTCTTTCGAACCAACGTGCTAGGATCATATGGTGTAGAAGAAGATTTGCAGTCGCTATACCCAAAATGACTCAAGATCTTTTCCACATAGTGAGATTGAAGCAGTGTTATCCCACCATCATCATCTTTCAGTAGCTTGATGTTCAAGATCACATCAGCCACTCCTAGATCTTTCATCTCAAAGCAATGAGATAGAAAGTTTTTGACCTCCTTGATGACTTCAAGATTGGTCCCAAATATCAGGATATCATCAACATACAGACATAGGATGACTCCCTCGCCCCCACCATGGCGATAGTACACACATTTATCAGCCTCGTTTACAACAAAGCCTACAGCAGTTAAAGTTCTCTCAAACTTTTCATGCCACTGCTTAGGTGCTTGCTTAAGACCATACAAAGACTTCAGCAACTTGCACACCTTTCCTTCTTGACCATCTACCACAAATCCATCCGGCTGATCCATATAGATTTCCTCATCTAACTCTCCATTTAGGAAAGCCGTCTTAACGTCCATTTGATGAACGAGAAGACCATGTGAGGCAGCCAAGGAAAGTAGTACTCGAATGGTGGTCAATCTGGCCACATGTGAGTAAGTATCGAAGAAGTCTTCGCCTTCTTTCTAGGTATAACCCTTAGCAACAAGGCGTGCCTTGTACTTTTCAATGGTACCATCAGGTCTAAGCTTCTTCTTGAACACCCATTTACACCCTATAGGTTTACACCCGTAAGGACGATCGACAATCTCCCAAGTTCCATTAGCCAAGATGGAATCCATCTCACTGCGGATAGCTTCCTTCCAGTAGTCAGCATCTGAAGATGCATAGGCCTCTGAAATGGAACTAGGAGTGTCATCCACAAGATACACGATAAAATCATTACCAAAGGACTTTGCAGTCCTCTGTCTTTTGCTCCTTTTAGGAGTTTCATCGTCATTCTCCACAGGATTTTCAAAGTGTTCTATCGGAATGGTGGGTTCAGGAATTTTAACTAATTCCCGTCTAGATGAACTAGGCATCTCCTGATTCGATGAGTTAGGCATATCTTTCATAGGAAAGATATCCTCAAAGAAAGTCGCATCATTCGACTCCATGATCGTACCAACAAGCATATCAGGTACCTCAGATTTTACTATCAAGAATCTGTACCCAATGCTATGGAAAGCATAATCTAGGAAAACACAATCAACAGTCTTTGGTCCAAGCTTGCGCTTCTTGGGAATTGGCACATTGACTTTGGCCAAACAACCCCAAGTCCGTAAGTAAGAGAGTTTTAACCTTTTCTTCTCCCATTCCTCGAATGGAGTAATTTCTTTGTTCTTTGTGGGAACTCGGTTTAGGACATGACAAGCTGTCAATATAGCTTCCCCCCACCATGCCTGAGAAAGATCCGACATATCTAACATGGCGTTCACCAAATCAGTTAGAGTGCGGTTCTTTCTTTCGGCCACCCCGTTTGACTGAGGTGAGTAGGGAAGCGTCCTCTCATGGATTATACCATGTTCCGCACAAAAAGAATCAAACTCGTTGGAAAAATACTCTCCACCACGATCAGACCTAAGATGTTTGATCTTTCGATCAAGTTGGTTTTCTGCTTCAGCTTTATAGATTTTAAAGAAGTTCAGAGCCTCATCTTTCGATTTTAGAAGATACACATAGCAGTATCTAGTGGAGTCATCAATCAGAGTCATGAAGTATCTCTTTCCACCTTTTGTCAAAACACCATTCATCTCACAAAGATCTGAATGTATAAGCTCTAGCGGTGCCAAATCTCTCGCCTCAGCAGTCGTATGAGACTTGCGAGGTTGCTTAGCTTGCACACACACTTGGCACTTGGAGCCTTTCACAACAGGGAATTCAGGGATTAAATTCATTTTAGCTAGCCGCGTCATACAACCAAAATTAACATGACAAAGTCGTGAATGCCAAACATTTGATAAACTGTCGTTGCAAACATGGTTAACAACTTTATTACAAACGTCTGACAAGGATAGGCGGAACAAGCCCCCGCACTCATAGCCTTTACCAACAAAGTTTCCAAACTTGGACACTACAAATTTATTGGACTCAAAAACTATCTTGTAGCCATCCCGACATAGAAGAGATCCGCTAACAAGATTTTTATTGATTGAGGGAACATGATGCACGTTCTTCAGCCGCACGGTCTTTCCCGAAGTGAACTTCAGATCGACCGTACCAACACCACGAACAGTAGCATGAGAGCCGTTTCCCATCAACACGGAGGAAGTCCCTGTGACCTGATAAGAGGAAAACATGGAAATATCAGAACAAACGTGTACATTAGCGCCGGTGTCAATCCACCAATTAGGAGACTGACAAACTGAAAGGATAGTAGGGAGTATACCATACCCAGAGTCCTTCATCTCAGCATCGCCAATGACAACATTTGCGGTCTTGCCGCTCTTCCCATGACGCTTGTCAAAGCGGTTTGGGCAACTAGGTGCCCAATGTCCAGGTTCGCCACATACATGGCATGCTCCTTTCCTCTTATCGGTCTTCTTCTTGAAGTTGGTAGACTGTGATGGTTTGTTCTTCCCATCAAACTTTCCTTTGCCATCAGATTTGTTCTTGTTCTTGAACTTGTGAGATTGGAAGTTTTTGTTCTGTACCACATTGGCACTAGAACCTCCCTCGGCACCTCGAGGACGTGTGTCTTTTGCTCTCGTCTTCTCTTCCGCATCAAGAGACCCAATAAGATCAATGACAAAAAACTCCTGTCTCTTGTGCTTCAAAGAAGTAGCAAAATTCCTCCACGAGGGAGGAAGCTTGGCAATGATGCCTCCGGCAATAAACTTGTCCGGTAACACACACGTGAACTGCTCGAGTTCTTTAGCAATGGACTGTATCTCATGAGCCTGCTCGACAATGCCGCGCTCATCAGTCATCTTGTAGTCAAAGAATTGCTCCATGACATACAATTCACTGCCTGCATCCGAGACCCCAAACTTGGCCTCGAGTGCATCCCACATGTCCTTGCCCGTAGTGAGGGACAGGTACGAGTCAACAATGTTCTCGCCAAGAACGCTGATAACAACACCTCTCATGAGGTTGTCGGCTTCCTCAAAAGCTTTCTCCTCAATAGGAGTAAGCTCTCTCTGAGGCTTGCCCTTAGATGCATCAAAGCATCTCATGGTTGTGAGCCATATGACGGTTCTTGCACGCCATCTCTTGTAGTTGACGCCCTCGAAAACCAGGGGCTTCAGAGACGCGGCATAGCCAACAGGGGAAAATTGCCTATGAAAAGCATAAGGTTTTTGGATTGTTGGAAAAATCAGCAATTTACCAAAGGATTTAATCCATGAAAACAGTGAACAAAATATGGCAGAAAGCATGGAAATCAGACAAACCATGTTTACAAGAAATCGATATGAACAGAACATCTCTAGCATATCTAAATAGATTGCTAGTCCGAGAAACTGAAACACACAAGCGAAGAGCAGGAAGACATACGGTGTTGGAGCCGGTGCGGAAGCAGAACCGCCGTTGGTGTTGTCGTCAGTGAGAGACATGTCGCCGAAGAGATTGTCGATGTCGGGGAAGAAGTCCTCGTTGGGGAAGACGTCGTCCTCGTAGGCGTCCGTGATGAAGAACTCACCAGTAGTCGCGCAGTGCGCTCCCCAAAAACCTTATCGCCTCTCTCCCGTATAAGATCGCAAGAGGCAGGGTTCCGGAGGCCTACTGTCCCGGTTCGCGGTGCACGCCGCAAGACGGGATGGAGAAGACCGAGAGGCAGCGCAAAGCTCTGGATGCAGTAGGCAGTGGTGGCTGTGTGCTGTGTTTTTGCAGAGAGGAGCGACCTCTCTTTTCACTACAACAGGACAGAGCTTTCGTAACACAGTCTTGTGTTACCACAGGTCCAAAACAGTGTTACTAAGTCATTTAGTAACAGATTTTGAAATGTGTTCCATTAGGCCGTGTTACAAAGTGGTATCCCCAGTCACACATAATATTTGTTACCATATGTCAAATATTGTGTTACAATTTATATGGTAGTAACATACATATTTTGTGTTACTAGATGCGCCGGTAACACATTTTGTAACTACAGTAACACCAACAGTAACATATTTTTGTAGACGTGGAACATTGGTGGTAACATGTTTTTGCAACTTCAGTAACATTATTAGTAACACTCATTAACATTATATCCATGAGAGTGGATTTGGTACACACCTTGGTACGTACACACCTATGCATCACCGTTGGATGCTACCCTCCACCATTGGATTCTTTGTGTGACTCACGGCCACTAAATGGCACTAAACGGTTTGAAGTCTCTTTTTTATGAGTAAAAATGACAGATGCTCTAATCTTTGTCGCTATGTGTGTTGTCCACTCTCTAAACAATGAATCTAGTCTTTTATCTCTCCAACGTTCGCACGCGGCGGAAGGACGAGGGCAGAGAAGAAGCAGAGAAGCCACCGCGCCGGAGAGGTTGTCGGCAAGGTCGAGCTCCATGGACGCGGCGAACCTGTTCAAGCCGATGCTGGCGCGTGGCCAGCTCCGGTGTAGTTGCTCACAGCTTCCAAATCTCAACACGGAGCAGCACAGATCAGCAACAAAAAACAAGTAAAATTATAGTACAGAGAAGCAAAATCACCGAATCAGTCAAGTTTATCAAATATTTTTCTGGAACTAAAAATCTACACAACCGGCAACCCATACATTCACAGAATCAGTCAAGTCGTCAAATATTTTTCTGAAAACTTGAACGAAACCAGTGCAAAGAAAGATTGGAGGACGCAGACGACAGCGGACGGTGGAGCCTCGAGGAGGGAACAAGGCTTCAACGGGAGGAGAGGGCGGAGCTTGTACGGGAAGAGGAGGAAAACGAATCCTAGTAGCACCGTTCGAGGCCAGATTCGTCCGGCCACTTGCTGCGACTAGCAATCCAAGCAAGGAATGCAAAATCAGCACGCAAGCATCGGCCGGTCCCTGTGGGCTCTGGCTCCGCGGTCACCGTGGACTCTGGCTCCGCCCCGGACTGCGCGTGGGGGGAGGTGGGATGCTCTGGCGGCGGGAGTAGGTCGGCGTCGTCGAACCGGGCCAGGCACACCGCGCACTCCAGCCCCTGCCGCGCGCCATGCAGCGCCGCAAATCGGATGAAGGGCTGAGGACCGCGACGGTGTGTTGAGTACGAGATGAAACCGGGCGAGCCGGGTGGGGAGGGCGGCGGGACGACCCGGCGGCCGGCGAGATCCTACGCCGGTGCGGCGCCTCGAGCATGCTGAGATCCAGCCATCGCCGTGGGCACGAGATGCCAATGGAGCTCCGCGAAGGCAGCGGCGACGACAGCCGCAGGCTCGAATCTCTGTGACCCCCTTGGCTACGCCCTGCTCCGGGCGCCGCGAGCAGGTTGTGGTGCAGGCGGGCGCGTTCACCGTCGCTGGAGATGTAGGGGAGCAGGCGCACGGGGCCTGGGTGCCGTGTGGCCGATGGAGCGCAGCGGGACGGCGGCCGCACCGCGCAGCGGGCTGGGGCGCAAGGACGCTGGCGTCTAGGGGAGTGGCGAGCGAGGCCGCTAGCCGTCGGCCCCCGTCGCCGGATGCCGCAGTTCTCTTCAATCCCGTCGCCAGACGCCGCGGGTTGGAGATGGTGACAAGGAGCGGTGGAGAGATGAGAGAGACAGAGAAAGGAGAGGATAAGGTGGGAGAGGAGTGGCTCGGGTGTGGATGCGGTTTTAACGTCGTGACACACGTGTCAACGGCTAAGATGGTGAGTACGTACCACGGTGTGTATAGTTTTGTTTTTGTTATATCCATACATACTATCACTTTAATTTATACCCTGGTAACACATTTTA
The DNA here is from genome assembly GCA_007115705.1 of Dactylis glomerata. NCBI lineage: Eukaryota > Viridiplantae > Streptophyta > Magnoliopsida > Poales > Poaceae > Dactylis > Dactylis glomerata. The sequence continues at coordinate 1,229,496 of QXEO01000121.1, read as the reverse complement.
TAACTATGGTAACACTAACAGTGACACTACAATATTAATATTCCCTCTAATTTATACCTTGGTAACACATTTTATAACTATGGTAACACTAATGGTAACACTACACTATTAGTATTTCCTCTAATTTATATCTTGGTAACACATTTTATAACTATGGTAACACTAACAGTAACACTACAATATTAGTATTCTAGCATAAAAAAATGTATTTATCATTAATATTAAATAGAAAATTAGGTACCCAATTTAAGGAATACACATTTATTTAATAAAATCAATCATTTATGAAATACACATTTATTTAATAAAATTACTGTACATGCACAATTAATTTATTTATTATGACACTTGGCACCATTACAATGCGATAGAAATCAAAGCACGACACATCCACAAATTGAATTTATTAATATTTGTATTATAAATATACAAGTGTAGGATACATATACGCTACAGAAAATCCTAATAATACATATACCTTAACATTTGTATCACTTTGACTATAGAAAACACAATTGTGAAGAATATTACACCGTAGCATTTGCATCAATTTGTTGAAAGAAAAAGGACCTCTGAAACGATATTACATTTTTTAATCTATCAATTTAAAACATAAAGTAGTCTAGATAACCCCAAAACTATTGTGTTTTGGACAGAGAACCCCCTAAGTTGAACTCCTTGCCACCGAAGATGAAGGCAGGGGTGTACTACACGCCGACGTCCGTGAACATCTGTGCGTGGCTCATGTCACCCTGCCTCTGGTGGAGCTCAAAACTTGGCTTTGGGTACACCATCTTCTTCATGGGCAGCTTGTACAAACGGTGAGAGCACAGCTGCAGCAGGTACACCTGAGAAAAAGCAAATATTAATTCTTCAGTCAGTCAACACTCATTCTTTCAGAGTAAGTAGTAACACAAAAGTAGTTCTCAAATGAACAGGAACTCACACCCACAGCCTATTTTTTAACCATCTCAAATTGGCTAGACACGGTTAGTTTTCACACATTTTCAAAAGCATTTTTCTGACATGCTATGACATGACAACCTACAAATTTTTATCAGTGGCTTAAGCTAGTCATAATGACGATCTCATGGCCAATTCCTAGGTGAAAGTACTACTGATGAGCTACAACATAGCGTACCAGACTCAATGGACAAATGTACTTGAATTTCAGCAATCATTCTTTCAGAATCAGCAGCACTGAAATAGATGTTCACTTAACAGAAATTGGAATCCACATTCTACCAACTATTATAGTGGTTAATATTAGTCTTAATGATCATTTCATAGCAACTTCCCTATGAACGGCTCACAGGCTAGGGGTAGCTATGCCCCATTTCAGATAACCCACTCTCATATATATATTAAAGAGAGAAAAAGCAATGATACGTACCTATATTTCCCTATGAACAAACTCAAGAGCCTCATCTCACCAACCTTGTACAGGGGGTTCTCCATCCAAAACAAGATAGTTATGAGGGTTATCTAGACTTCTTTCTGTAAAATATAACTATTGGTAAGAAAAATCTTCAAATTTTATTCCTAATTGATCCAACCAGAGAATTCAGCTGCAACTCAATCCTTCTTTTGAATCTGTAAAATAAAATTAGAAAAGTTGATGATTGCACGTAGACAAATAAGATTCTAAAATGTTGAAGGGAAGAAAATAACTCACAAAAGCTGAAGGCCAAGCGATTAAGAATCCTGAAGAAAAAGCATCACCAATTGTCTTGCAATCAGATACTTCCCTTACTAATTCCTCATTCTCTCGAATAGGTTCATCTATGCGGACAAGTACAAATTCCGCACCCAACTCAATACCACCAGCCTTAGTTGCAGGATCAGTACTCCGAATAGTACCATATGCAACCTTCCTCTTGTTTGGATAGGTTGAAGTCCTTAGAACTACTTTCGAACCAGCCTATATTTTGATCAATATTAGCATTCAACAACCATGATGATATATTTGCATGAAAACATGGATACACATGGCCATACTTAAGGAAGATGCGTCTTGGCATTCACTTTGTTACAAATCCACATACATGCAGTAGTTTTATTATTGGAGAAGGCAAGCAAGGCATACATCGTTTAACATGCAACATCACCACATGATGCTAAACTCTTGTTGTATACTAGGTTTTTTAAAAGTATATGCAGGTTCCTAAGTTGATTTTGAATAAGTACCAGAATACTACTTGCTAATATACAAAATTTGAGTTATGTTTGCATCTTGAGTGAAGCAACTAAAGGGCACATCATGTATTCCTAGAAGCACATAACCTGAAGACTGTACATATTATGCGGATATTTACCTTGAGTGAAGAAGTACGCCGTCTTTTTATGGGTTTTATGGGTACTGAGTGTAAGCGCTTATTTCTAGTCCCCTGCTGGTCTAGTCTTCCAAAAGACTCATCAATCTCATCTCTCGTTTCCCTTTCCTACCAGGAAACAATAATAATACATGGAGTGATATTAATATCCTGGAGCTACAGAAAGATGTAACATCAAAACTAAAAAACACATAAATATTACCTCTGGCACTGAGTCAATAACAGGATCTTGTGGCGGCAATGAATTTTGTTGAATAACTAACTTATTGATATTATCATGCTCGACATCCTGGTTCGGTGACACAGCAATGTTAAGCAAATAACTTATTTATATTCTATCTTTGTGACATGAGTACAAGTAGCCATAACCTTTTCGCATGAAAGCGATAAATTGTCCTCAGAAATGCCATGTTGCATAGACGAGCTTGCTTCAATAGGTCCACTGCATTGGACTCTCTGCAAATTGAAATATTAATACAAGGTTTCAAGTGACAAGCAATGATATAGCTATGTATTGACATTTACCTTTGTTGTACCATGTAGCATTGGTAACCGAGAAATAGCATTATTGTTTGATCGGAGATTTTCCTACAGAACTAGCAAGTCTGAGTAAAATTTTGAAAGAAATGCATACATCAGGAAGATGAAAGGAGTTCATTTACCTCTTCTTCTCTTTCATTCCCATGGCCTTCTTTCTTATTCATACCTTCAAGCCTTCTTATATGTTCCTTCAGCTTTGCTATTTCCCCCCAAACACCATCTTCACCTTCACATGTTGATGCATCACTTGTAGTCACATTGATGTTCTTGAGATACCGTGGTGTACGACCATAGACTTGCTTAGGAGTTGGAAGCAAGCCCATGCCATGCACCTGTCCAATCTTTTCTTCCCCTAACACTTCCTGCAGGGCATCACCTTCCCATGCAACTCTTCCATTGACATTTTGTGCTAGCTCTGGTCGTTGAGCTATTAGAACCTCCAATCGATCCTATAAGAAAAGAGTTATGCATACACTTATTAGACTGAATTTGTAAGCTGATCTCCCAAAACTTGACTATTAATTGCCTACCAAACGCTCATTTTTCTCCTTATTTTTAGCAACATCCTTCTTCTTGTGAGTTGCTAAGTAAACAGTTGATCGGTGTGGTCGTTTCTTTTCAGGATCAGCTTGTCTCTACACAACAGAAAGAACACCGACATGACAAAACAGAAATAGAGAAAAAAACATCACGGATCAGGATTATTCACCATTTCTTCACTCCAACGAGCATAACTTTTTGTCCCAGCATTATGTGAATTCTTCACAAGGGAACGACTAATTACGTTCTTCTCAGTTAGGGCCTGTTATGATGCAATAAATAAGTGCAACTTTTATGACAACCCAGAACTCATATTTAAATGTAGAACATAAAAGTGTGGTATCTTGCTTATTACCCTTCCTTTTTTTGACTTCCAAAATTTAATAAGTCCACGCCATTGATCTTTGTCCACATCATCTGGACAGAGCTTATACAAAGCCTTCCTCTTGATGTCTGGATTTTTTTCAATGGCTGGATTGAAGATAGCTTTTTTCAAACTAGACTTAAATTTCCTCTAGTCTCTTCCAATTGTTTTGAGTATCCATTTTTCACATGATCTAGGATACATAAACTTTGTCTGAAAGAACGAAATAAAAAATGAATGTAAATAAATCTTCAGCCCACATTTACTTAAAGTAGAGACATTACCGATAAAAAAAGGCAGAAATCAGAATATTTTATTTTATGTTAATTGTGAAGTACCTTTACACACTCCAATATTGTTTCCTCGCGACTATTCTTCTTGAGAGCTCGCCAATCATTTATGTTTAGTGGGCAGAATCCACCATTTCTAGCTATCGTGCCCAGAAACTTCCCCAAGATTGCACCTTCTTCTCCTATAGGCTGGCTTTCTTCATTGCATTCTACAACTATTCTTTGCCCCACTGGCATGTTCCAAACAATTGGCAAGCTTGTTCTCTTGCACTTGACTACTTCCTCGTGCACTACAAGATTAATTTGGAAAAGTAGTGATTAAATTATGCTCACTTTTTATTCTTTCGATAGTCAGCATATACAAAGTTAACTTAGAGAAGAACAAAATTTTAATAGGACAGTTACCTTGATTGTGAACTCGATCCTCATTATCTTCCAATGCTTGTGATTCATCACCAAGTGCGGTATATTGCTCACCATTGTTGAAGTCTCTCTCTTCATCATCATGTTGGTCAGTGTTCTGAATAACATTCAACCTTTTTGACCTACGCAATTTTCCTGCAAACCAGCCAATGCATATTTATTCCAACAAGTATAACAATAGGTACATATATGTAATAAGCAAATCTGGAATATAGTTTAGGTTCAAGAGGGAGGGAAATACTTTGCGGCCTTCTCACAATAAGCTGCTCTGCACCTGCACCTTGAACAGAGACACCACTCTCCTGTAAGAGAGTACTCTCATTTGGATGGTTAGATGAAGCAATATCAATTCGACTCTTAGGTGGAGCAATATCATTGCTAGCCTTCTCCTTTGACACATAAAGATGGACAGTTTTCCCAATCTCAGGGTCAGACAACATTTCTATCGCAACACTTTGATCATCGATGTGAACTAAGTAGGCGTTGCCTTGTGGGTCTTTTTTCTCATAGTATAGGAAATCAATTGCGTGGAAGCCAACTTCCTCAGTCATCAAAATTAAATCATAATAGGAGACATGGCGCCTCATCATGGATCTTTGTAGAATTTTGTCCTCTTTATTTCCATCTTCATAGTGCAGGTATATGGTCAGCAAGTCCATCACCATCCTACATATAAATAGACATGCCAATTAAACCAGCACTATGTGCATATAATCTTGTCAAAAGATCTTTGCAAAGTAAGCAATCAGGTAGAATGTAGAGCATAAATTAGAGATGTACCAAACCAGTACCATGCTAGATATGAATGTGATGCCAAAAAACATATAATCTACACTAATTATATATGGCTGTGATGCCAGATTGGTGAGCTGAAATTATTGCTGCAAACTGAAGATCTCTTCCAGCGCCTGTGTGTTTCCTTAAAAAAAAGGTAAACTCTTGTAATAAGAGGCTAATTTCTTCCTCGCATTGGACCACTCTGCTTCTCAAAATCCCGGTCTAAGGGCATCTCCAGCAGCCTGCCGCAAAAGGACCGCCAGTGACCGTTTTGGTTCGATATATGGCCAGGTCTAAAAAAACCTGCCCAACAGCCTAACGCATTTGACCGTCCTGTCCGCGACGATGCAGTGTGGAAATCGTGGAAGCACTAGCCTCCGGCAGCGGTAAGACCGGCTCTAGGATCGATGACTGTTCATTCCCTTGGGACCCACCATTGGTCATCGACCTAATTGAGGAGGACAGTGACGAGGCCAGAGAGGAGGCAGCAGGCACGCCTAGTTTTAGGGTTTTATTTTTCATGTTTTTTTACTTTCCATTGTATTATGTATACATTATTTTCAAATAAATTGAATGTTTAAAAATATATATACTCCCTCCATCTCAAAATGTAAGGCGCCTAAGCTTTAGCTAAAGTCAACATCTTCTAAGTTTGACTAAGTTTATATGAAAAAATATGAATATCTACAATATCAAATGGCCATTTTAAGAAACTATACTTTCCAGTGAATCTATTGGTATTGATTTTGTATTGTGAATGTTTATATTTTTAAGTATAAATTTGGTCAAATTTAAAATATGTTGACTTTTGACTAAAGCTTAGGCGTGGCAAAAAAAAACAATTTTATTTTTATCACGTCATAAACAGTCAAAATCAGACAATATTGGCATGATTGCATCTAATTTATTATCGGGCCTAAATCTGCCAAATATCACGCCTAGCTCTCCCCTAATTTCTCGCTGTTACCAAACTGACACCGTTCCCTGCTTCGTGTTCCCTCCCCAGTCCCCACGAACCCTGGCTCCGCCGCCTCCGAATCGCTCCCCTACCTCGCCGCTCGTCGGGCGGCCGCCCCATCACGGTGTCTTGAGTTTGGTTGAGCAGTTGACCCGGAGCAACGCCAGGAGGCCGTGAGGATCGGCAACGAGGGGCGGCACCGCCAGGAGGCCGTGAGGATCGGCACCGCCTGGAGGCCGTGAGGATCGGCAGCGAGGAACGGAAGCACGGGCGGCAGTTCGTCCTCATCTCCCCTAGGTATCAAACCAAATCACATTACATCTTTAGTATTCTTTAATCGATGATTAAGGCTAGAAGTCTCGGTTTTGCTGCTCCCTTCCAGAAATTTAAAAACGAAAGATCTGCCCCAAAATTATACTACACAGACCTTCTCTCTTATATGCATTAGAACACAGACATTCTCTCTTATATAACATTATAACTGACTGCCGTTCTGAAATCAGGGACTGCCCCAAAATTTCCTCTTTCAGATCTATAACAGTATGTACTATTGTAATTTCAGTGCCAATGTTCAATTTGCATTAAGCTAGTAACGTATGTATGTTCAGTTTGTCATGACCATGCTTCCTCTTCAGTTTAGAATTGTTCAATTGCATAACAACTTCCTCTTTAGCTTTCCCTATATACTTGTAGTAGCTGTGTTAATCTTAATTATACCAGAAAGTTAAATGGAATATATTTTTATCTCAGTGTTACGAATAGATAGCCTTATGCACCCTCATTTGTTCAGTGAGGAAATATAGCTCTTGATTTGCCTGACTATGGAGTGTATGGTTTATTTTTGTGCTTATTTGAAACTGTGCATGTGGTAATTAAATTGTTGTTTCTTGGGATACTAGCTAGAGTTGCCCCTGTATTTGTGCACTGACAGTAATATACACACTTATGTTACTCTAATTTTCAGCAAAAACAACAACACCAACTTCCCATTCTTCCACTACTTCTATGGTATTCTTACTCTCTGTTGGTGGTTAGACTATTTTGTATATCAATTTCTATTCTGTGTACATCCTCTTAATTGTCATTAGGTCAATATTTCCATTACTTGTTCTAATGCGTCAAACTCCCATTTAAACTGTCAAACTGTATCTAGTGTTAATTTGAGCAATTGTGCAGTTCACTAAATGTGTAATTTGAGTACTATACTATTGTTAACTATCCTGAATGTGCTGTTTACTCAGGAGGTCGGGGTTCTCTTCCTGAACCAGAAGCACATGTATAGCTTGCTGAAGCAGAGATTCCTTGGCGTCGGAGACGCGGCCCTGCGGCGACTCAGCCTTCAAGGAGGAGCGACTCGAGGAGTGCGTAGACAGCACGAGAACGACGAATTTTCATGACTGCGAGGGCGAGCATGACAAGGTTCCTCGGATGCGACGGTGAGCTTGTGATAAGGATCAGGCCGGTGATCCTATGAGTTTTGTCCCAATCTTTCACAGCGAGTCTACCCGGATAGAAATCTTCCAACAACGCAAAGAACGTCACCTGAAGAAGAGGAACGAATCCAGCAAGCAACGTGATGAAGATCACCACGCCTCAAACCACAGCTCGATAATCCTTGATGAACACAAGAACCCTCGCAGCAATCTTTATTTGATAAGACGGCAGCGCCGTTTCCCCGGAGGGATGATACACGGTGGAGCACACGATAGTTTTCGACTAAACAACTGAACTCCCTAAACCCTAGACTGCTGGCCTCCTTATATAGATGGCCAGAAAACTATTGGGCTTGGACAGGCCCAAACCCAAAACACAAATAAACCTAAGTGGCCCATAACATGACCTGACACACGAAATAACATAAACAGGTATATAAATTGCTGACACAACCTTAGACTAAATTATCTCATATCGTAGGTCGTCCTGGTGTGTCAATATGCAATGAGCTTCCCTCATCTTGGTGGAGTCCTAAAATTGGGCTTCACCTCCTCCTTCGTGCCCATATCATCCTCCCCCCCTTCAAAAAGCGTTGTCCCCAACGCGTGAGGGTCTGCTCGAAAAGGTGGCGGAATATCAACAATAGCACCATGCATATTTACCGTCTTCAAGTCTTGCTTGCCTTCCTCACCACATCCTCCCTCTTGGCCTGCTCGACTTGATACAGCCCTAGGTGGTTGCACCTCTTTTCTTCGCCAAATGAACTTGTACTTAGGCGCCTCTACCTTCTTCTTCTCAATCCTTGCTGGAACCTTGCGTTGCTGAACATGAACCTGCTTAGCACGACCCTGCAAAGTAGTAATGCCTGGGCCACACAACTGACGAACACGTCCATCCTTGCCTGTATGCACACGCACTGCTGCTCCAACAACACGTCTCCGAGGTGTTCTAACAAAACTGTGGCTGACTACTGATACGTCTCAAACGTATCTATAATTTTTGATGCTCCATGCTTTGTTTTACACCATTTGCCTATTGTTTCGTTACACTTAGTGGCATTTTTATACATTTTCCGGAACTAACCTATTAACGAAGTGCCACAGTGCCAGTTTCCTGTTTTCTGCTGTTTTTGTGTTTCAGAAGTGATACACAGGAAATATTCTCGGAATTGGACGAAACAAGTTCCTGAAGTCATATTTCACCGGGGAGCTCCCAAACATCCGAAGACCTGACGGAGGGGGGCCACGTGGCCCCCACACACAGGGGCGGCGCGGCCTGGCCCCTGGCCGCGCCACCCCCTTGTGAGGCCGCGTGGCTCCACCTCTGACAGCCCCCTTTCGCCTACATATACCCCCTGACGAGAAAAACCTAAGTGCCCGATCAGTTTTCCAGAATACATCGCGATCCGCCGCCGCCGTCGACCCGAAGATCGGGAGGGTCCAGAAGCTCTTCCCGGCACCCTGCCGGAGAGGGGAATCGCCACCGGAGGTCTTCTTCATCGCCATGCTTGCCTCCGGAGCGATGAGTGAGTAGTCTACCTTGGACTATGGGTCCATAGCAGTAGCTAGATGGTTGTCTTCTCCACCATGTGCTTCATGTTTAGATCTCATGAGCTGCCCTAAATGATTGAGATCACCGTTATGTAATACTATGATGTTGGTTTGTTGGGATCCGATGAATATTGGTGTTTATGATTAAGTTGCTGTACTGAATTATATCTTTTGTTATCTCTATGTTGTTTATGATCTTGCATGCTCTCCGTTGTTAGTAGCTATCTTGGCCGAGTAGTTGCTAGTGACTCCAAGAGGGGGTATTTATGCTCGATAGTGGGTTCATGTCTCTATTTCACCTGGGGGAGTGACAGAAACCTCTAAGGTGGTAGATGTGCTGTTGCTACTAGGGAGAAAACAACATTCATATGCTCAAGGGCATATGCTTTGTTTACATTACACACTTTGCTTAATGCAATTATCTGTTGTTCGCAACTTAATACTTCTAGGGTGTTCGGATGATATCCCCGGGGGTGGATTATTAGTCATAGATGCAGTTGGATGGCGGTCTATGTATTTTGTTGTAATGCCCAGAGTAAATCTCATAGTGATCTTCTTGACATATTACGTTATCTTTATTCTATCAATTGCCCAACTGTAATTTGTTTACCCAGCATGTTATTTTATCTATGGAGAGACACCACTAGTGAACTGTGGACCCCGGTCCTATTTTAATCATATTGCAATCACCTGTTTACTATTCCCGCACTGTTTACTTTACTAGCATTTTACTACTGTTTTCCACTCGATACACTCATAACCTTTGTTTCAAGCAAACCGGTGAGATTGACAACCTCATCGCAAGTTGGGGACAAAGTATTTGTCTGTGTGTGTGCAGGTTCCACAAACACCTTCAGTCGTCACCGTCTCCCTTCTCCTGATCGATAAACCTTGGTTTCTTAACTGAGGGAAAACTTGCTGCTGCACTCATCATACCTTCCTCTTGGGGTTCCCAACGGGCTGGTCATCACCACGCACAAGGACATACTGCTCCCACGTCGACTAAACGCCACAGTCTTTTCTGGCGCCATCACACGAGTAGCAACTACCCGCGTCACCATATGCACCGGAACACGATCAACATCACCATCATCGGTTTGAACACCCATGTCAACACGAGCTGGAAGTGGAACAAATGGAACACATGCTGACATATCCTTCCCTTCATCAATATGAGGCTTGACTTTAACCGGCTTGTCACTAACAAGAACAACTGGCTTGTCATCCACAGGCTTGGCTGAAACAATATCACCACTAATGCTATTCACATCATGCTCCTCATGCTGCACCTTAGCTAGTCCTGGTTGTGGCTTAGCTTTATGCAACTTCTCTTTGCGAACCACCAACACAACATCGGATTTGATTTGATCATCACTCATAGGCTTCAAATTCCGCTGTTTGCCATCATGCATAAAGGAATATGTATTTGCTCTCCCAGCATGCATAACATTGCGATCATACTGCCACGGACGTCCAAGTAACAGCCCACATACCTCCAATGGCAACACATCGCATTCCACCTCATCAATATAGTCACCAACTGTAAATGGCACACGCACCTTGTGAGTAATCTTCAGCATACCGCAGCTATTTAACCACGCAACATGCTTAGGTTCAGGAATACGCCATGTCGACAAACCCAAAGTCGTCACCACAGCCTTACTGATGCCATTACAGTAGCTACCACCATCCACCATGAGCTCGCAGGCTTTGCCCTTGATCATGCACTGTGTTTGAAATAAACTCCAACGCTGACCCTTGTCAACTGCTATGCAAGCCGCATCATGTACCCGCTTGAGTTGCATATTCAGCCCACTCAATGGTTCAACCTCTTTCATGACATCCTTGCCAACATCAGCCTTCGTATCCACAGAAGGTACCATTGTGGTCGTAGCCCGACTGGGCTGCTCTACCATACAATTTGTTGGCACGAAACGCTGCCTTAAAAGACTCTTCAATTCTTCCCAACTGCAAGTGAAACTCTGGCCTTTTTGGTGCATATCATACCTGGCACGTTTCCACCAAGCAGTAGTTGTTTGATCAAAGCGAGCAACAGCTGCATTGTAAGAAGTAATTTGCCCGTAATCTTGAGAACGCGGCAGTAACCAACGGTCCATCACATCCTCCCATGCTAAATATTCTTGTGGCGTAGCATCAATCTTCAGCCAAAGTCTTCTAAAACCTCCCAATGCTCGGGTTGCAGCAACAGCGGCAGGGTTAAAAATGGGTGCTTCATCCGCTTCGCCTAGCCAACGAGCTTGATAAAAATCCGATACGTCCGTCTGGACTGCCTCCATAACAGCGACTGTCATAGCAGCTCGACTTCAACACCCACGACACTTCGCGGCAGAGAAATTGAACGGATATGGTGTTGTGGCAGGGCGAGGTAGAAAATCTCACAAATAGCCTCCTGAAGCAACACGTAGCAGCAGAAAATCCTATGCTTCTGATCAGACAAAGAGCCTTCAATGTCTGGGCGATAGCGTTCAAAAACCACCGCTCCTCGCAGCAAGTAATATTCCTTTGGGACTCTCCCAAACCAGCGATCCGGGGCGTACGAGCACAGAGCACGTCTGGGGTTAGGCGACCGAGCAGGTTTGTGGTCTAGCGAGCAGAAAAGCACTCCCACGCTGCGAGCGTTCCGCGCGTAGATGGGCCGGCCCACGAGGCTAGACGATCTCCGTGCGCTGGCGCCTGTCGCAGCGATCCAAGCCACGAGCCGCGTGCACAGTGTGCGAAGATGCCCGATCCCTCGACCTGGCGTCTAGCGCGAGCCAGCGACGCGAGACCGCAACGCTCCTTGCTTTTTTTTTCTCTTCTACTTGCAGCGATCGGTGGGACTCTGGCAGGAAGACTCTCGAGCGCCACGAGCGTCGCTCGTTTGTTTGTATTGCCTCGATCGGATCTGGCGATAAGGATCAAACCGATCAAACCGAGGATCCTGGGTCACGCAACAGCGAAACCAGGATCGGCTCACGTGGCGGCGGCGGGCTCTGGTCCTTTTTTTTATCCGCTGCCTTCCTCCGATCGGATCTCAGATCCTGATCATGAAATACTGCACAACGCCATGAACAATGACGACAGCTGATTGAAGGAGAAGAGCCGAGCACTTTCTCAATCTCGGATGCAATCTGCTCTTCCTTCTTTTTCCGTTCGTGTACGCCCAAAGTGATCTGAAAACTGCTTGATGAAGACAATTCGCAGATCAACACTCAACAGAAGATACTCGCGGTGATCAACCCAGTAATCTGATACCACATGATAAGGATCAGGCCGGTGATCCTATGAGTTTTGTCCCAATCTTTCACAGCGAGTCTACCCGGATAGAAATCTTCCAACAACGCAAAGAACGTCACCTGAAGAAGAGGAACGAATCCAGCAAGCAACGTGATGAAGATCACCACGCCTCAAACCACAGCTCGATAATCCTTGATGAACACAAGAACCCTCGCAACAATCTTTATTTGATAAGACGGCAGCGCCGTTTCCCCGGAGGGATAATACACGGTGGAGCACACGATAGTTTTCGACTAAACAACTGAACTCCCTAAACCCTAGACTGCTGGCCTCCTTATATAGATGGCCAGAAAACTGTTGGGCTTGGACAGGCCCAAACCCAAAACACAAATAAACCTAAGTGGCCCATAACATGACCTGACACACGAAATAACATAAACAGGTATATAAATTGCTGACACAACCTTAGACTAAATTATCTCATATCGTAGGTCATCCTGGCGTGCCAATATGCAATGAGCTTCCCTCATCTTGGTGGAGTCCTGAAATTGGGCTTCACCTCCTCCTTCGTGCCCATATCAGCTTGACTTGCCGACGGAGCAGGAGCTGGACTCAAGGGGCATATGTGATTTTTTTTTGCGGGTAGCATATGTGATTATATGGGTCTGATTGACAATGGAATCATTTAGCTTGGCAGTGGAATGCAATGTCGGTCTGTGTATTTTTTGCAGCCTACATCTACTCTGGGTGATAGTGGACTTTTGGATGTGCGCATCGATCTTTCGTAGTATGCTTCATGTATAACAGAATTCCGTTGGGAATAGATACGTAATTTGTTCATGAATAGATAGACTATATATTAAAGAATTATAACCATAATGTAAGCCTTCCATGGGGGCGCCGATGGCTGGGCCAATTTTACAAGCCTATTGTTGTCTGAAATAGTCTTGTCCATCTATAACATGTAGTTCGCTAGCAAAAAATTTACTGGAATGCAGTACAAAAATGACTTGCGTGACTATGGTTAATCTCCAGTGTATATAACAGGTAAGCATTTTACTATAATACATTCACTTACGGTATGGGCTACTTTGTAGTTGGTTTAGCGAGTAGTTGATTCTTGATTGTGAGATTTTAGGTATTAAAAAATGAATGGGCTTAACCCATTTTATACTCTGGGCCAAATTCAGGTCTTCTTGTCTGGACACATAATATTTTTTGAATCATCTGGGCCATGACTCTTTTGCGTGAGGCCTAATTCCGCCAGCCCATGGCTGATTGTTGTGTTGTACTGGTGTGTTTGTGCGACTGTTGTCATGCTAAGTTTAGTTAACGTGTATTTATCAAAATTATTTCGAAATGCTTTGGTATTTGCCAAAACAGAACTATATACTATTTTGTATCGTATTTGCCAAAATAATCGATTTAGTATTTTTATTAAAAAATTCATGTTAGGACACTATGTGTATGATAATGGTGATATAGACATACAAATTATTGATTCTCTATTTCCCGCTCTAATAGAGCTTGTAACACTATGGACAAGCACACATGATTATGAGTTACTTGTACTAAAATATGTAACACATTTCTACAAACACATATTTATATGTTACTCTATCAATATACTTGTAACACATTGCTTCGAACACACAGTTATATGTTACTGAATTGGTATATCTGTAACACAATTTTGGACCATATACAATTTGTGTTACTGCCAGTCAGTAGAACACAAATGATGTGTTACTCTAATTTAGCTTGTAGCATATTTTAGTATGTGTTACATCATTGTGTTACGAAAGCTCTGTCCTATTGTAGTGTTTATAGCCACAGAGGGAGGCGAACAGGCAGCGTGGGAGGTGAAACGAACAGCCAGAAGATGAACCGAACAGTCTCGTATTCATTTTCCACTCAGGCAAATCGTTTCAGCTTCCACGTGGCCGTTCAGTTCCATAGTCCAGTCATGCGTGATAAAAAGAAAGGCTCGGCACATTCCACATTCCACATTCCGCAAACCGCGGCGCGCGCGCGCGCGCGTCGTGACGAGGCGTGGCGAGGCGGGCGGCGGAGGAGGAGCACGCGTGAGAGAGCCTTCTTCTCACACACTCTTACCACAAGGGGAAGAACTCACCTTATATGTTGGTCCAACTCCTTCTAAACTAGCAAGGTGGGACTAAACATTTGTCCCACCCCTTGTCATGCATGAATGAGCCACATGGGCCTCTAGGATTTAGGAATTATTGGACTTAGCATTTATAGGCTGGGCCAAAAAGGCCAAAAATCCAACAATATGTAGATGGAAAAAATAATTTAGTTTTTTTTTAAAACATTGAGATGAATTTTTTATTTAAAATAACCCGCTGAGCCTACATCCACTATATTCATATTTATTTCACGATATATTTTCCCATGTTCCCTAGCGAGCAGTAGGCGACGCGGCTCGTCAACATTGCTTCTTCCCCACGCGGCGCTGCATGAATCCAAGGGGCCGCTGTTAATGCACCGCCCGCCTCGCCCCTTATGTAAATAAAATCCCCATGCCACCGAGCAGTCGATGCGCGACACCGGACACTTCATCGACCTGACCGTTGGCGAAGGCACACGAGCAACGGCATCGGGGTGAGCCACATCAAGGATGAGATTAAGAAGGAGGAGGAAGAAGAGGACCAGAAGAAGGAGCTGGCCCAATGGTACAAGTGGCCCCACAACCACCCAACCACGTTGATTTAGTTTTTCTTTAAATTTGAGTTAAATTTCGTTCAAACTATGTAACATATCAACAAAATACGAATAAAAACCTTTAAGTTTATGTAAATTTATAATTTAGGTGCGCCATTTGGGGGACGCGGCTATGCAGGGTTGTTCCCCAAAAACAATAGAACGAGCTGGCGCCCCCAAACAATATGTCTGACGTGTTTGCCGGATGCTATTTCGAGACGCGCCTGGAGATGCTCTTAGGAGAGGTGTATATGGGGTTTGGAGCGTTCCCAATTTAAATATGGTCACGTAGAAAGGATACTTGCACAAACCTCCTCGAATTTTGTAAAACCTGATGAGTTTTGATTTCCTTCAAGCATCATCGACACGTGAACTATTGTCTCCACAAGTGACTATGATTTGAAAATATATATTAAGTGAAATAAAAAATATTAGTGCATTACTATCAAAAGAATAGACTTAGAAAAATAAACATGATAGCTAGAGGCGGCTTCGTGGCCCTACTACCTCGTCTTGAACGGCCTTGACTCTTCGCCTCCTCTATCAGACTATGTTTCTCGAGGGAGAATAAATGGTACTCCCTCCGTCCAAGAATATAGAACGTTTTAGAAATCATAGTTAATTTTTTTTCACTTTAAGAGATATCCGAAATTTTTGTTTTTGCCCCTTCTCCTAGCGACGTGACCAGTCCACGCGCTCCACCCACTCCCTCACGCCGTGGTTCGCCCTTTCCCCGCGCCGCCATACTTCCTCCCAATTTCTAATTCGTGCCTGGCCACTGCGCTGTCTTACACGGTGCTCACGCGTCGCGTGCGTTCGATCGTGATCGAGTGGCCAAGACGCAGCGCCGCATCGGCGCTTCCATCGAGAACTGGAAGCGATCGACCGATCACTCCGTCAACGCTTTGCTCGCTCATTCCCCTTTCCTCTCTCTCGCTCTCTGCCCGCATAGCTCTGTCTCCCTCGCGATCCTCTTCACCCCCCGCCATCAAATCATCGTCACCGGCGGTGATCCGCCCAGTGGGAAGCCGCGGGGGAAGGGGAGGGTGTAGCAGTGCTGGTGGAGGGCTGAAGGAGCGGCGACGGTGTGTACGCTCGGATCGGCTCGTCATGAGTACCTTGACGGCGCGGACGCGCGGATCGACGCGTCTTGAGGCCGGCGACCGCCGTTAGAGGGTCGGTGAAGGAGCATCGCTTGCTATGCACCGCCAATCGATGCATCCGAGGCGTGCAGCCGTCACCAGGGGTAGGTGAAGGATAATCGGCGTCATGCTGAATAGTCACATCCGAGGCGGGGTGGTGTCGGCGTAAGATAATCAACGTTCTGGCGTTGCTTCGTAGCCGGTGAGTGATTCAATATCGCTCCTTCAGTTGTAGTTTGTTGTGCCGCTCGTGTTTGTGCTATCTGTCCGTCCTAGTTTCTCAGCTAGTCAGCTAGTTATGGTAGAACATTGGTTAGTTCCGTATACCGAATCATACACAAGCAATAGGGATTTATGTCACATGACTTACACTCTTGATTTTACCCACCATTTTGGTCACGTTTTGTAGTACTCACGGTGGTGCTTGATGAGGAGTTCATCTGACTTGAACAGTAGGATGTAGATATTTTTTCCTTTTGATTTTCTAGTGGTATTATATGTATATTTTAGTCATTTTATATATCTATTATATTATTAAAACAATTAATAATAAACGGCTCAGATTGAACAAGCATCTAGCAACAGGAAATAACAGCTCAGATTAAAACATAAGGCTTCGGAGTTAAGATTACAGGATAGATGGAACGGACCGAGACCACGTGCACAAGTTAAAAAAAAGTGCCCATAACCGAACGCTATAAGGAGAAGTTCCTAATCGATACGAGCCATAATCCATCACGTCTGTCTATAACGGAGTATGCAATGCAGAGTCCTAGCCTCCTCCTAGGACACGTACGTAACACATATGCAACTCATACGTGAAGACTAAAAACCCCAACCTCTATATATCTTTGAGCCATGATTGGTGCTATTTCGCAGAGGGAACCCTTAGCGGAGATTTCACCTACCAATTAGTTGTGCACGATGGAGTAGTAAGTACATGTTCATGGTTGATCGGTCTGGCTTTACAACAGCATCATGTGGATCTAGAGATGGCAACGTCCTTGGCGCAGCATAAAGTCTTTGATGAGCTTGAGGCGACGACAGCAAGATCGCGCGGACAACGCTAGCTTTGCTTGAGGAGACGACGGTGATCATGTCCAACATAGGTGACAAAACACAGAAGGTTCTCCATCGCTATGGCGCCTGACTACAGTAGACTATATCGATCTAGCGTGAAGCGACCATATTAGAAGGCCACGCGGCGCGTCGGCGGACAGGGATCGATTATTGATCGATACTAAGGACCAAACACCGGTACGGCGGCCGACTGGCGACTGCAATAGAGGATTTGGTGACCCGACATGCAGTTTGCATCAGCGTGCATGGTTTTGATTATTTTCTGTTGATTCTTATGTCCTCTCCTCATATTTTTGCATCTAGATGACTCGATGAAAGCTTAAGGCGCATTGTATGGAAGACGCAGTAATTAGTTCCAGGTAATAACTGTTAACCCATGTCCCATAGGAAAATAGAAAAATCGCACTTGAACACCCGTACGGCGGCCGACCGCAAGAGGGTTTGGTAACTCGGCATGCAGTTTGCATCAGCGTGGGTTTTGATTATTTTCTGTTGTTTCAAGCAGCATATGTCCTCTCTTCATGTACTTGCATCTGGACAATTCGATGAAGGCTTAAGGCGCAGTGTATGCAAGACACAATAATTAGTTCCAAGTAATAACTTTCAACCCATGACCCATAGGAAAATAAAACAATCCACTTGATTACATAATTCTATCCATCAGCTGTACCAGTACGGTGAGATGTAGCTCGCGCTACATGTAGCTCTTTCTTTTTGAAAATTTGAAAATGACATTTTATATTTTCTAAAAATCTAGATAAGTACCTAGATGTAGATAGTGATATATTCTGACAACATGCCAAATCTTAACTAAATAACTTTATATCTAAAGTAGTGAACAACGTAAAATCTGAAACATTCAAAATTTGCAGATGTTATGAATTTTTTATTGCCCAATATACAAACTATTTTGAGTTGAGAATTTCCAGAAGGCAATAACATACACACCCAGGTGCCAGGATGGTGCGATATGACATACTTATAAGACTACAAAGAAACTTTTGTAAGGACTTGGAACACCACATACGCCTAATCTATAGTTAGATATATGAATCTATCCACCATTGTTTTATCTATCCGCAGTTGTTGTAGTATAAAGATAGTAAATGCACCACATTCCCATAGGGTTGATGAAATGTATTTCTATAGAATCAATTTTTGTAGGTCGATCCAAATATAACAATGCACACAAATTGATTTGGTCTACATAGAATATAGTATATTATTAGCATGGTTTAAATTAATTCATCACCTTCTCGACATAGAATGAAATATCTCCACCACTCCGAGTGGTATACATTATACTGAGAAGATTCAATTTTTTAAATAATAAAAATCCATAGTAGATACAACTTTGATTACATGGGAACCTACGGTAGATAGCAGGTGGATAAAAACATACTTTCTGCATGGAATGTGATAGCAGAAATGAAGAGGTTGGAAAATTCAAATTTTAATTGGAACTACATATATAAAATCCAGATATTGACACATTTCACAATATATAATTATCAATTGGATTCACTTTGAAATACCCATGCAAACTACTTGTGGATTCAAAAAAAGGAGCGCAATGAGAGCAAACAATAGCTGGACAAGGTAATTAAGATGAGTATATGCACGGATGCATTATATTAACGGACTATCAATAGACCAAATGGTTTAAATATTCATGTTTAGATTTAATTCTTTGGGGCAGTGACTCAAATAAATATTAGTTCAAGAGGAGATTTAACGACCAAATAGAAAAATTAAAAATTTGAAATAAATGTCTATAGTCTATATATTTTTTGCATCCATCTTCAACATGCACATATACATGGTACTGTATAAACTATTTAATGATGTAAAATTACTTGTGACTTTAAATATAATAATAGTTGAGTGCGAGTTATTAATATTAATAAAGATAAAGTTCATTGGAAATCTAGCCGCGCAAATGCGCGGGCCACCTTGCTAGTTGCAAATACTCTGACTTCAGCTGTAGTATGTACTCCCTTCGATCCATATTACTCTTCGCTAATACGGGTGTATCTAGTTATCTACAACTAAAATATGTCTAGATACATCTATATTCGCGAAGAGTATTACGGGTCGGAGGGAGTAGATGTTTTTTCCCTTTGATTTTCTAGTGGTATTGTATGAATATTTTGGTCACTTTATACATTGCAAGTCCTCTTACTTGAACAGTACGATGTAAATATTTTTCCCCTTTGATTTTCTAGTGGTATCATATGTATATTTTGGTCAATTTATACATTGCAAGTCCTTTGACTTGAACAGTAGGATATAAATATACTTTTTCCCTGGATGTTTTTCGGTGCTACCACATGTATTCTGTTGGTGAATTTATACATCTCAAGCCTTTGCCTTAATCAGTAGGATGTAAATATACTAATCCCCTCGATTTTTTCAGTGCTATCATAATTATTTTTTCGTTGGTGATTTTATGCATCGTAAATACTCTGCATTACTAAGTAGGATGTAAATATGCTTCAACTGGATTTTTCTTTAGTCACATTTTCTGGTCATTTTTATATTTGCAAGCCCCTTAAGTAGGGATGTAAATATGCTTTTTCCCTATATTTTCAGTCATAGTTTAAAAAACCGGACCAGTGATCGAATCGATGAAGCTCTCGGTTCAGGTTTTTAGCGGTTGAACCACTGGTTCACCGGTTCACTATCTGGTTTTGAAGATATAAAATAATTTTTTTCTTATAAATATTGCAATAAGTAGATAAATAATCTACAAAAATATGGTTATATACTTGTATGACTGGACTTAGAATCTGCAAGAAATAAAATTAATATAACAACTTATAAATATTCCAATATTGCAATGACATGGCAAGTAGCCAATTTCCAACCTTTTCGAAATTCCAAAAAGTATAAAGAAATCTATTGTGCACTCTCGCTAGCATAAGAATACGCAATCGGACTTATAGAGTACAACAATCAATACATAACTTTTGGACTCTCGAGCATTGCATTTCTACAGTGATGTTGTAAGCTTTAACGTGCATCAGTCATCGTTAATCCTAGCACGTGGACATCCGTGTAAAGATTAATCAGAAAATAGGTTCGTCCCTAATATTGACAAGGATCAAAAGTGGATCAGTTGGTAAATAACGTACAAATGAAGTGAGTCTCTGATTGGACAAGAAGTAATCATGAGTCAGCTGGTCAGGGGCTTGTTTCAACACCAGAAAGGTACTGCGAACGAATCCCCCTGAGCGCAATTTAATTTTTACAACAAAGCTCAACAGAACCGGTCAGACCGGATGGCGGTTTTACTTCTTAAACCGACGGTCGGTTTTCTCCGGTTCGTTGGCGAGGCCGGTCCTATGCGCTTAACAGACCAGTGAGGTCTTCGGTTCCAGTTTTTTCCGGTTCAACAAGTGAACCAGTTCGGTTTTAAAAACTATGATAGCACGTTGGCGGTTTGTTTTTCTAGCCCCCAATAGTTTTTTCCGGGCTGGCCGAATTTGCGGAATCTACATCAAATACAAAAACAGGCCAAAATTGGACGGAATTTTTTGATTTTGGCCACTTATCCAGGATCTGCTAGAGATTCTCTAAGTTCTGTGCCAGAGGATGGACTAGTATGGTTACCACAGAAGCTTATTTATCCTCACCTACAACATGCTCAACATGACTGTGAAACATGTTATGATCATAATCATCTTCTTGTGATATGGTATTTAGGTGAATACCAACATTACGAAACCAGAAATCCATCCCTGCAAATCTATACATGAAGTTATAATTTCATAACATCATTGACAACAAAGTTTCATAGCTAATATACTTGTTCTCATAGTTTGCAAAATTACTTTCAGTACATGCTTCTTCCAGAAATTTGCAAAACAAGTATATTTACATGCTTTGTTAACTTTTAAATTGCAGATCACGTACTCATGGCGAGTTTAACAGAGACTCTTATGTAAATTACATGCTTCAAAAAAGAGTTTAACATGTCAAGTTCTTGTGACGACGCACAATTCAAGCATCATTATACTGGTTGATATTTTTATAAGCAACTTCTGTTTTAATGTTCGGTCCTCTTGAACTTTTTGAACAAATCATCAGAGTTTGAGGGTTCTTTTCAGTAAACTATGTGGATATTTCTGAACAAAGATACTTTCCTGTTGCATATAATTTTAGTAGTCTAGCACTTATTCTAGATTCTTACAGCTAATGTAGCAGCAAACCAACCACATCTACCTTGATTTCTGGTAGGAGATGTAATATTCAGATCTTGCACAAAAGCTAGACGAATAAGATTAGGTGGTACTGCACAGTAGACAACAAGTTTGAGAGGGATCTCTTTACACAAAAACTTTACCTTCGTTGTGTTTTTGTATAGTATAAATTATGTGGATCTTTCTTCTTTTGCCTGCTATTTCCTCCTTTCTCGTGATTACTTTGCATGTAAGTTTTCTTCTCTGAAAACTGATTATGGCATGGATTTGCAGTCACGAGTTTGTTCCAGGTAGATTTTTTGTTTCTTTCTTATATGGACCGTCTGGACTGTAGTTTTGGGCATTCTCCCATGCGCAGAAACCCAGCGGGAAAATAGCCCTGTCAATTCTGGTACTGGTCGCTTTCACACTTTTCGTTTGGCGAGTGCTAACAATCCCGCGGGAGCTGAAACTTTCCAGCCTCCTTGTCCAGGTGCTGATACGTGTTCTATTTGGATTTCCAATCCCATAGGTTGCTGCAATGGAGCAAAAATATATCACTCGAAGCAAAATATTTGTGTAATTGTAGCAAAAATCGTTTTCAC
The DNA here is from genome assembly GCA_007115705.1 of Dactylis glomerata. NCBI lineage: Eukaryota > Viridiplantae > Streptophyta > Magnoliopsida > Poales > Poaceae > Dactylis > Dactylis glomerata. The sequence continues at coordinate 1,207,321 of QXEO01000121.1, read as the reverse complement.
ATAAATCCCTCAAATGCTTCTATGAAGCAAAAAAAACTCATCTTTGCAAAAACGGTTCGACCATAACACAGACAAGACTCGTCGGAGATCTCACCGGAAACCTCACCGGACTCGCTGGAGATCTCACCGAAAACCTCGCCGGAGAGCTCGTAGCAAAATAGTTTATTGTAGCAAAACTAACCACGGTTGTAGCAAACAATTTGTTCTATTGTAACATAGTAGCAAAGTAAAAATTCGACGAGGATCCTCAGATGAGACAACCCACGAATCGATTGTAACAAAAAAATCTACCTATGATGCAAAACCACATGTCATTTGTAGCAACAACCACATGCCCCTGCATAATCCTCCGACGAGGTCGTTCCCATGGAAGCAAGGCTCGCAGTCGGAGCAACTCCACCCTCGCCTGGTAGCATCCCTCCCCTTGGAGAACCTTGCTTGGACATGAGACAACCGCCCACTGGGAGCAAGGTCGTCGGTCGGTGGGAGAAATCGCCGCCGGTGGGTGGGAGCCGGCCGGTGGGTTCGGCTTCGCAGCACGATAGGCGCCATCCGACTGGTCCTCGTCAGAGGTAGGAGACAGACGTGCTCGAGGTCGGCAGTAGGACGAGCTCGAGGCCAACCGCAGGAATCCATGGCGGGAGGTGACAGAGGGGTGGGGGTGTGGTGGCGGTTGATAAAAGCTATGGCTGCGTGGGTCGGCGGCGGCACGAGTAGGTGGCGGAGGCTGAGCGGAGATTGTCGGGCTGCGCAGGGACGAGGAGGACATGAGTTGTTTGTGGGCGGCACTCTACACAGAAGAACGATAGGAACGAAAAGATGAGGTGGGCCTAGGAACACACGTCGCACGCGCAAGGTGGAGGATGCGGGAGGTTTCATCCTCCGGGTGATAACAAGCATTTTCCTTTTCGTTTTAGAAATTTTTCAGATTTCGAGAGGGGACACCGTGTAAGACAAACTGGTAACCGGGCACCGTGTAGGAGCGGGCGTCCCTATCTAGCGATCGGTCGCTGGGATCGATCCAAGCGATCAGTTTCTGACCGAATCCCGCTTGCCAGAAACGGAAATCGGTAGGCTTACCCAAAACAGAAAACCACAGGATTGCCCTTTCGGCCTACGAGCGATCGAGACTTTGACGCGGTCTGGTGGGCTGCTATTCCCTTTTTTGCAACCCACGCGCGAACGTAAGAATTCTGTTGACGTGACAATTCCCTTTATGTTCAAAAATTCGTAGTGTTCGTTATAAAAACAATTCCATTTACTCGTTTTTTGTGTGCAGCCGTGGGAAGAAAAGATAATTTTTTTAACTATTCCTTTTTTGGGACAGTGATATTTTAGGGTAAAAAAATGTGAGGAGGACCACACTTATAACCACTTATAAAAGTATGGTCATGTACACATTGGTAAAAAATACTAACAACCCTTGGTAACATCAAGTGTATTTGTAGATAATCAATAATTACGAGCATTGATAAAAAGCACATATACACATTGGTAACTACTAAAACACATATTGCATTTAAAAAAAATTATATTTTGTAAACATAACAATTATCTATTGGTAACCAGGTTGTGAGGTCCTTGGTAGAACATAGCATTTCCATATTGATAACTTATTAGTAGAATATTTGATAAATCAGAAGTAGACTCTTCATAACTAAAAATACTCGATAAATTTGACACAAAACATGAAATAATTAAAAGGCCCTTGGTAAACATAACAAGTTTATTTTGGTAACTAATTAATAGATTACTTGGTAAAACAAAAAACAAAAGGTCAATATATGATAATTATTGAAAAAGCCATTTGTAAATATAGCAGTTTTATATTGGTAACTAGGATGTCAGGTCCTTGGTAAACATAGCATTTCCCTATTGATAACTAAGTAGTACAATCCTTGATAAATCAGTAGTAGACTCTTGGTAAGTAAAAATAATCAATAATTTTGATACAAATCATAAAATAATTAAAAAATGCATTTTGTAAACATAACAATTATCTATTGGTAACCAGGTTGTCAGGTCCTTGGTAGCACATAGCATTTCCATATTGATAACTTAGTAATGGAATCCTTGATAAATCAGAAATGGACTCTTGCTAACTAAAAATACTCGGTAAATTTCACACAAAACATGAAATAATTAAAAGACCCTTGGTAAATATAACAAGTTTATATTGGTAACTAATTAATAGATCAGTTGGTAAAACAAAAAATAGAAGGTCAATATATGGTAACTATTGAAAAAGCCATTTGTAAATATAGCAGTTTTATATTAGTAACGAGGTTGTGAGGTCCTTGGTAAACATAGCATTTCTCTATTAATAACTAACTAATACAATTCTTGATAAATCAGTAGTAGACTCTTGGTAAGTAATAATAATCGATGAATTTGATACAAATCATAAAATAATTAAAAAAGGCATTTCGTAAACATAACAAATTATCTATTGGTAACCAGGTTGTGAGGTCCTTTATAACACATAGCATTTCCATATTGATAAATTAGTAGTATAATCTTTGATAAATCAAAAGTAGACTCTTGGTAACTAAAAATACTCGATGAATTTCACACAAAATATGAAATAATTAAAAGGCCCTTGGTAAACATAACAAGTTTATATTGGTAACTAATTAATAGACCACTTGGTAAAAAAACAGAAGGTAAATATATGGTAACTATAGAAAAAGCCATTTATAGATATATCAGTTTATATTGATAACTAGGATGTTAGGTACTTGGTAAACATAGCATTTGTTTATTGGTAACTAAGTAGTACAATCTTTGATGACACAGTAGTAGACTCTTGGTATGTAAAAGTAATTGATGAATTTGACACAAATAATAAAATAATTAAAAAAGGCATTTTTGTAAATATAACAATTATCTATTGGTAACCATGTTGTCAGGTCCTTGGTAGCACGTAGCATTTCCATATTGATAACTTAGTAGTAGAATCCTTGATAAATCAGAAGTAGAATCTTGGTAACTAAAAATAGTCGATGAATTTCACACAAAACATGAAATAACTAAAAGGCCCTTAGTAAACATAACAAGTTTATATTGGTAACTAATTAATAGATCACTTGATAGAACAAAAAAAATAGAAGGTCAATATATGTTAACTCTTGAAAAAACCATTTGTAAATATAGCTGTTTTATATTGGTAACTAGGTTGTCAGGTCCTTGGTAAACATAGCATTTCTCTATTGATAACTAAGTAATACATCCTTGATAAATCAGTAGTAGACTCTTGGTAAGTAAAAATAATCGATGAATTTGACACAAATCATAAAATAATTTAAAAAAGCATTTCATAAACATAACAAATTATCTATTGGTAACCAGGTTGTCAGGTACTTGGTAACACATAACATTTCCATATTGATAACTTAGCAGTAGAATCCTTGATAAATCATTAGTAGACTCTTGGTAACTAAAAATACTCGATGAATTTCACACAAAATATGAAATAATTAAAAGGCCCTTGGTAAACATAACAAGTTTATATTGGTAACTAATTAATAGATCACTTGGTAAAACAATAAAAACAGAATGTCAATATATGGTAACTATTGAAAAAGTCATTTGTAAAAAATAGTAGTTTTTATATTGGTTACTAGGATGTCAGGTCGTTGGTAAATATAGCATTTCTCTATTGATAACTAAGTAGTACAATCCTTGATAAATCACTATAAAACTCTTGGTAAGTAAAAATAATCGATGAATTTGACACAAACCATAAAATAATTAAAAAGGCATTTCATAAACATAATAAATTATCTATTGGTAACCAGGTTGTCAGGTCCTTGGTAACACATGGCATTTCCATATTAATAACTTAGTGGTAGAATCCTTGATAAATCAGAAGTAGACTCTTGGTAACTAAAAATACTTAATGAATTTCACACAAAACATGAAATAATTGAAAGGTCCTTGGTAAATATAACAAGTTTATATTGGTAACTAATTAATAGATCACTTGGTAAAACAAAAAAAATAGAATGTCAATATATGGTAACTATTGAAAAAGCCATTTGAAAATAGGGATTTCTATTTTCGTGCCCTCGGGTCCTTAGTTGTACTCAGTTTTCCCCAGCTCCTTAGTTTTTCCTCAGTTTTCCCCAAGCCCTTGTCTGAAACCCTCACAAGGAGCTCGGACGGGAGAATTTCCATTTAGTTGACCGTTCCGTGCTGACGTGTGGGGCCGCGTCATGTGGGGCCGCGTCGCATGGGGCTGGTAGAACAGGACCGCGTAGGACAGGACGAGACCGCATTTGGTTGTATGTGAGAGCTCGGTTCTGTCTCTCTCGGCCCAAATTGGCATTTTTCAGAGCGCCTTTTTCCCCTCTCTCTTTTTACCAAATTAGTATCAAATCTAGAGAAGTTTCTATTTCTGTCTTTCTTTAATGATTATTGCCTTTTGGCCCTCGTTTTTTGCCCAACATGTTAACAAATCTAGTAGCAAATCTAGAAGCTAGTAGAGGATAAATTCACAGCAGCATAATAAATCGAGAAAATATAGGATAAGCTGCATACAGCAGCCAACATAGCATATATATATTCAGGACAGATCCAACAGTACTACCAATCCCTAGATCCAACATAAGCTACATTTTACATGGGATTAAGCTTGGAGGCTGCTCAGGTGAATCCCAAGTGCTTTGTGTTTGGCCATGAACGCATGCACGTTCACGGTCGTTCCAACTCTAGCGCCGCCAGGGGCTCTGCCAATGGATTCAGCATGGTTCACCAGGCAGTTGAAGTCGGTGGTGCGGAGCCTCCTGTTGCAGAAGGGGCACCTGTAAATGCCTCAAGCAAAGTGGCGATCGTAATGACCGGACTGCAGCCTCCTGAGGACGTGACGAGTCTTGGTGTGGAAGGACTCGTCGTCGCTGTCGACGTCGACGTCGCTGCTCTGCACCTGTCACGTAGCACCAAAGATCGAAAAACACGGAGTCAATTGCAGCGATGATGGAACAGAGAGTGAACAAAAGATCATGCATGATAATATGGGCACAAAAAAAAGAAGCCTCAGTTACATTGGACACACTTATATCCAGGATTTGGATCAGTGAACCAAAGATCATGCACAACAAATTTATACACACCAATTGTTCACAGACCAAACCCTGAATCAATTTGTGCCCAAATATTCATCATCATCGGCACAAATTAACCGGATGGGATTGATTACTCACATAAGTTAACCGAATCTTAAACAAAAGCAAATCACAAACACTAATAATGCTAGATCTATCATAATAACGCTAGATCTATCATAAAAGGATTGAACTAGGAACAGACGAACCCTAATAACGCTAGATCTAACACAAAAGGATTGAAATAGAATAAGAACAAGGGAACAAAGGGTTACCTCCGGGTAGTCATCGACGATGCTGGTGTCGTAGGGGTTCACCGGTGCGACGTACGATACTGGTTCGTACGGGTCTTCGTACAGGTCCCAATCGACGGGGGCCTGGACGGGTGCCTGGACGGGGGCCTGGACGGGGGCGGCGGCCAATGCGCCGGCGGCTACATCGGAAGCAGCAACAGGGGCCTGGACGGGGGCGGCGGCCGATGCGCCGGTGGTCGATGCGCCGGCGGCTACATCGGCAATGGGCATCTCATTCTTCTCCATCACCGGGGTTTTTTCTTCAGGGTTTTTTCGACGCGAAGTGGAGAAGATGATGGGACAGAAGAGGCGGTTGCAGTGAGAATGAGAGAGTGGGCGAGCATCGAGAAAGAGAAAGAGGGGCTCTATAAAGACAAAGGTGGCGTTTGGTGTACCGCAACACGCGTCCGCTATGCATGGCTGCAGCGTGCACCGCGACACGAGGCTAACCCTTCGACGTTTGGTGTACTCAGTTCTAGCCTCGGGCCTTATACAGAAATTTTATATGTACTCAGTTTTCCCCTCGAGTACTTAGACTGGCAAGTGCAATATACTCAGTTCTACCCTCAAGTAGCTGGTCAACAGAGAGTCAACAAATGAGATTAACATAGCTAATTGAGTCATTTCATGCGCAAAAAAAATCCAAAAAAATAAAAACATAGTGGCACCTACTCATGGAGTCTTCCTACGCAACCTTCCACCTTAACAAACATAGATAAATCAAGTTGTACCACAAATTGCCACTTCTCAGAATCACTAGTAGCTATGAAGATGCATGGTTTTCCACTCAAACCCCTTTGCAAAACATCTTCCCCAAAACATAGTTTGTCTAAATGAGGCTATAATTGTCACACTCATGTATATTTGAATTGCAAATAATTTGATGTAGCCCAATATGAATTATATTGTACAAAACACACATTTTTCATTTTGTAATTCTTTTGTTTGAATCCCTTAGTCTATTTACTATTTACGTGCCCTTGGTTTCTTAGTACTACTCAGTTTTGCCCTCAAGTACTGTCACAAATGTTCACAGAAGCCCAAACTTATCCTGATTGGTTGAGCCGTTGTCACACGGATCGACTCCACCAATCGTTGATCCACTGATCTAACGGGCAGTATACCCCTCTCCGTCTCTTCGTGGCCACCCCTCACTCTCTCTTTGTGGCCACCCCCTCTCTCTCTGTCGGTGGAATATAGTTTTGGTAATTTGAAACGGCCCAAAAGTGGTATAATTTTGGTATAAACATGAGGCATACATATTTGAGGGATTTCGGTGAATGGATTATTTATCACCCCTCTAACAATTATCAACTATCTTTAGCATTCCATTTCTTTTAGGGAATATAGTTTTGGTAATTTGAAACGGCCCAAAAGTGGTATAATTTTGGTAGAAACATGAGACATACATATTTGGCATATTTGGGGGATTTCGGTGAATGGATTATTTATCACCCCTCTAACAATTATCAACTTTCTTTAGCATTCCTTTTCTTTTAGGGAATATAGTTTGGGATATAGTTTTGGTTATTTGAGTCCCAAAAGTGGTATAATTTTGGTAGAAACATGAGACATACATATTTGGCATATTTGGGGGATTTTGGTGAATGGATTATTTATCACCCCTCTAACAATAATCAACTTTCTTTAGCATTCCTTTTCTTTTAGGGAATATAGTTTGGGATTTAGTTTTGGTTATTTGAGTCCCAAAAGTGATATAATTTTGGTAGAAACACGAGACATACATATTTGGCATATTTGTGGGATTTCGGTGAATGCATTATTTGTCACCCCTCTAACAATTATCAACTATCTTTAGCATTCCTATATTCGCTAACACTATTTTTTTTTGCTAATTTCGGTGAATGCACACACTAACTTTGAAAACAACTACAAATACATGTAACTGAATAATGGATTTGCAACAAGGGATCCCTTGTAACAACTTCTAGCGCCTGATGAGCAATGATAAGAATCCGATCGCAATTATACAACAAATAAAATAACCAGCCATCAGATTAGCTTGCTTCTTCAACTCGATCAGCTGCCTTAACTGCTTATTCATTTTCTTCAGTTCTCCCTTCACTTCCACCAGTTCTGCATTGGGAGCATTAGGCACAATCGGAACGGCTCCTCTCTCCGTCGCATTCTCTACAGCAAGTCCCCCCCTCCCAAATTGCGCTCCCCAATAGCGCCAACTGATTCCTGCAATTGAAGCCTCTGAACGTACACATCGATCCACTCGAAATACCTGCATTTCTTTAGGATCTAAAAACAACAACGTGAACCCTAAATCCCAAATTCGAGGTAATAAGAAGAAACTCGAGAGAAAACAGAGCAATTGGACCGAGATCTAACCTTATCCCCCTCTCTATATGGCAAGCTCTCGCATGCAAGGAACTCATGTCCACGGTTGCCATTGTCATTCGTCTTACAGATCGACCGCTTGAGAGGCTCCTGGCGTGGGCAGTCAGGGCATCTTGTCAAAGGCACGGGTCCATCCTGCGGCCATGAAGAACGGGAGGTCGAAGAGAAACTAGACATCACCCGCCTGCCGGAGAAGGGCTGCCGCTGGCGGAGAAGAAGAACAATGGGCCGCGGGGAAAGAAAGGGGAAGCAATGGCACGGGCGCAGGGCTGGCTCGGGCTCCCATTTTGCAACGGGCACCTGGGTAAGCTGTGGGTCCGGTGTGCTAACATGGATAAGTTGTGGGTCCAACGATGATCTGGATAAGTGGAGACATGTCCACTGCGGGGCACCAACAGCGGCCCCACTTGCCAGCACCAACCAACGGTCAACTAAACGGAAATCCTCCCGTCCGAGCTCCTTGTGAGGGTTTCAGACAAGGGCTTAGGCAAAACTGAGGAAAAACTAAGCGGCTGGGGAAAACTGAGCACAACTAAGGACCCGAGGGCACGAAAATAGAAATCTCTTGAAAATATAGCAGTTTTATATTCGTAACTAGGTTGTCAGTTTCTTGGTAAACATATCATTTCTCTATTGATAACTAAGTAGTACAATCCTTGATAAATCAGTAGAAGACTCTTGGTAAGTAAAAATAATCAATGAATTTGACACAAATCATAAAATAATTACAAAAGGCATTTTGTAAACATAACAAGGATCTATTGGTAACCAGGTTGTCAGCTCCTTGGTAACACATAGCATTTCCATATTGATAACTTAGTAGTAGAATCCTTGATAAATCGGAAATAGACTCTTGGTAACTAAAAATACTCGATGAATTTCACACAAAACATGAAATAATTAAAAGACCCTTGGTAAACATATCAAGTTTATAGTGGTAACTAATTAATAGATCACTTGGTAAAAACAAAAAAATAGAACATGAATATATGGTAACTATTAAAAAATCCATTTGTAAAAAATAGTAGTTTTTATATTGGTTACTAGGATGTCAGGTGCTTGGTAAACATAGCATTTCTCAACTGATAACTACGTAGTACAATCCTTTATAAATCAGTAGTAGACTCTTCGTAAGTAAAAATAATTCATGAATTTGACACAAATCATAATATAATTAAAAATATATTTTGTAAACATAACAATTATCTATTGGTAACCAGGTTATCAGGTCCTTGATAACACATAGCATTTTAATATTGATAACTTAGTATTAGAATCATTGATAAATTAGAAGTAGACTCTTGGTAACTAAAAATACTCGGTGAATTTCAAACAAAACATGAAATAATTAAAAGGACCTTGGTGAACATAACAAGTTTATATTGGTAACTAATTAATAGATCACTTGGAAAAAAAAGAATATCAATATATGGTAACTATTGAAAAAGCCATTTGTAAATATAGAAGTTTTATATTGATAACTAGGTTGTCAGGTCCTTGGTAAACGTAGCATTTCTCTATTGATAACTAAGTAGTACAATCCTTAATAAATTAGTAGAAGACTTTTGGTAAGTAAAAATAGTCAATGAATTTGACACAAATCATAAAATAATTAAAAAAGGCATTTCATAAACATAACAAGGATTTATTAGTAACCAGGTTGTCAGGTCCTTGCTAACACATAGCATTTCCATATTGATAAACTTAGTAGTAGAACCCTTGATAAATCAAAAGTAGACTCTTGGTAACTAAAAATACTTGATGAATTTCACACAAAACATGAAATAATTAAAAGGCCCTTGGTAAACATAACAAGTTTATATTGGTAACTAATTAATAGATCAATTGGTAAAAAACCAGATCCATATATTTGGCGAGTAATAAGTGTCGTGGGGATGACTATCTGGGTAGGCCAAGGGTAGAGCCATCTGCCGGCTAACGTCCCAGGGATCTCCGCGACATCCGGCCAAAGATGCCGGCTTCGACCGAAGGGCCGGCTGCGCCAGTAGCCGGCTGGCATCTTCATCATCAGAGGTCTGAGCCGGCGAAGACGACGAAAACCCTCCAATGGACGCTTTACCAAAAGCAGCGTGGCCCTGACAAGATCGACAGAGGCCGGAGACCAGTGTGACGCCAGCCACGCTCAGCCTCCACCAACCAACGTGTAAGCCCCTCCTCCACGAAAGGATCCGAGGCAGACACGAAACATATGCTCCGAATATGCTGGTCCAAGGGGAAAAGACGCTTTATAAAGTGGCCTGCACCCAAACAGAGGGCCAGAGGACGGCGGGGCCCATGTCAAGACCGCAGCCACAGAGAAGCCGGCAACCGGGCAGCCGGACACCAAACTATAACCAGGCCCCCGCCTATATAAGGGGGCCTGGACCCTTAGACTAGGGAGATTGAACTCTTCTTCTTCTACCTCTAGACAATACAGCTCTAGGAGCCTTATAAGCCACCGTGTGCTGAGAATAAACAACAAGGCAGGAAGTAGGGGTGTTACCTCCAGAGTGGAGGGCCCTGAACCTGGGTAAACGCCCGTGTCCTAGTTACCCAATCTTGAGCCGGACCCGTCATTGCACACCGTCGAGCCCCTTCGTTAAGCCATCCCCATGGGGCAACGTGCGGCAGCGACCGGAGTGAAGTTCCAACTGGGATCCCCATTGACCCTCGGCGAGAAGGTCGCCTCCGACCTTGTCTGGAGGTTCGGCACCTTCAACTGCATCAGTGACAACCTCGCCTGCTTCAAGGACGGCTTCGGCGACTGCGGCTCCTTCCTCGACGTCGGCGGCCACCGCTTCTACATCGCCAAGCCCTTCCAGGAGGAGGTAACCAATGTGCTTGACCCTCTCTGTGACGTAGGCTCAAGTTGCAGCGAAACCAGCGATCTTGACACCATGGTCGAAGTGATGGCCCTGGGGGATGAAGAGGGCGGCGACTCACCGCGCCCCGCGCGCCCGCCACTCGAATGCCTTCTTCGACAAGAGTAGAACGCTCCACTCCCAGAGCAGGAAACCTCGGACGTCGCCATCGTGGACCTGCACGCACTGCTCAACCACATCGTCGACCCCATCTAGGTCGCAGAGGCCTTGGAACGGACGTGCCTCGTCCTCCTCAGCAAGGTGGCCGAGGATGAAGACGCCCGATGCCGCATGAGCACCACGCTCCGCAAGTTCTATGACGCGCATGGAGTTACGCCGGCCAAGCTAGCTCATGACCTGTGGTACGGCCATGGACTCTCCGCTGCGGGCCCAAGCCGGATCTAGATCTAGCGGCCTCCATCGTCAAGCCAAGGCTCGGAGGGGCGCGGCCGGGGCGGCCGTGCTCCAAGCTGCAACAGCCGAGGCCGCCATGCCCAGCGGGCAGGCAGAGATGGCCGGCCACGTCAAGTCCCGGATCTAGCAGCTGAGATCTCAGGCTCGCCAGTCGGCTCTACACGTTCACCTGTGGCTTGACCAGATGAAGGTGCTCACCAAGGGATCTGCCAGCTCGAAGCGAGCGGCGGCTGACCAATGAGGCCCGAGGGCTGTCGGCAGTGGCCAGGGGCGCAAGGAGGGCAAGTACACCCTCGATGCAGCGCTCGACCAGCCGTGCCAATTCCACAGCACCCCCGACAGGGAAGCGACCCACTCCACGCGCCAGTGCCGCTTCATCAAGGAGCTAGAGCATCGCGCTCAGCAACTCCCTGGAGCCCCACAAGCGCAGCCGGTGGGAGGTCAGGAGGACCATCAGCACGAGCCGGCTGCCGAGAAGCCAGACCAAGGCGACGATGACTTCCCGGCTGTCGTCGAGCAGTACCACATCTTCACCACTCCGGGGAAAGACAAAAGGAACGACCTTTGGTATGAGGCGGAGGTGAACGTTGTCATGCCAGCGGAGCCCCAGTACATGCACTAGTCCAAGGCGGCTATCACTTGGGGGCGCGAGAACCATCCACCATTGATGCCTAGTCCTGGAGAGTATGTTGTGGTCCTGGATCCCATCATGCGCTCCGATATGCACACCTGCCGTTTCTCCCACGTGCTCATCGACGGCGGCAACAACATCAACCTTCTGTACCGGAGCTCAATGGAGAAGCTGGGCATCCCGATTGCCCAGTTGGAACCGAGCCGGCTCACCTTCCACGGCATCGTGCCAGGGCATTCATGCACCCCTATGGGTAGGGTGCAGTTGGAGGTTCTCTTCGGGAAGAAAGGTAACAGCTGCCGTGAGCCAATTTGGTTCGAGGTGGTGGACATCAGCAGTCCCTAACATGCGCTGCTTGGCCGTCCGGCCCTAGCCAAGTTCATGGCGGTGCCACACCACGCGTATCTCAAGATGAAGCTCCCAAGTCCTAGAGGCGTGATCACAGTCTCGGGATGCTTCAAGAAGTTGCTAGCATGCGCCAGGGCCAGCTCGCAGCTGGAAGACGCATTGGTCATCGCTGAGAAGAAGCGGCAACTCCTCCACCGCATGGCGCTGACCCAGCAAGACGTGCCGGTTCGCCAGTCACCAGTGGAGCAGTTCCAGCCGGCCAACGACACTAAGAAGATCCTGTTGGACGAGAGTGACCCATCCAAGTTCGTCATCATTGGCACCAGACTCTCTGCCAAATAGGAAAGCGAGCTCACCGGCTTCCTCCGTGAGAATCGGGACATCTTCGCATGGTTTCCAAAAGACATGCCAGGTGTGTCGAAGGAGCTGGCTGAGCACTCACTTCATGTCCGGCCAGATGCCAAGCCAGTCAAGCAACCGTTGTGGCGCTTGATGTCTACGCACGCGTCTGTTCTTGTAGACAGTGTTGGGCCTCCAAGTGCAGAGGTTTGTAGAGCAGCGGCAAGTTTCCCTTAAGTGGATCACCCAAGGTTTATCGAACTCAGGGAGGAAGAGGTCAAAGCTACCCCTCTCAAACAACCCTGCAATTACAATACAGAAAGTCTCTTGTGTCCCCAACACACCCAATACACTTGTCAGATGTATAGGTGCACTAGTTCGGCGAAGAGATAGTGAAATACAAGTGGTATAGATGATTATAAGTAGTAAATGCAATCTGGAATAAAAATGGCAGCAAGCAAACAAGTAACAAAACAACAAGTAAACGGTGTGCAAAGCTTAGAAACAAGGCCTAGGGATCATACTTTCACTAGTGGACACACTCCCAACAAATATAACATAATTGAACAAATAAATTAGTTCTCTTCACTATGCTACTCTGAATTACTCTCCTATTGAATAACACTAATCATTGCGTAGTGGCTACAGAAGCACCCCTTAAAGTTCATCAAGTACTTGACAAACACCACTCATAGAGATATCCAAATCAAATTACAACTCAAGATAAATATTATTGCAACTTAGACCAAGTACTAACACGGTGCACACACTGTCAACATTACACCATGAAAGGAGGAATAGATCACTTCAATACTATCATAGTGATAATTATTCTCATAATCCATAAGAGATCACAATGGTAGCCTAGACCAAGTACCACCATGATGCACACACTATCACCGTTACACCATGGCAGGAGGAATAGATTACTTTAATAATACCACTAGAGTACACATAATGATGAAGAGTAGCATCTACTTATTCAACATGATACAAAGCTCACGATCACATAAAGATCACATCATGGGAGAGAGAGGTGAACCACATAGCTACCGGTAGAGCCCTCAGCCCCGGGGGAGAAATACTCCCTCCTCATCATAGGAGACAGCAAGCTTGATGGAGATGGCGGTGAGGTCGATGGAGATGGCGGAGACGGCGATGGAGACCAATGGAGATGGCTCCGGGGGCACTTCCCCATACCGGCAGGGTGCTGGAACAGAGACTTCTGTCCCCCAAAATTCGTCGACGGTGGCAGCGGAGCTGCGGAACTCTTTCTGGAAAATTGTCGACTCCCCTAGGGTTTTCTGTCCCGAGGCTTTATATAGGAAAAGGGGCGTTGTCAGGGGGCTGCCAGGGGCTCCTCACACATAGGGGGCGCGGCCAGGGGCTGGGCCGCGCCACCCTGGTGTGATGCTGGCCCCTGGCCCCCCCTCCGGCTCTCTTTCGGTCCTCGTCCTTTGTCCGGGAAAAATAGGAGTTCTGGAACTTGTTTCGTCCAATTCCGAGAATATTTCCTGTGTAACTTTTCTGAAACACAAAAACAGCAGAAAACAGGGAACTGGCACTGTGGCGACTTGTTAATAGGTTAGTTTCGGAAATCGCATAAAAACGCCACGAAGTGTAATGAAACACAAGGCAAATGGTGTAAAAACAAGCATGGAGCATCAAAAATTATAGATACGTTTGAGACGTATCAGCATCCCCAAGCTTAACTCCTGCTCGTCCTCGAGTAGGTAAGTGATAACAAAAGAAATAATTTTTGAGGTGACATGCACCTACACAATCTTGATCATATATGTAAGCATTGTGAGCTGGGATCAAAAGAACTTAAAACATGGGCATGAAAGACATAATCTTGATAGAAGAAACTTAGCAACCATGTTATAAACATGAAAATGAACACAAACAAAAGATCATGAAAATGAAACAATGAAAGTCAAACGTGTGTTCAAATCATAAGGAAAAACATACAAATGGTTTTCAGCTTGTCCTTCATGGAGAGCAAAACATAAATGCATAGGACACCTTCAAGTTTAAGAGGGCGACAAGATACAAGTAATTTAAGAACAAGTGAAACCATAGTCATGAATCAATCAATGATAAACTTTGGGACAATGCACATTATACTCAGAATTACAACTATGCACTCTTAGATGGTGCATAAAGATAGAAGGTGGTGACTCAACATAAAGATAGAAGGTGGAGGGAAGCAGTGATTAAATATGTGCTAGAGCTTTTCATTTGTAAAACAGAGAGATAAAACTTGGGTTTTGAGAGGTGGTTGCTTTTGTCAACGACTGGCAATGGGGTTCTTACTATCTTCCATACAAAAATGAAGCAAGTTTTTGAGAGAGAGATTGTCACTTTTTGTGCTCTTTTTATAAAACTTGGCACTCCTCCCCACCTTTTTTCCTTTCTCAAACCATGGCTAACCGATTCCATCGGGTTCCCACCAACAATCACATTCCATGGAGGAGTGCCTTTTTTTCTTTCTTTTTTCTTTTTTCTTTTCTTTTTGGAATAAGCAATATGGAAGATAGCAAATCCGACCACTACGTCCCCATGAGCTGAAAACAGTGTCACAAAATGAGAAGTATTTTGAAGGTTTTTTGAAAGGTAGCACATGAATATTTACTTGGAATGGCTTGCAAATACCATGCATAGGAATTTATAGTGGACACAATGGCAAACTTAGTTTTTAGGAGTTGGATGCACGAGTAGAGCTCATACTCAGTACAAAATGAGGGCTAGCAAAAGACTGGGAGCGACCAACTAAGAGAGCAATAACGGCCATAATCATGCAAAGCGACAAAGCAACATTAGAAGAAGCATAAGATGGCATCAAAATTCAAAAACTAAATGATCATGGAGGCTATAGGCGACTTATTTTGTAGTCAACATGGTGTAAGCATGTGCCAAGTCAACCCAAATAAAGCATCAAAGGAGAAAACCAAAATAATGCTTCCAAACGATAAAAACAACGCATGATTCTTTTAAAGGCTCATTAAGCAATCTTAGTTATTTGAGACAAGTCATGCTACAGCAAAACCACTAAGCATACTATCAAAAAGACATCAAGCACGACATGCAAAAGCCTAGGCCACAGTCTACATAAGCTCCTTCTTGTACCACTTTTTTGCATAAAGCTTTTTCTCTTTTCCAACACCATTCAAACTTTTTTGAGGAAACTCTTTTGAGGAAAACCAACATATACCAGAGGTCCAAATACACCTTGATGCAAAGATAAAACAAGATCTGAACAAAAATCAAGGCGAAAAATGCGAGCTAAACGCAGTAGCAGAAAAAAAGAACACTCATTGAACGATAAGAGTGAAAACTAGAGTGTTCTTGGCAAATGAAAAGCGAGTTCATCTCCTCCAAAACAACATGATGTGATCTAATCATTTATTGCAGCAAACAAAGCAAAAGAAAACTGAAAACAAAAGCAACTGACGCTCCAAGAAAAATGCATAGTGCATGAAGCAATAAAAATATAGTATCTTGAAAGGTGACCTGATTTTTACCGATGAAGAAGGGGTGCCTCGGGGGCATCCCCAAGCTTTGACGCTTGTACTTCTTGGATGTTTCTTGGGGTGACATGGGCATCCCCAAGCTTGAGCTTTTGTCCATTCTTCAACTCATCTCATCACTCTCCGATCCCTACACTTGAAAACTTCCTTCATACAAAACTAAACACAAATCTATTAGCAACATTACACTACTAGGAAAACGTCTATAGGTAGTACAGCTATCCGTAGCGCACCGTATATATGGTGCGCTGCGGGTATTTACCCGTAGCGCATGTGTGTACATGCGCTGCGGGTATGTCACATACCCGCAGCGCACCATATATAAAATGCGCTACGGGTATATGTAGGCCCGGATGGGGAGCTCTGCCCACACTTACCCGTAGCGCATGTGATATACATGCACTGCAGGTAGTTCAACTACCCATAGCGCACCTATACACATGCGCTACGGGTAAGTGTGGGCAGAGGCAGTGCCATATTACCCGTAGCGCATGTGTATAGGTGCGCTATGGGTAGTTGAACTACCCGCAGCGCATGTATATCACATGCGCTACGGGTAAGTGTGGGCAGAGGCAGTCCCATGTTACCCATAGCGCATGTGTATAGGTGCGCTACGGGTAGTTGAACTACCCACAGCGCATGTATATCACATGCGCTACGGGTAACCTGGGATTCAGATTTTTAAGGCATTGAGCCACCTAACACCAATTATTGCCCCCTCTCTTCCCCCTCTCATTCTGGTCATCCCCCTCCTCCTCCCCAACCTATTTCCATCATTCTTTCACGTATTTTAGCTTATTAGAACTATTTTGGTTGGTAGATATGTGAGTGCAATGTCTCCCGACCTTTAGATATCACTTTATTACATTCTCGTCCATACACAATCTCTCAGGCTCTCGTATCGCAGTAACTTCTATAATAGGTGAGTAATATGAGGACATCCATGCTTAAGATTGTGTGGCAACGGTGTTTGTATGCCCTACGTGTATGCTTGTACGCGCGTGTGGCATCGTTTGTTTGTATTATGCATGATTGTGTGGCATCGGCGCGTGTTTGTATATATATATATAGCCCAGCTATTCTACAACCGATTGTAGATTAAAGATCTACAACCGATTTTGAACTTTCTTGTACACACGCTTGAACTTCTCGGTGTAGTAGATGCAAAACAGTCTTGAACTTGTCGCTATTGTACATGCAATCTATGTGTTTTGATTATAGTTTTTAAATTATTTATCGGATTTATCCAAATGATATACCATTGGAAAGCTTATCAAATTTTGAAACTTTTCTGTTTTGGAAGTTTTCCGAAATTATGTACATTTTTAAAGTAATTTCAAAAATTAATATTCAGATTTTCGCGTCTATTTGTATTTTTGGAGAGTATTTTTATTGCGGTTTTCATATCGTTCATCGGAATGATGCATATGATATACCGTTGGATTTGTAAGGAAATTGTGAAACTTATTCATTTTAAGTATTTTTCGAAATTCTGGATGATATAAAAGTAATTTTAGATATGGTAAACAACTATTTCACGAATTTTTCATTTTCGGATACTATTTTGCTTGGCATTTTCAAACCGTTTATCCGATTGATGCAAATGATATGGCATTAGAAAGCTATAGATTAGGCGCAACTTTTTCATGTTGATCATTTTTGCGGATTTCTTACCATTTAAGAGCAGTTTTGAATATAAGTGATTCAGATTTCCAGATTTCTCGATTTTGTATGCACTGTTTTTGCAATTATTTTAAAACGACTAATCGGAATAAAGTAAATGATATACCATTTGAAAGATATTCAAATCTCACAACTTTTTTGTCAAAGTGGTGTTTTCAAATTTTGCACGGTTTAGGAATCATTTTCAAGAATAATAAATAATAGGAACGATGCCCATATGCGAACGATTTGAATTTGGCATTGCTATGGTGGTTGAGTGGGGGCATGACACCATATACAAGTGAAAGTGGACTCATATCATTGTATATTAAGTATTTTTTTGGTTTACTTGTGCAACTGGAACATATAGAAATAATTTTAATGGGTAAGATTTCCGCTCAGAAAAAAACAGAGTACTTGAACTGCTTCTCAGATGTAGCTGAACTGCTCTGGATGTGTAACTGAACTTATTTTATGATCAAATTGAATGTTGACAAAATTTAACTTTTTAATTTCTTGTAATCGGACTTTCCTCTTGTTCAAAGTAAACTTTCGCTTAGTATAAACAAAAATTTCCATAGTGGTAAAAAAGAAATCCGACAAAAGTGAAAATTCTAGCGTGTTCAAGGTGAATTGATGCGTTTAGTGCATCCGAACTTCTCAGAGTTGCGTTCCTGAACTGTCTCGTCTGTGCACCTGAACTGCCCTGAGTCATGCCTATAGGTCACTTTCTCTAAACTGCCGCGTTAGTTCACTTGAACTGCCAAGTCAAGTTACTGAACTGCTTCATTGGTGCGCCTGAACATCTTGAAGTTTCGCTAGCCTGTACTTCCTTTGTTTGTGCGCATGAACTTCCCGGAGTTGCGGTCCTGAACTTTTCGAGCTAGTGCAACTGAACTGCTTGGAGTCACATACCGTGGTCGAGTTTTCTAAACTCCCTCGTTAGTGCACTTGAACTTCCCGAAGTTCCGCCCACCTGTACTTCCCTCGCTAATGCGCCTGAACTTCCCACAGTAGCATTCCTGAACTTACCGCGCTAGTGCACCTGAACTGCTTTGAGTCGCATATCGTTGTTGAGTTTTCTAAAATGCCTTGTTAGTACACCTGAACTACCTCTAGCCACCACCTGTACTTCCCTTGTAAGCCCACCTGAACTGCCTCGAGTAGCGCACTTGAACTGCTTTGGTTAGCACACAATCCCCTCGTAAGCGCATATGACTGCACGTGCACTTCCCGAACTGCCGCGTAAGTGCACCCGAACTGCCCCGTACACTTTCTGAACTCCGTGTAAGTGCACCTGAACTTCCCGCACACTTGTCTCATAAGTCCAACTTAAATGTATGTGCACTTACTAAACTGCCGCATAAGCGCACATTGAACTGCCCATGCACTTCTTGAACTTCTGCATAACCTAACATGATCTGTCTAAACGTGTTAGTGTTCCTAAACTGCCCGGAGTGATGTAAGCCTGTACTTCCCTCATTAGCACACATGAACTTCCCAATGTACTATGCATGAACTTTCCCTCGTAAATGCACCTGAAGTGCTAAGATTTTTAGTTTTTTGTCTGATTTTTTACAAACATAAAAAAGAAATTTCGCGGCTGAACTGCAGTTGGTCGAGCGGTTGTACTTCTGAGCCGTAAGAAACTGTATTGTCGTGTACTCGCACATGCAGCTGAAGATTTTTTTGTTTTGAAATCTGAATAGCTCATCTGCCAACAGAAATAGGTGACAGAGCATCAGCGGACAGCCTGGGAGCGATAATTGCAAAAGAAATTACAGCAAGAGAGGAGCAACAGATTGTAGCTAAAACGATGGGGAGAGAGCGGATGTAGCTAGCACGAGCGAGAGAGCGGCAGGAGCAGCGATGAGTATTAGTTCTTTTGAGCATAACATGGAATAGGGAACGACATACCGTTTATTTTCCTAACTCAATATCAATCTTGAGATCATATCGCAGGCATGCACAAGGGTCCAGGGAGCGGCTGAAGTGCAAAATGCAGCTATTGGGGATGTGCATACATATCGCTAGATGCAGTATACTTCAACAAAATACTTGAGTTCTTTACAGTAAAACAAATCTGCATGTTCGAGATGAACTGTCGCGTTTGATGCGCCTGAACTTTCTGAAGTTGCGTTGTTGAACTTCCCGGAGTTGAGTTGTTGAACTTCCTACTCTAGTGCAACTAAACTGCTCAGAGACACTGACTGTACTGTTCGGAGTCCCTGCCTGAACTGCAGTCAGGTAGCGTATCGGCTGAACTTCTCCAAACATCTTAGTGGTTTAAATGATTTAATAATTATTTTCAGTTGGTTGCAAATATTTAGAAAAAATATCTCGAATTGATCAAATGAATTTGCACGATTCATCAAATTAATCAAGTGAAATACTAAATAAAAATAAAAATCAACTCCCAGAGACATAACAACAAACAGGTGGAGTGCACTTAGTGAGAACATCATAGGATTTATTTTTGTAACTTGCCTACTCTTTCCTTCAGCGATCTAGCACATGACACCGATAGGTAGACTGGATACAAATTCCCACTATATCGATCAGCTCACACACATTAAGCTGTAGGTGAGCCGTGACAATCAAGGCGCAGTGAGCACGCGTGCATGCTAGGAGGACCAGAGCTGGTGCAGCCGCGCTCGCCCATCTCTGCTCCTGCGTGATCTCTGTCCGGTGCTCACCAGCTCGCAATCTGGATGAAGGTCAGCAGCGCACAAGGGGAGTGAGAGGAGCGGCAACAGCATGTCGTGATTCTCTAGCGAGAAAGACAGAGGAACATGGAGGTAGGAGAAATAAAAAAAGAATGGGCGGCGCCAGCGGAGAAATAGACCGCTCGGCTGAAGCGGCGGCGGGGCGGCCTAACACGCAGCAGTGGAGGAACATCAGGGGATTGGGACGGCGGTGTCCCCCCACACTTGCCTGGGCGTACAGTTGTTTCAACGGTTTGGGCGGGGTTCATGTCGGCCGCGGTAGACGAGGGCCACGGCGAGGAACGGGTCCGCGGCTGGCCTATAGCGGCGCGCGAGCTTGGTCGGGACGGCGGTAGCCTGGGGATTCTGTCGGGGGGATGACCCCCGGTATGGTCAAGAGAGTAGAAAGACACAAGGTCTATGATTGACTTTATGCCGGGTTATCGAGGAAGGGCCTGGCCGGAATATAAGTGCATCGGCCAGGCCGGCATATAATGTGTATCCCGGCTGATACTTGGATATGCCGGCATAGCCGGAATACTTATAAAAGTGTGCCGGCATATACTTAGATATGCCGGCCTAACCATTTTGTGTGTTGTGCAGGAGCAGGGGAGGCCGGATTACCCGACCCTCGTAGGTCGTTGGTCCGGCATATAAGTCCTGGGTATGGCCAACGGTTATGTCCGGGATACTTAAGTCAACCAAGGTGTCACATCCCTACAATCAAGGAAGAAAACATCCAAGCATGGTAGCAGAGTAAGATGGCAGGGTGCACAGTGGAGGTTACCTACCCTCACTGTGCACAAGTACGAGCTTACCGCACAGAGGTAAGGCCACAGTTCAAGAGGTACAAGGTACAGGGATATGGCGTCCCATCGAGAGCAATCAGGGGCGAAGTCAAGGGTCTCTGCCATCGCCACCAGCTCCTGTTTGGAGTGTAGCCCTTGTCTTGTGGTCTTGTATGACCGTTGTAACCCTGGCCACCACTATATAAGGTGGCACAGGGAGTCCTAGCAAAGGGTTGGTTGTTGGAAGGTTGGTCTCTGGAAGAAGGTTAGAAGGTTGAAGGTAGATTGATCACTCTGTACTCCTACACTTAGCAGTTCATCTTCCTTCTCTAGCAGAGAGCTTGGAAGCACCATTGTACTACATCGACCCATATATACAATCAGTAGAGCAGGAGTAGGGGTGTTATCTCCTTACGAGAGCCCCGAACCTGGGTAGATCAGTGTCTCTTTCTGTCGTGCTTTTTAGCTCGTTCCCCTCTCCCGAATCCTCCAGCATCTAGTTCGGCCCCCATTTAAGCCATCCTATGGCATATGTTGTTTCACCACGACGACATTTGGCGCCCACCGTGGGGCAGATCGATATGCTGGGCGGAGTGTTCATTCGGACGGGGTCTGTGATAGCAGCTTCGGGAGTGCGCGTGGTCTCTGGCCTCGTCCAGAGGCTAGGCTCGCTCAGTTTCGTCAGTGACACCGCCGGTTGTCTCGGTGGCCGGCCGTTCCCCAGGGATGGCCGGATTATGTCTTTCGGGTCCCACGAGGTGTACGTGGGAACTGAGAGAATTTGCAGGAAGGAGGTGCTGGTGGCGTCGGATCCTCCGTCACATCGGCTGGCTCACGCTGGGCGTAGCGCTCGCTCAGTAGAGTCGGCTGAAGTGATGATGGCCGGCACATCCGTGCCGCCAGCGGAAGATGCCGACAAAGCAGCAGCGGCCGGAGCTTCACCTCCGGAGCCGCCGAAGGTCAAGAGGTCGGCGCGTCCTCCGTTGGAGCGTGCGGAGAACCTGGCCGGCACTTCCGGTGTGCCGGCTAGGGGTGAGGTTCTTCTTCCCATCATCGACGGGGATCTTCTTCATCTGCCCAGGGGACTGTTCAGCCTTCGCCTCGAGCATCTGCTGGTACCTCAAGCTTCTTCAACGGTGCAAAAAAAATAGCTCAGGGGCTAGGCTAAAGCCCTGCAAGTTGCTTTTTAAGTACTGTTTCAGTATATATTAGTTTGCATGCTAGCATATCAGCTTTCCAGTTTCCTCCTGTATGTCTGTTTATATGCCAAATTGCTACATATGCCTGCTACAGATAGTATCCTTAGTATCAGTTCTATGTATACAGTCTTATGCAAAGTTTTATCTGGGCATGTTATATGCCGGTTTTATATGCCAACAGCAAGATGTTATGTCGAGTTATATGTCTTTGTATGTGCCAATCTTTATATCTGCTACAGTGCTAGGTTCAGTATGCCAAGTTAGCTTATATGCCAGTTGCAGTATGTCTACATTTATATGCCGGCACATGAGTGCCTAATCTTTCCTATGAGTTGCCAAGTTAGCTTATATGTCAATCTCAGTCTATATGCCAAGTGCTTTATTTCAAGAGTTATATGCCGAGTGCAATGGGCTATATGCCAAACTCCATATGCTAGATTGCAAATATGCCAAATACTATGACCATCGCTATGTCTTTTAGAATGACTACAGAACAGGTTGGATATTTCATCATATATACCGGCTATGACTCTCCATATTGCCATTACGAGAAGAAATTGCTATTATACCACCAGGGCTTCAGTTTATATCTCAGTGTCTCAGGTATTTCAGTATGCCGGCATATCATGGCAAAGAGCAAAATTTCAGTATACCGGCATATGTTATATTTTGTATCCTGGCCGGCATATTTTATGTCCCAGCCAGCATATCTTTATATCCTGGCCAGAATATCTCAAAGTCTCAGGTCTCAGGTATTTCAGTTTGTTAGTACATCAGGTTATTAAGTGATATCTTGAGTCATATGTGTTTCAGTATGACAACATATCATGGCAAAGAGCAAAATGTCAGTATGCCAGCATATCATGGAAAAATGTCAGTATGCCAACATATCATGGCAAGAGCAAAATCTCAGTATGTCGACATATCATGGCATCGACCAAAATCCCCAATCACCGTTTATTTCGGTTTGCCAGCATATCAAGGCATCTATCAATAACTCATATCGTCGTTTATTTCGGCATGCCAGCATATCACGGCATTCTATAATCCTTTCAGTTATCACCAATTCTGGCACAGTAATATATCGAGACATCGATCTCAAAGTTAACAAGCATCATATCTCTTATCATATCCGGTTTCATTGAGTATCC
Organism: Dactylis glomerata; assembly: GCA_007115705.1. Lineage (NCBI taxonomy): Eukaryota > Viridiplantae > Streptophyta > Magnoliopsida > Poales > Poaceae > Dactylis > Dactylis glomerata. Next base: position 1,183,931 of record QXEO01000121.1, on the reverse strand, counting down.
CGGTTTAGCATATTAACATGTCTTATCATTTTTGCATACTAACAAGTGCCCAGCGATGGCACAGCCCAAGAGGCATATCAGTATACCGGCATTGTCAAAGCAGACAATGTCGATCAGACATAGCCTGAGAGGCAAAGTGTCGATATAAAGCCCAAAGAGGCAAATAGCTCAAAAGGCAAAAGCAGCCTAAAAGGCATATCAGTATACCGGCATTGTCAAAGCAGACAATGTCGATGAGACATAGCCTGAGGGGCAAAGTGTCGATATAAAGCCCAAGAGGCAAAGTAGCCCGAGAGGCAAAAGTAGCCCAAGAGGCAGAGCAGCCCAAGAGGCAAATAGCTCAAGAGGTAAAGTATCGATATGGCCAAAGAAGGCAAAGCAGTATGCCGGCATTGTCGAAGCAGACGATGTCGATGAGACATAGCCCAAGAGGCAAAGTGTCGATATAGCCAAAGAAGGCACAATAGTATTTTGAGATAGCCCGCGAAGGCTAGCATATCACGTATATGAGTATATGTCAAACGGGAGATTGCCTATGATGGCATGAGATAGAATCAGGCCTATGCAGGCCAGCATATCAGTTTTTTGTGAATATGTGAGTTTGGGACTTTGGTATATTTCTTGTTGAAGCCTGTGTGCGACTCTACGAGTCCCCCACACTATCAGAAGATGACTTATGGAGTCTATATGGCGGCCAAGAAGCTCAAGCATTACTTCCAAGAGCATCCAATCCGGGTAGTGGCCGAGGCCCCTATCTCGGAAATTATAGGCAACAAAGATGCCAGCGGCCGGATAGCAAAGTGGGCAATAGAGCTTTCACCATATACACCGCAGTACGATAAGAGGGATACAATCAAGTCCCAGGTCTTGGCTGATTTCTTTATTGACTGGGCCGAGATACAGTATGAGCCACCATTGCCAGATGCCAATTATTGGAGGATGCATTTCGATGGGTCCAAGACAATCCATGGCTTGGGTGCCGGCATAGTTCTCAGTTCACCAAAGAATGACCAGCTGAGATACGTCCTGCAGATTCACTTTGCAGCATCAAATAATGTGGTGGAATATGAGGCACTTGTGCATGGCCTGAAGGTGTCTAAGGACATAGGAATTCGCCGGATTATGTGCTTCGGGGATTCTGACTTAGTGATTCAGCAGTGTTCCGGCATATGGGACGCGCATGATGCTAACATGGCATCATACCGTTTCCTAGTGCAGCAGTTAAGTGGTTACTTTGAAGGTTGTGAGTTCCGGCACGTTCTCCGGGCTCAGAACGATGCAGCCGATGCATTATCCAAGCTGGGGTCTTCCCGAGATTCAATCCCACCCGGCATTTCGCTGGAGCATCTGAGGAAGCCATCGATCAAACCCTCGCCGGAGTCATCCTCCATTTATGTCCCGCCAGGTCCAGACGAAGCAGTTCCAATGGACATAGATGCCGGAGCCAAGACGGATAACCCGGGGACTGTTTCCTCAGTCCCGGGGACTGGGCCGGCATATGCTGTTAGTAAAGTATTCCGGAGCAAAACTAAAGGCAAGGGTAAAATGTGCCAAGAGGTTGTGCCGGTATACCCGGGGACTGCTCCGGCATACCCGGGGACTGATTCTTCAGTCCCGGGGACTTCGCAGCCCATGGAGATCGATTATGTGTCGGTCGAAATGATGGAAATAGATCAGGCAGTGTTCACTGTCAGGGAAGTGCCCTCATGGGCACGTCTTATCATGAACTTCATGGTGGATGGTCAAGTGCCGGCGGATGAAACCGAGGCCCGCCGGGTTATAAGGAGATCCAAAGCGTATACCATCATCAACAAAGAAATATACAAGAGAAGTACCACCGGAGTATTGCAGAGATGTGTCGAATCTGCGGAGGGTCTAGAGATGCTCCGGGAAATTCACCAGGGGGAGTGTGGTCACCATGCTTCGTCCAGGGCATTGGTGGCAAAGGTATTCCGGCATGGCTTTTATTGGCCAACGGCACTGCAAGAGGCAGAAAACTTGGTCCGGAAATGTAATGGGTGTCAAAGATATGCCCACCAGATTCATCAGCCGGCATCTGCCCTGAAAACTATCCCAATAACCTGGCCCTTTGCTGTTTGGGGCCTGGATATGGTCGGGGCTTTTAAGCCGGCCAGAGGGAAAATGACCCATATCCTGGTCATGGTGGACAAGTTCACCAAGTGGATTGAAGTGAAGCCCATAAGCAAGTGTGATGGTCACACAGCAGTGAAATTCTTAAAGGATATAATCTTGAGATATGGTGTTCCTCATAGCATCATCACTGACAATGGGTCAAACTTTGCCCAAGGGCCATTTGCCAGATTTTGTGAGGAGGTGGGAATCCGGCTAGACGTTGCGTCGGTTGCCCACCCTTGTGCCAATGGCCAAGTAGAGAGATCGAATGGGCTAGTATTATCCGGCATAAAACCCCGGCTGATAGAGCCCCCGGAGAAAACTCCGGGATGTTGGCTAGATGAGCTGCCAGCAGTGTTGTGGAGTTTAAGAACTACTCCGAATAGATCAACAGGCTACACACCATTTTTCCTGGTGTATGGAGCAGAAGCTGTGCTTCCAACAGATGTAATACATGATGCACCAAGAATAGTGCTATATACTGAGGAAGAGGCTAAAGAAGCCAGAGAAAATGATGTTGATCTGCTAGAGGAAGCAAGGGAAATAACTCTGTCAAGAACAGCAGTATATCAGCAGAACCTCAGACGCTATCATGCGCAGAAGGTAAATCCAAGGAGATTTCAAGAGGGAGATCTAGTACTCCGGCTAAAGCAAGGAACAGAAGGCCGGCATAAGTTAACTCCTCCATGGGAGGGGCCATTCATTGTGAGCAGAGCTCTGCACAATGATGCCTATTATCTTATAGATGCGCAGGACCCCAAGAAGAATAAGGTGGACAGGTCCGGAGAAGAAACCAAGAGGCCATGGAACATAGCTCTACTGCGCCCCTTTTACTCCTGAGCAACACAATGTATGTATTTCCATATTTTCCTTTGTATACCGGCGTGTTGTGCCGGCACAAGACTAATGAATGAAATACCGGCATCCCGAAGAAGCCGGGTAACTAGCTCCGAGGTATATTTGTGGTTTATTTACAGTTTTTTGTTATATGCCGGCTGGCTTTATTTGAATGTTTCCTATGTCGGCCTAGTAATGTGTCGGCACCAAAGGCCACTCTTCGACTCAGCTGCTGTCCGAAACCCGGCTTCATGGCTAGCAAGAGTAGATGCCGGAGATTGTCTACACATGGAAAACGGCTAAGGAAATACAAAGCAAGCGAACCGACATTTTCGTTAAAGCTAAAGTTAAAATTTAAAGTGTCGGATGATTTGAAGTCTAAGTCTCAAAGTTAAAGTACTGTATGTTCGAGGAAGCAACCTTGAGACTCATACGTCGAAAGCCAATTAAGGTAGACAAGTAGCCAAGGTTGTGAAATTGAGGAAACAGGAAAACAACTCGGTGACTTAGCCAAAAGATGATCCGGCATTAGTAACAAGCAAACCAAGATAAAACTTGTTCAGATAGCAAACCAAAGGAAATTAAACGTATATCTTACAACTGCACCCGGCATACCGGGGATCTGATAAAGCTTAAAGTGTTTTTGATGCAAAGATTCAAGGGGCAGACGCGGGGCCGCCAGCAGGTGGAGCAGTAGCAGTCGAAGTGGCGGCTTCAGGTGTGCCGGACCCAGCAGATGGAATGGAGCCATCACCTCCGCCCGGGGCAGATGCCTGTTCCGGAGCTTCAGTGTCGGCTTCCTCAGCTTCATCTTCATCTTGGCTGGAGTCGGAACCCTCAGCAGCAGCAGATGTCCCGGCATCGTCATTCTTCTCCGGCTCGCGGATGTCCCGGACGAATTTATCGGTGTCGGCATAGTCCACATAACTATGGGCCAACTCCTTGCGGCGACGGATATGATCCAGATCCGTGGTCCAAATGGATCCTTCGCGCACGGTGCGCAAAGTCTCCAAGTCTGCCTTTTCATACCAAGACAAGAAGTAGCTGAGGGCTTCGTCAGCTCCAACCCTCGCGCCGGAATCTCGCCACTCCCGGAGGCGAACCTTGGCAAGCTGCAGGTCGTTGCCGAGGTCAACCGGGTCAGTGGGAGTCCTTTGTCCCGGCCAGAGGGCAGAGAATGCCTCCTGGGCGCCGTAGAAGAGCTCTTCAGTGTAAAGGGTCATGGCCTCCTTCCGGGACTGCAGGGCCAGCAGCTGCTCCGACATGTCCCAGTTGGGCGAGTCAACCGGAACACCCCGGTTTTCTCGGTCCAACTGCAAAGCCCTCTCAACGTCAGCGACGGAAGCGGGAAACATGCCTGCAGAATAGAAACAATGTTAGCAAAAGGAAAATATGTCGGCATAGATGCTATGCCGAAAAAGATTACACTATGTCGGAAAGGATAAAAGGGGAAAGGATTTGAAGCTTACGGGCAAGGTCGGCATTCAGCTGTGCAACTGTAACCTCCCATTTGGTGGCCTGCTCCTTCAGGCTATCCAGTTCAGCGTGGGCGTTGGAGGCATCAGTCTCGGAGGAAACAAGCAGGGTCTGGGTTTTCTTCAGTAGGCCCTCCCTCTGTTCCTTTTCGTCTAGCAGCTCGGTGATCCGGCCCTTCAACTGCTCAACCTCGGCCTTGTGACCGGCATCCCGGTCGTCCAGTTGCTTGGCCACATCCACCGAGGACACACAATCCTGGTGGCATGCCTCCAGTGCAGCCTTCTCATCTGCAAAGATTTCAAGTTAAAAGGATTTGAAGAAAGAAAACAGTGACAAAGAGTAAAGGATTTGAAGTATAAAGTAGCTATCCGGGTAACAGCAGGATCCGGCATACCAGTAAGCTCTTTCACCCTCTTGAGAAGCTCGGTGACTTGCGCTTCGGCACCAGCTGAAGAATGTCGGCACAAGGTTACGTGTCGGCAAGAGTAAGCATTGCAAAGTAAAGAGAGGAAAGATATCCGGCATACAGCAGTATGTCGGCAAAGATTACCTTTCTGGGACAGCTCCTGCTGAAGCTTGCTGTGTGCGTCAGATAGCTTCCGGTGCTCGCACACCAACTCATGGAACATGTCGGCCCGGGTGTTGTTCATGCGCTGCAAAAATGCCGGGATTTGAAATATCAGCAGAGAAATTTGACATGATAATTAAAGTGAAGATTTTATCAAGTGATCATTCTTTTAAAAGACCCGGCACAGGTGCTGCGCACCTATCCCGGCTCTCGGTGACTAGGATTTGAAGCTCGAATCGAGCTTATATCCCGGTCAAGAGGATTTGAAAGATAATAGAGATGTGAAATTGTTAAAGACCCGGCACAGGTGCTGCGCACCTATCCCGGCCCTCGGTGACTAGGATTTGAAGCTCGGATCGAGCTCATATGTCGGCAGTTAATTCAAAAGAAGCTAGCTAAAGGACTATGAGAAAATCCCGGATGTCCATATCCCGGACAGCCGACATTTTCGGGGACTGGGGATATGTGTGTAAATAGAGAGGACTTACGTTGGTGGCATCGGCCAACTTGTGAAGTCTTTGCTGGAGGCTGAGGAGCTCGCTGGCTATCGGTATGGGCTTCGCTGCCAGGAAGTCGCTTGGGTCGCCACTGGTCTTGGCTTCGGCCAGCTTCTTGCTCCTTGAGTCCGCAGTGTCCATGTTGCTGGCGTCGTTCCATTTGATGCACTGCTCCTCAAGAGAGCCGAGGCTCTGATCACTTTTCGTCGCAAGAGGGACGAGGCCCTCGAGTTCTGGGGTGTCGAAGAAGCTGGTCCGGTACCCCGGCCGGGCTGCTGCCCTGCCAAGATGCAGGGCCAGAGCAGAGCTGGTCCGGGACGCTGCCTTAGGAGGAGCAGTTGCGGCAGATGGTGTGCCGGACTTGGCCGGCTGAATCTTCAACGTGCCGGTCTGGGCCGGTGCAGTGGTCTTGGCCCGGGCAGTGGACTTGGCCGGTGCAGTGGTCTTGGCCGGTGCAGTGGACTTGGCCGGTGCTGGGGTCTTGTCAGCTGAAGGAGTCTCGGGTGCGGGCTGTTCCGGCGCGGCCGGTGCATCTTGGCCAGCAGAGGCAGGATCCGGAATAGTCCGGACTTCCGGCACTAAAGGGCCTTTACCCTTGATGTCTGCTCCGGCGTTTTCAGTTGTGCCGGCGTCGCCGGTGGGCGCGCCGGAGTCTGGTGCTTCTTGGTGGGCTCTTGTGTCCATGTGGACATCAGGAGCCGGAGGTTCCTGTTGAGCCCCCGAGTCCATATGGACGTCGGGGGCAGAGGTATCTTGTTCCGGCGGAGGAACGTCCTTCGCCGGGGAGGTGGTCTTCTCAGGCGCAGGCGAAGATGCCGGCGCCGGGGAGGTCGTGTGGCTGGCAGAGGGAATGTCGGAGGTAGCAGGGGCAGCGGGCTTGGTAACCTTCGGGTCGACGCTCAAGCCAGAAGCTTGTTCCGGCTCAAGAGGAGCACTGAAAGAGAGAAAACACCAAGTCAGTAATACAAACAAGAGATATGTCGGAGGAAATGCAAAGAAAAGGAAATTTACCCCGAGGCAACAGGCCTCTGTTTCTTCTGTTTGGGCACGCCGACCTTCTGCCTTTTCGACCTCTGAGGTATGTCGGACGGGGGCTTCACACCTCGCTTCCGGCCGGCACGTCCGCCGGTGGAAGGAGGTCCCTGGTTCAGAGGGGCGGCGTCGATAACCACATCGTCCGGGATAGCTGAGGACGGCATTGCAAACTCGCGAGCAATAGGTGTTTCTGGAAAGGCGTACGCAAGTGGCATCGGGTCATAGTACAGCAGGATCTCCTCGTCAGAATCAATCTCACTCCGGTCTTGAGTATAATGCCGGGATGAAGAGCCCTTACCCATGGCAGCTGCAGCACGGGTGCTCCTGGGAAGCTTATCCCAATGATCCGGATCTTCAACATCCGCAACGGTGCGGTCCGCCGCGATCTTGATCCGGGAGTTCTCCATGGTTTGGAAGCTGAATTTCTGTATAAACAGCAAAGTCAAGTATTCAGACAAGGAAATATGCCGGTGGAAGAGGTATGTCGGATCAATATGATATGTGTCGGCAAATAGACATGTATCGGCTTAAGTATCTATGTGCCGGACATGGACTTTATGTATCGGATAAGATGGTTTACCGTTGGGGCGGGCCTATCCCGGCTGTATGGTTCTAGCCCCCAGGCAAAAGTGGCCTGAGAGGACTTGCAGACATCCTTAATCCGGGGCGGCTCTTGGACGACTTGCTTCCGCAGTTGGAAGTACTTCGCCCAGCCTTGAGTAAGGGCCTCTATGCCGGCATAGCCCTCGCAAAAAGCAGCGAAGGCGGAGAGGATCATCACGGCATTGGCCGGGATATGATGAGGTTGAAGATCATAGGTGTTGAGGAAGTCCCGGAAGAAGTCCGATACCGGCAGACCGAAGCCCCGCTCGAAGTGGGCGATGAAGACGACGCGTTCGCCGGGTTCAGGTGCCGGCACAATTTCTCCCGCTGGTAGCCGGCATGCTACGCCCTCCGGGACTCTCCTGGTGGAGGTGACCCAGGATATGTCGGCCGGAGTAACCTCCGACCCCTCCCAGCCGGAGCGTCCTTGGGCTCGGGCCGAGGTATCTTCCTCAGAGGCCGAGGTAGCCGTCATGCTTGAAGATGCCATCTTAGTGGCCGGGATAAGGCGTGAGAGCCGGAGTCCCGTGATGTTATTCCTATCAAGGCCGGAGAAAAGAGGGAGGTTAGTCTCTCCGGCATACCACTCTCACAGATGTTAGCAGGAATAGAAGATCTACCGAGGCAGTTAAAATCGGAAATAAACAGGGATATAATTTCTGCGGAAGAACACCTGTGAGCTGTTACGAAACACTGCTAGCAATGCTAATCAAAGCAACGAAATATCCAGCAAAGGAACTACCATGGATACAAACCAGTGAGGCTACCGCAGCCTAGTTGCAGAAGAACAGAGGAAGAGGAACTCACCGGAGCTTGGCCTACGGCGATGGAGCGGCGGCGGCAAGTGTGCAGAGGAAGATCCAATCTCCCTGCAAGGCTGCGGGGAGAAGAGGCGGCGGTGGCGTCGTCGACGATGACGCCGGACGTCGGCAAGCGGAGGCGCCGGCGTGCAGGTGGACAACGGCGGCAGCTTCCCTTCTCGGTTTCTTGGTCCGGCGGCGAAGCGCAAGGGGCAGAGGATCTGAGGAAGAAGGCACTGTGGCGGGGGTAAAAAGAATAAGTTACCCCCACCCCGTATTTATACCGAGGAGGCCGGTCGTGGGGGTCGTGGGGAGGATAGTGCTCCACTCCCCCGACCGTTTCTGCGGCGAGGCGCCACGTGGCGGCACAGAGTGGGGCGGCGGTTCCTGTAACCGTGCCATGACGCAATGATGGCAAGAAGTAACTGCTGCACTGTGAACCGTCACATCGTGAGTGACCGTTCGAGGTGGCAGGGCAGTTACAAGTTTCGATGCAAAGCTGTCAGACATGGCTTCTCGAGGAAGACTCGTCTATATGTCGGATTAACTGCCCGATGTATATGTTCCGTCCGGAATACCCTAGGGACCGGCCGGAATAAGTTTTGGAACAGGAACAGAGGCCGGGATATGTGCAGATGTGCCGGCATATAAATCTGATCGCCGGGGCATAATGAAGAAAGGTATGTTGAACCTGTCAAGGCTCCACAGTTATGACTGGGGAACCTCGGCAGCTTCGGGGACTAGTGTCGGGGGGATGACCCCCGGTAGGGTCAAGAGAGTAGAAAGACACAAGGTCTATGATTGACTTTATGCCGGGTTATCGAGGAAGGGCCTGGCCGGAATATAAGTGCATCGGCCAGGCCGGCATATAATGTGTATCCCGGCTGATACTTGGATATGCCGGCATAGCCGGAATACTTATAAAAGTGTGCCGGCATATACTTAGATATGCCGGCCTAACCATTTTGTGTGTTGTGCAGGAGCAGGGGAGGCCGGATTACCCGACCCTCGTAGGTCGTTGGTCCGGCATATAAGTCCTGGGTATGGCCAACGGTTATATCCGGGATACTTAAGTCAACCAAGGTGTCACATCCCTACAATCAAGGAAGAAAACATCCAAGCATGGTAGCAGAGTAAGATGGCAGGGTGCACAGTGGAGGTTACCTACCCTCACTGTGCACAAGTACGAGCTTACCGCACAGAGGTAAGGCCACAGTTCAAGAGGTACAAGGTACAGGGATATGGCGTCCCATCGAGAGCAATCAGGGGCGAAGTCAAGGGTCTCTGCCATCGCCACCAGCTCCTGTTTGGAGTGTAGCCCTTGTCTTGTGGTCTTGTATGACCGTTGTAACCCTGGCCACCACTATATAAGGTGGCACAGGGAGTCCTAGCAAAGGGTTGGTTGTTGGAAGGTTGGTCTCTGGAAGAAGGTTAGAAGGTTGAAGGTAGATTGATCACTCTGTACTCCTACACTTAGCAGTTCATCTTCCTTCTCTAGCAGAGAGCTTGGAAGCACCATTGTACTACATCGACCCATATATACAATCAGTAGAGCAGGAGTAGGGGTGTTATCTCCTTACGAGAGCCCCGAACCTGGGTAGATCAGTGTCTCTTTCTGTCGTGCTTTTTAGCTCGTTCCCCTCTCCCGAATCCTCCAGCATCTAGTTCGGCCCCCATTTAAGCCATCCTATGGCATATGTTGTTTCACCACGACGACAGATTCACCGGCAACCTGCAGCAGTTCAGGAAGGGGGCCTGGTGCCTCACAGGCGACAGGGCAAGAGGTCGGGGATGGGAGGGGATCGGTACTACCGGTAGCGGGCGGGCACGGGGCAGCCGGCGGCCCGGCGGAGAGAGGCGCACAGGCTGCCGCCGGCCGGAAAGAAGGCGGGCGGGATTTGGGACACGCACGGCCGGGAAGAAGGTGGGCAGTATTTGGGAACTTTTCATCCCACATCACGTCTATATAGCGCGATACCGGTTGTAGTTTCTTAATCTACAACCAGTTTTAGAATAGATGAACCCTATATATATATATATATATGTATGCATTAGCTTGGATATGTTTATGAAATGTTGATTTGCCGATGGTGCCAATGTTGTTTTGCCGAAATGTTGATTTACTTCCATTTCGGCATATTTTGGCACCACACATAGGTGCAAATTTAGGCAAGGTCATGCCGAAATTTTTGGACGACCATATGTGTATGTGGCCGGTTCTAAAATATTCTCTTGCTCTTTATATACCAGGCGACCATGGTCCGCTCGATGAGCGAAGGCATCATGGCAAGATATATGAAAGCCGCAACCCACGATATGATTCAAAATAACCAGACGGAGATAAAATGTCCGTGTAAGAGATGCAAACTGAAGTGCTATCTCGACCCTTATTCCGGAGTATTGCAGAGCCACCTGCTATCTCACGGTTTCATGGATGGCTACACTCGGTGGATAAGTGATGAAGATGCCGATAACGTGCATGGGGTAGCGACGGGAAATAACGAGGAAGGGCATGGTGGTGATCACGAAGATTCTCCCGGACATGACGATGCCGGAGAAGATGCCAGACATAGTGAAGAAGATGAAGATGCCAGACAAGGTCAAGACAATCAAGATGCCGGACATGGTGACGAAGATCAAGATGTTGGACATGGTGGTGGTGAAGAGGATCAAGATGCCGGAGAAGATGGAACACCGTCAGGTAGCTGGGTGCTGAACCCTTACGTTCAAGCACTGCTTCTCAAGCAGACATGTAATTTTTGGAGATATTTTGAATGATATATTATTTTAGGCATGAATGAAATATTATATTATTTGTGCTTATTTAGTTTTGAACATTTTAATATTTATGGGAATTTTATTACATTTAAAAAAACTAAAAGTGTTTATTTAGTTTTGAACATTTTAACATTTATTGGAATTTTATTACATGTTAAAAAAGATTTTAAAAAATAATAACAAAAAATGGGGCAACCTCGACTGGAACCCTGGCTGCCTCTGCTGAATAGTTTTGGCCGAAGCCACTGGAGTAAGTAGGTGGTTGTGTCTAGAGGTGGCTGTTAGTCTAGTTAACTACTACTGCAAATATGCGAAGCGCACCTCTCCCTAATGCGCTACGGGTAATCTTACCCGTAGCGCAGCACCCGTCGATGCGCTACGGCTAAACGCGTTGTGGTGACCCAGCATACCACTGCATGTGTAGTATGCAAGTCGTTGACATAACACTAATGAAATACCATCTCACTAGTATTACATCCATCAGAGTGGTACAACAGAAACATCGCAGGTCCACGGTATGTCTATAGGATTACAATTTTCAGCATACAGAAGATCTTCAGAACCTCCTCAATAGGTAGAGGTTTAGTCTTGGCGACTACAAACAAGAAAGAAATAAGGAAGACTAAACTAAACTACAACTAATGCATTTGGCTTGCTACTCAAATATAGAGTTTCTCTAACTACTTAGGTTCTAGGATTAGGAAACTTGTTCCTTTCTAACCCTATTCTAGTTTTTCTCCAAGCTTCATACAATTGTAGGCTCCGCTGATAATCATGACGTTGGTAGAATACTTCATCTTCATCTTCAATGTCTTGAGGTTGACTCCTTGGGTTGCCTTCAGTCTAATTCATCATAGTCTAGCAAAGGTTTAAGAGATTGGGGTGAGTAACGAGTGTTACCCAGCAAGTTTCTTTAGAAAGAAGTTGTGTGATATGCACTAACTAAAGCCATGGACCCAAAAGAGTCGTAGGCCAATGCAAGGTTTTATCAAGGGTTTCTTGAAAGATTGCTTTTACTTTAGAAAACTATGCCCAACAGCCAACACAGGGTATTAGTGCCTTGAGAGCACCTTTCCTGCCGCGTTCGCAGCTCCTTCCCAGAACAAGGGGTAACATGTCACATACTTTTACACTCTGCAGAGGTGTGTCCTTCCAAAAGAGATCAAAGCCTTGCTGCACAACCGGGCGATCTTTCCCGTCCACACTTCCTTGGTGTAGGGCCCAGTCATTGATCCAAGCCAATCACTGCCTTCTCCGCACAACGCATGCCCACCCAATTCACACAAGCAGGTTATGCCCCTGATATTCACCCCCAATGATGAAGTACCTAGGCGCCTCTGGCGGACCATCATAGACACCAGTGCCGTGAGAACTTAGGTGTCCCACCCATATGCAAGTAGTCCCGCAAGACCTACTGCGACCGGCAACTGGCTGCCCGTTGACATGCGAACGAGAGAAGATAAAGCTGACTTTCCCGTCCCATTCCAAGTCTCTTGGATGACACGGTTTTTACGGCACAAGAATAACTGTGGCATTGGTAGTTAATCCTAGGTTTACTTTCCCGTGCAAGTGGAACCTCCACCACCACAATCTTACCGTGGTTCCACCTGCCAGCCTTCCTAGGTTATCACCACTGGTCGATAACCACTAATCATATTACTTATGAAAATAGATTTTCCATCCTTTTGAAATGTTAGAATTTGAAGTCAACACTTTGCAAGAAGTTTCAAAACCAGTGCAATCAAGAGATATGAGAAAGATAAACTTGCCTTTCTGACTGCAAGATTATGCAAGTCAAGGTCTTCGATACATAGGAAATCCAAATAATGAAGTGGCACCATCATCTGGTAAAGATGATGTTAAAAGAACTGTAGCATGATATGCAAATTATATGCTATGCATCGCTCTAAGCGTATCCTAACCCCGATGATTTGCTAATATTGAGTTGTGGTGAATTCTTGTGATGTGTTGCACTTTTAAGTTCAAAGACACACACAAGGTTGTTAAGGGTTTTAGGTTAACTGACAATTCTTCAAAAGCAGTAGAATAAAGATTCAAACCAGAGTTATTGCAAAAGATAGGTATAGCAATAGGTGAAGACTTAAAAGTAACACTTTTAAGTGGTATCATATTATTAGCAATCAAGTAGTTGGTTATGGACAAGCAAAGTGGAAGTAATTCTTATTTGATAAGAATACCTAGTTGATCTTAGGGTTGACAACAATCTTAACACAAAATAGAGTTATTTATGTTCAAGCTTAATGGAATAGTTGGCTACTACTTTCAATGTCTTTTGAAAGAATAACTTTTGAAGAACATGTTTATCATTGATTAGAAGCAGTACACCTAAGGTTTAGTGTTCTAGGGTTTTAGCATAATTTGCTATTAGTGATGGACTAGTTATTAGGTGGAGCATATTAGGGAAACAAGCTAAGCTTCATTCACTGTTAAAGGGTTTTAGTGAAGTATGGACATTCAAGGTAGTTTAGATTGTTGATACCATAAATAGTTGTTTCTATAATTGATAACAATCTAAACTAGCATAGGCACTCAACTAGTTAGTCATGAGCCAGTAGTGCTCAGGTAATCCATTCATGGTTGATTCCAGGGTTGTTAATAATCTTAACATGCAAAGATTACTACTTGTATCTAGGCAAGAATGGATGTGATACTTATTTGGTATGTTCTTAAAAAGAATTACTTTTGAAGAACACAATCCCTTAATGGATAATTTTTATTACTTAAAGGAATGGTTATTAGGTGATGCCAGGAAGGCAACAATTTTTAAGTTGCAACAAAGGTTTGCAAATTGTTAGTTGTCTAAAATATACCATGTTGAAATAGAGTATCAAACTAACCACTCATGGTTTAATCAGGGAGTATGGCTAGACTAGCACACTAAGATAGTTATAAGTTTTTGTACTAAAAAGTAATGGTAGAACTTAAGTTATATGTACTTCAAAAGATTTACTTTGAAGAACATATCACTTAAGGTGTTATTGAATTGGAAGTTCATTGGAAGGTTCTATCAGTATCCAAAAATAATTTAGAAAGCCTACTATTTCTGTTCCTAGATTTTCATGGTTGGAATCCAAATTTTAAGTGATTAAAGATTTGTAACTTACCTCTTAATAAAACAATAGATGAAAATAACTTAGAATTAAGTAATAATTCTGATACACCAGTTTTTATATATCCAAGATTTTTCCTTAAAGTTTAGTACTTTAAAATTGTTTAGGAAAATAGATTTAAGTTTTTAAATTGTTAATAGAAAAGTTTTAAATTATTCTTTGAATAATGGAATGTTGTTTCAGTAAATGAATTTGAGTTTATAAACATTTATTTTTCATTTAGAAAAGTTATTTAATTCCTAAATTTGTTCCAAATTCATGTTCAATAATAGTACTTAAACATGTTTTAAAATTTTACTCAAAATTATTGTACACAAGTATGAAATGTTATAATATAAACAGATAGATCTTCTTTTTAGGATCATTTTGATATATCATTCATATTTTTCTGCTTTAAAACGAGTTAGATATGAATTTATCAAGTTACAACTATTCCCAAGAATTTCTATTTGTAGCTAATAAAACTTTTCTAACCTAACCGGGCTTAGCCCGTGACACTGATCAGTGGGTCCAATGGACATGTCATCTGCCACATGTGCATTGACTAGTCAACAGTCTAACTTGGCTTTGACTCGGTCATGGCGGTTGTCTGGGAGCTGCTCGACGCCGGCGATCGCCGGAGTCGGCGTCTCAGGCCTCCCCGGGATGCGTGGTTGGTGGTGTTCGAATTGGGACTTCATAACGAACCAAATGGCAGCGGCTTCAGACGGAATTAGTCACCGGAGCATCGCCGGCGACGACAAAGAGCGGCGGTGAACTCCGGTCGACATACAACTGATGCCTATACAATGAAATAAGAGCTCTAGAGGATGCGCAAGCTCACCAGGTGGTAGATGTTGTGCTCTACGACGATTAATTTGGTCGGAGACGAGTGCTTGATGAGCATTCCCGTTGGACTCCGGCGAGAGGAAAATCTCTGATTCGCAGTACCCCCTCCTCCCCTACTGACTTCCTTCGAGTTGGATGATCCCCTGGACACAAAGAATCCCCTGAGACACTCCACGGTCGAGGAGGTGACAGGAAACGGCGGCATCTGGAGGAACTCCGGCGAGCATCTTCGGTTGGTGGAGAAGACAGAGAGGATTAGAGAGAGATTGGGAGAGGTCGGCGAGGCTTGCTAGGGTTCTGGGCGACACCCTGGTGCATTTTATAGCCCGAGGCAAGGTCATTCTTGTCACTTCACTGCCGCCGACGGAAAGGATGCGGCGGTGGTATCAGCATGGTTAGCGGCACGAATCCCTCGGAACCAACTGGAAACGGACGAGGGGAAACTTGTAAACTACTCTGGGATGGTCCCTGGTGTCCGGTACTCCGGTGTGATCCCTATCGTCAGGGGTGACGTGGAGGTCTGTGCCTCGGTGTCGATCGCAGGAAGGAAGACGAAGACTTCGTCCGTCGTTTCGAAAAAAAATATAAATGAAGCGGTAATTTGTATCGGGTCCAGGTGGGCTGGTTCTTGGGCCGAGTTGGATGGGCTTCGGCTGGATAAACTCCTCTCTCCTATTTTTTTTCTGTTAAATTCTCTTTTCTATTTTCTGTTTTAGATTTCTAATTGACTTCAAACTTATTTGCAGGATTTTTGTTACTTTGGCTACTTATGAAATAGATTTAGATGTTCAGCAACATTATGTATTGCAGAGATATTGACTTTTATGTGCATAATCACATAAAATACTTTGAGTAATTTTTGGGTTTGAATAGGAATTTAAATAGAAGTGATTTTAATTGTCATGCTCTTTGTATTTGAAATATTTTACTAAGACTTGAATATTTTGCTAGATGATTATATAAAAACTATAATTTGTATTTGGGTGAAAATAGAATTATTGTAGATGGTTACTCCTACCATTGGATTTCTTGTTTTAGGCATAAATGAAAAGACATGATTTTATGCTTATCACTACTTCGCTACTTAATGTCATGGAATTGTTATATGAAGTTATACCAATGGCATTAATTATTTTATTTATACTTTACTTGAAAACATAAACTACCTCTCTTATACAAGGTAGACCTCCCTATCCAAGGTCCACATACATAACAAGAGGTGAGTGGTTTAGTGGGTAATGGACTGGTCTCCTATTAGTAGGGTTGTTACTAGGAAACAATTGCTTGGTTAAAAGTATGTCAAGTTTGTATGGTTTGCTTATGCTCACAAGTGATGCATAAGTTGGAATAATAGTTTGGAATGAATCCTCAAGTGATTGAATAAGAGGTTATGGAATTGGATAGAATGCTATCACACTCATCAAGGAATTAGTGTTCCTTCTAAGATGTGATCAATGCAACAAAGTCTCTATAGACTAACCAAGTTTTAGGTCAAGGCTTAGGATCTGCTCAACCTATATGCAGATGGTTACTCAATGGGATCTTATGCACAGATCAAGGTTTCTCATATAACTTTAACAAGATGGGTAACTCCTAAGTGAGATGTGTTTAAGTTGAACTCCTACTCCACACTTGGTTTTAGGATGATATCTGCTTATCAGACTAAGTTTCATAACTAACCTAATTATCTTCATCAACAAGCATAATCATATACTTGACATAATCATACTATTTCCTTCATCAACTCCCTCTATCAGTGATTCATTCTTGATTGTACCTACCTTCTGAGATTAAGAATATAATCTCCCCTTTGTGTTATTCATATAGGATCTACTCCACTTCATAACTCCAAAAGTCTAATATTGGTTATACTTCCTAGGAATGGTTTTAGTCTAGACCAGAATTAGGGTTTATAATGTGATCTCCCCTATACCAAATGACTTATCCTACTTAGAATTTGAGTAATGTCTAAAGTCTCCTAGTTGGCCTTTATAGGAATGGCTCTAATGTTCTTGAATTATCTCACCTAGAGTTAAGGCAAATCTAATAATCAAACTGGCATTGAGTTAACCTTTCCACTACTCATATTTGGACTCACTAGATTAGGACATAAGAATATAGAATAGATCATGTTTTAAGAATAAGACTTGTTTTGACTTCTTTAACATGAAAGAAGTATTGTTTATAGAATACCATGATGATCTTAGTGTGAATAGATATTTGATCCTAAAATGGTGTGTCAAGCATTTTAGTTTTACCTCACTTAACTCTCTTTTAGTTGTTGTAGCTATCACTACCCAAAACAAGGTTTTAGCAAAGGTCATGTTGAAGTTTATCGCGCTCTAGTTGATGAGCTAATTCAATTCCATCAACTCAAGTGAAACTCCAATCACTTTGATATGTTTTATTTAAATGCGCGAAAATTACCCGGATTTTCTATGCATGAAATGCAATGCACACATATGTTGTCTCTATTTTATGACCTCTAATCCTGGGATATTACAGTCTCCCCTCCTTAAACTAAACTTCGTCCCGAAGTTTTCACTCTCATACGTTGTTGGATGAACTTGTTGTTGGTATCATATGTCTTGAAGTTCCTTCACCACCTAATTGGAGTATAGATGGTATCCTTTGTCCAGAGTGTTCCTCGAATCTTCAGTTGTCTAACTCTGAACAATAGTCACTTGAATTCCATCCATCTTGGTCTCTTCTTGGTCATTCTCTTGGATTATCCATATTTTCAACACCTTCCATGACTTATAGGGTCCTACTAGTTGTTCCAACATATCTTCCTAATTGGCTCCTGGTTTTACCACCTAAGAACAGATTAAACACATTTGGTGTGTTCATTCCAAGGTTTCTGATCCAATTCTATAGGTTTTAATTGGTCTTCCAGGTTCAAGATTATGGTTAACTCTAATCTCAATCTTTACCAGCGGCGGTTCATGATACCAGCTGTGGTTCATACCTAGTGTGTTTATGGTCAAAATCATCTCTCTCCTTTGCCGAACTCCATAAGGTTGCGACAAATCTTGGAAATAATTTACTACCGACATACTTCATCCAACTTTCAACACTTTTAAGTTTCCCAGACTCTCCTCTTAGACTTTTCTAATGGTCTTTGACAATATTATCTTCTAACCGTTAGAAGTCCATGGTTAAACTATAAATCTTAGTCGATCTTTCTACTACGTCTTTCTAATGGTTTTCCAAAGAAATCTGCGGTATACCCACACAATTGTGGATATCCGGTATGAATTCTTCGATTAAGCATTTAGGTAGGGTGTTCTATTCCACTTTTGGATGTATGTACTTACCCAAAAGTTCTCAAGGTTGGTGAGAATTGGGTTTTTCCCATCGATATCTACCCTATTTCAGACGGTAGGTTAGATACAAAGCCACGGGAGAAATCCGGCAGAGTTTCTCTTGTACCGGAGGACATCCACGACAGGCAATTGTATAATTTGAACAAAATATGAAGTAACAAGGCTATAAATGAACCGATGGTCTCAACTGATCATTGATGACACGAATCCTCACAAGTCTTAGTCCGTAGACAAGGACTACATCTCTTTGATAAGGAAAGATATTGCTAAAGTCTTAACCACCAATCAACAATTCAAGATTTCGGGACTAGGGATCAATGTTATACAGAGATGTTATGTGTCTTAGTCACGCTATCAACGAGGGTTACTGGGGTTACCACTCCCAGGCTGGAAAAAGTAGCAGGCAATACCGGAAT
Source organism: Dactylis glomerata (assembly GCA_007115705.1). Taxonomy (NCBI): domain Eukaryota; kingdom Viridiplantae; phylum Streptophyta; class Magnoliopsida; order Poales; family Poaceae; genus Dactylis; species Dactylis glomerata. Next base: position 1,165,503 of record QXEO01000121.1, on the reverse strand, counting down.
GGATCTTCGGTATCACAACACCTCAATCAACCCGTGATGTACTAAGCATAACCAAGGCTGCATAACAACGAGCTCAAATACCTTAAACTCAACTGCGGTTACCTAATTAGTGGTTCTACTTAATAACCTAGAGTTACCTCTAGTATTTTACGACCTAGAGTACTACTACTAAATTCCAATACTTCATCTTACTACCACTTCATGATGCTTCCATGAAGATCAGTTGATAGCTTTCTTCTTTTGGCTTCCATTATCTAGTGATCCTTCATCTTTTGGCTTGATTGCCTTCAGAATTTGTCTCTCCCTCACATGAATCCCTTAATCCTCTAGAACTATAACATCAAGGAAGAAATTTGATGATGCAACATGCACTTGCACATCAAAGTCCAACTTCATGCATAGATCTAGTCACACAATAAAATCCAAGAAAATCCAAATTTGTGCTGGCAACATACATCATCATAAGCCCGTGAGTAAAACATCTCTAGAATTCAGGCTTAGATGTGTACCTTATAGCACCAAATAATATAGGATATATTGTGCTATATGCACTTAGTGGTGGACTACTACTCTTTGTCTCAATACTTACCTCAATTGCCCAATTGCAATCGAATAAGTTTGAGCAAAGTGTTTTGAGAATCATTCTAACGGATTCATATTCCTTTAGGATTGCCACATCTAGCTTACCTTCCATCCTATTGAAGTCAAATCTCACTTGATCACTCAAAACTTCTGGCATTCCTATACCTCATAAATAGTTTACTAAGTATGGTTCCCATAACTCCATAACTTTTATAGGGCTTCTTCATTGTGCTTTGGTCAAACTTCTCCGACTAAAGACTATGGTCCTGTCATACTTGGCCTAGTTGCCATGGGTTGGAACACTTCATTCACCATTCTACTTGAGCATCTTCCTCCTCAGCTTGAAATTGCTGGTTACTATAAAGTTCTACTCCACATGTAAAGATTCTCAGGTGAACCCAACATGATTAAAGTTTTTATACTATCAGTACATCTAACTTGTTTATGGCATTCTTGAGTATCCATATACAAGACTATATCTGTGGTTCTACTACCACATCTAGACTCACTTCACCACTTAGCATCATCCTACTACAGTTTCAGATGACTTAAGTTTAACCAAATCCCCCTTGGTATACTACTTCCAATAGGATAGTTCCCATTCCGGTTGTATCCTCTCTTTGGACTACCATGTGTTGTATACCAAATGTGATCTACTTCCAACCTTTATGTAAGGCTCTAATGATGTCATACTACTAGGTATGGAACAAGATGTCTAACTTCACTTAGGAAAAACAGGTAAGAATTTTGACTCGAGTGTGTCAGGATTATTCTTTTGTTGAATATCCATCCCAAGTCATAAGAAGAATTGGTTTAGATAAGATGGCTTCTTATAGTCACTACCAAACCTACAGGTCTCCTATTAAAGGGTTTTAATCCTAGGGTCAAAGCGTTTGCTCTGATACCAGCTGTGGTGACCCAGCATACCACTGCATGTGTAGTATGCAAGTCGTTGACATAACACTAATGAAATACCATCTCACTAGTATTACATCCATCAGAGTGGTACAACAGAAACATCGCAGGTCCACGGTATGTCTATAGGATTACAATTTTCAGCATACAGAAGATCTTCAGAACCTCCTCAACAGGTAGAGGTTTAGTCCTGGCGACTACAAACGAGAAAGAAACAAGGAAGACTAAACTAAACTACAACTAATGCATTTGGCTTGCTACTCAAATATAGAGTTTCTCTAACTACTTAGGTTCTAGGATTAGGAAACTTGTTCCTTTCTAACCCTATTCTAGTTTTTCTCCAAGCTTCATACAATTGTAGGCTCCGTTGATAATCATGCCATTGGTAGAATACTTCATCTTCATCTTCAATGTCTTGAGGTTGACTCCTTGGGTTGCCTTCAGTCTAATTCTTCAAGTCTAGCAAGGGTTTAAGAGATTGGGGTGAGTAACGAGTGTTACCTAGCAAGTTTCTTTAGAAAGAAGTTGTGTGATATGCACTAACTAAAGCCATGGACCCAAAAGAGTCGTAGGCCAATGCAAGGTTTTATCAAGGGTTTCTTGAAAGATTGCTTTTACTTTAGAAAACTATGCCCAACAGCCAACATAGGGTATTAGTGCCTTGAGAGCACCTTTCCTACCGCGTTCGCAGCTCCTTCCCGGAACAAGGGGTAACATGTCACATCCTTTTACACTCTGCAGAGGTGTGTCCTTCCAAAAGAGATCAAAGCCTTGCTGCACAACCGGGCGATCTTTCCCGTCCACACTTCCTTAGTGTAGGGCCCAGTCATTGATCCAAGCCAATCACTGCTTTCTCCGCACAACGCATGCCCACCCAATTCACGCAAGCAGGTTATGCCCCTGATATTCACCCCCAACGATGAAGTACCTAGGCGCCTCTGGCGGACCATCATAGACACCAGTGCCGTGAGAACTTAGGTGTCCCACCCATATGCAAGTAGTCCCGCAAGACCTACTGCGACCGGCAACTGGCTGCCCGTTGACATGCGAACGAGAGAAGATACAGCTGACTTTCCCGTCCCATTCCAAGTCTCTTGGATGACACGGTTTTTATGGCACAAGAATAACTATGGCATTGGTAGTTAATCCTAGGTTTACTTTCCTGTGCAAGTGGAACCTCCACCACCACAATCTTACCGTGGTTCCACCTGCCAGCCTTCCTAGGTTATCACCACTGGTCGATAACCACTAATCATATTACTTATGAAAATAGATTTTCCATCCTTTTGAAATGTTAGAGTTTGAAGTCAACACTTTGCAAGAAGTTTCAAAACCAGTGCAATCAAGAGATATGAGCAAGATAAACTTGCCTTTTTGACTGCAAGATTATGCAAGTCAAGGTCTTCGATACGTAGGAAATCCAAATATTGAAGTGGCACCATCATCTGGTAAAGATGATGTTAAAAGAACTGCAGCATGATATGCAAATTATATGCTATGCATCGCTCTAAGCGTATCCTAACCCCGATGATTTGCTAATATTGAGTTGTGGTGAATTCTTGTGATGTCTTGCACTTTTAAGTTCAAAGACACACACAAGGTTGTTAAGGGTTTTAGGTTAACTGACAATTCTTCAAAAGCAGTAGAATAAAGCTTCAAACCAGAGTTATTGCAAAAGATAGGTATAGCAATAGGTGAAGACTTAAAAGTAACACTTTTAAGTGGTATCATATAATTAGCAATCAAGTAGTTGGTTATGTACAAGCAAAGTGGAAGTAATTCTTATTTGATAAGAATACCTAGTTGATCTTAGGGTTGACAACAATCTTAACACAAAATAGAGTTATTTATGTTCAAGCTTAATGGAATAGTTGGCTACTACTTTCAATGTCTTTTGAAAGAATAACTTTTGAAGAACATGTTTATCATTGATTAGAAGCACTACACCTAAGGTTTAGTGTTCTAGGGTTTTAGCATAATTTGCTATTAGTGATGGAGTAGTTATTAGGTGGAGCATATTAGGGAAACAAGCTAAGCTTCATTCAATGTTAAATGGTTTTAGTGAAGTATGGACATTCAAGGTAGTTTAGATTGTTGATACCATAAATAGTTGTTTCTATGATTGATAACAATCTAAACTATATAGGCACTCAACTAGTTAGTCATGAGCCAGTAGTGCTCAGGTAATCCATTCATGGTTGATTCCAGGGTTGTTAATAATCTTAACATGCAAAGATTATTACTTGTATCTAGGCAAGAATGGGTGTGATACTTATTTGGTATGTTCTTAAAAAGAATTACTTTTGAAGAACACAATCCCTTAATGGATAATTTTTATTACTTAATGGAATGGTTATTAGGTGATGCCAGGAAGGTAACAATTTTTAAGTTGCAACAAAGGTTTGCAAATTGTTAGTTGTCTAAAATATACCATGTTGAAATAGAGTATCAAACTAACCACTCATGGTTTAATCAGGGAGTATGGCTAGACTAGCACACTAAGATAGTTATAAGTTTTTGTACTAAAAAGTAATGGTAGAACTTAAGTTATATGTACTTCAAAAGATTTACTTTGAAGAACATATCACTTAAGGTGTTATTGAATTGGAAGTTCATTGGAAGGTTCTATCAGTACCCAAAAATAATTTAGAAAGCCTACTATTTCTGTTCCTAGATTTTCATGGTTGGAATCCAAATTTTAAGTGATTAAAGATTTGTAACTTACCTCTTAATAAAACAATAGATGAAAATAACTTAGAATTAAGTAATAATTCTGATACACCAGTTTTTATATATCCAAGATTTTTCCTTAAAGTTTAGTACTTTAAAATTGTTTAGGAAAATAGATTTAAGTTTTTAAATTGTTAATAGAAAAGTTTTAAATTATTCTTTGAATAATGGAATGTTGTTTCAGTAAATGAATTTGAGTTTATAAACATTTATTTTTCATTTAGAAAAGTTATTTGATTCCTAAATTTGTTTCAAATTCATGTTCAATAATAGTACTTAAACATGTTTTAAAATTTTACTCAAAATTATTGTACACAAGTATGAAATGTTATAATATTAACAGATAGATCTTCTTTTTAGGATCATTTTGATATATCATTCATATTTTTCTGCTTTAAAATGAGTTAGATATGAATTTATCAAGTTACAACTATTCCCAAGAATTTCTATTTGTAGCTAATAAAACTTTTCTAACCTAACCGGGCTTAGCCCGTGACACTGATCAGTGGGTCCAATGGACATGTCATATGCACACGTGCATTGACTAGTCAACACTCTAACTTGGCTTTGACTCGGTCATGGCGGTTGTCTGGGAGCTGCTCGACGCCGGCGATCGCCGGAGTCGGCGTCTCAGGCCTTCCCGGGATGCGTGGTTGGTGATGTTCGAATCGGGACTTCATAATGAACCAAATGGCAGCGGCTTCCGACGGAATTAGTCACCGGAGCATCGCCGGTGATGAAAAAGAGCGGCGGTGAACTCCGGTCGAGATACAACTGATGCCTATACAACAAAATAAGAGCTCTAGAGGATGCGCAAGCTCACCATGTGGTAGATGATGTGCTCTACGACGGTTAATTTGGTCGGAGATGAGTGCTTGATGAGCATTCCCGTCGGACTCCGGCGAGAGGAAAATCTCTGATTCACAGTACCCCCTCCTCCCCTACTGACTTCCTTCGAGTTGGATGATCCCCTGGACACAAAGAATCCCCTGAGACACTCCACAGTCGAGGAGGTGACAGGAAACAGCGGCATCTGGCGGAACTCCGTCGAGCATCTTCGGTTGGTGGAGAAGACAGAGAGGATTAGAGAGAGATTGGGAGAGGTCGGCGAGGCTTGCTAGGGTTCTGGGCGACACCCTGGTGCATTTTATAGCCCGAGGCAAGGTCGTTCTTGTCACTTCACTGCCGCCGACGGACGGGATGCGGCGGTGGTATCGGCATGGTTAGCGGCACGAATCCCTCGGAACCGACTGGAAACGGACGAGGGGAAACTTGTAAACTACTCTGGGATGGTCCCTGGTGTCTGGTACTCCGGTGTGATCCCTATCGTCAGGGGCGACGTGGAGGTCTGCGCCTCGGTGTCGATCACAGGGAGGAAGACGAAGACTTCGTCCGTCGTTTCGAAAAAAAATATATAAATGAAGCGGTAATTTGTATCGGGTCCAGGTGGGCTGGTTCTTGGGCCGAGTTGGATGGGCTTCGGCCGGATAAACTCCTCTCTCCTATTTTTTTCTATTAAATTCTCTTTTCTTTTTTCTGTTTCAGATTTCTAATTGACTTCAAACTTATTTGCAGGATTTTTGTTACTTTGGCTACTTTTGGAATAGATTTAGATGTTCAGCAACATTATGTATTGCAGAGATATTGACTTTTATGTGCATAATCACATAAAATACTTTGAGTAATTTTTGGGTTTGAATAGGAATTTAAATAGAAGTGATTTTAATTGTCATGCTCTTTGTATTTGAAATATTTTACTAAGACTTGAATATTTTGCTAGATGATTATATAAAAACTATAATTTGTATTTGGGTGAAAATAGAATTATTGTAGATGGTTACTCCTACCATTGGATTTCTTGTTTTAGGCATAAATGAAAAGACATGATTTTATGCTTATCACTACTTCGCTACTTAATGTCATGGAATTGTTATATGAAGTTATACCAATGGCATTAATTATTTTATTTATACTTTACTTGAAAACATAAACTACCTCTCTTATACAAGGTAGACCTCCCTATCCAAGGTCCACATACATAACAAGAGGTGAGTGGTTTAGTGGGTAATGGACTGGTCTCCTATTAGCAGGGTTGTTACTAGGAAACAATTGCTTGGTTAAAAGTATGTCAAGTTTGTATGGTTTGCTTATGATCACAAGTGATGCATAAGTTGGAATAATAGTTTGGAATGAATCCTCAAGTGATTGAATAAGAGGTTATGGAATTGGATAGAATGCTATCACACTCATCAAGGAATTAGTGTTCCTTCTAAGATGTGATCAATGCAACAAAGTCTCTATAGACTAACCAAGTTTTAGGTCAAGGCTTAGGATCTGCTCAACCTATATGCAGATGGTTACTCAATGGGATCTTATGCACAGATCAAGGTTTCTCATATAACTTTAACAAGATGGGTAACTCCTAAGTGAGATGTGTTTAAGTTGAACTCCTACTCCACACTTGGTTTTAGGATGATATCTGCTTATCAGACTAAGTTTCATAACTAACCTAATTATCTTCATCAACAAGCATAATCATATACTTGACATAATCATACTATTTCCTTCATCAACTCCCTCTATCAGTGATTCATTCTTGATTGTACCTACCTTCTGAGATTAAGAATATAATCTCCCCTTTGTGTTATTCATATAGGATCTACTCCACTTCATAACTCCAAAAGTCTAATATTGGTTATACTTCCTAGGAATGGTTTTAGTCTAGACCAGAATTAGGGTTTATAATGTGATCTCCCCTATACCAAATGACTTATCCTAATTAGAATTTGAGTAATGTCTAAAGTCTCCTAGTTGGCCTTTATAGGAATGGCTCTAATGTTCTTGAATTATCTCACCTAGAGTTAAGGCAAATCTAATAATCAAACCGGCATTGAGTTAACCTTTCCACTACTCATATTTGGACTCACTAGATTAGGACATAAGAATATAGAATAGATCATGTTTTAAGAATAAGACTTGTTTTGACTTCTTTAACATGAAAGAAGTATGGTTTATAGAATACCATGATGATCTTAGTGTGAATAGATATTTGATCCTAAAATGGTGTGTCAAGCATTTTAGTTTTACCTCACTTAACTCTCTTTTAGTTGTTGTAGCTATCACTACCCAAAACAAGGTTTTAGCAAAGGTCATGTTGAAGTTTATCGCGCTCTAGTTGATGAGCTACTTCAATTCCATCAACTCAAGTGAAACTCCAATCACTTTGATATGTTTTATTTAAATGCGCGAAAATTACCCGGATTTTCTATGCATGAAATGCAATGCACACATCTGTTGTCTCTATTTTATGACCTCTAATCCTGGGATATTACACGCGTACAGGTTAGCTAGGCCTCGCCCCCCTCTGCTTCTTCCCTAGCTAGATCGACCGCCACTCTCCTCGCTGACCGTCGCCAGCCGAGTCGCCGTCGCCACCCCAACACCTGCCGCCGTCGTCGAAGGAGAAGGAGACGCCGCCGTCGCACCACCATCCCTACAGAGGAGGAGCCCCGCCGGCTGCCGCCTCCGCAGATCGACGAGCAAGCCACCCCACCGCGGTAAGCGGATCTCGATTCACTCCTCCACTCCTCCTCTCCCCCTGTCTCGAATCGGCGGTTTCTTGTGGATTTGTTCGCTGATCTGTTGGTTTGGTTTTGTGCAGGAGGAGGAGGTGATGGTGGAGAGGACGCCCGAGGAGGAGGAGGCCAGGCTAAGGTACTTGGAGTTCGTGCAGCAGGCGGTGGCGCAGGCGGTGGTGCTGGCCGCCGCGGCCTACGCCTACGCCAAGTAGGGCGCGAGACCGCTCCGCCCCGGCGTGGACCACGTCGAGGGCACCGTCAAGGCTGTCGTCGGGCCTGTCTACGACCGCTTCCACGCCGTGCCGCTCGACCTCCTCAAGTTCATCGACCGCAAGGTGAGAACAGACTGACAATCCCCTCCGACACTAGCTTGTTTTCTCTTTCATTGTCCTAGCTGGATGCTGAGGACTGCTAAATGTTCAATCTAGTCCGTAGTTGTTCTGTTCTGCGATGAAATTGGGGTTAGCCTTGTCTGATTGGTTCGTCATGTTCATCTCTGGATGGCCACCTGCCTTAGTTACCCTGCCTAGGAATTTACTTACTCATTCTCATCTGCTACAAAGGTAGTACCATATATGAGGATATAGTTGGCTGTCATCGTCTACTTTTAGGTGCTGGATTGTATTTCTGGCCTGTATGAACTAGCTGGCACCAGGCAATGATCATTCCAGTTGAGATGTCCACATTTCTGCTTGCATCTAACCTGGCATTTAATTTAATTGCAACTTCCAAGCTATCTGTAACATGGAAGAGATGATTTTCAACATTGAAAATGCACTTAATATATGATATTGAATTAAATGGAAATTGATATAGCAAGGAAGATAGAATTTTTTCCCAAGATCTGTCAATGGCCAGCAACGATTTCTTAATTTACTTAGGAACTGACACAGTAAGCAACTTTTATGTTTAACAGCAAGAGGAGTAGGCCCTAGATGCATTGATGGTCAGCCAACTAAAAAACATACAAAATCAGTCGATTAGTAAAAAGAAACTGACCTTCAGATTTGGACGATGCAACTTATAAAATCGATGAAGTCCCACCGGTGCCTAGAGGTATGGAAGGAAAGCTGCAGGAGAATTAATACTAGGAAACATCTAATGCAGACTATGCCTAGTAAAGAATTTGCACATTTCCAAGGGGGGCTTCTGATCGATCATGGCAGTCGAGTGTACTGTAATATACTCTTACTATACTCTAGTAGAGTTGTTTATTTTCTCCTTCATTTTGCCTTTGAACAGTCGTATGTATACTCAGGGGCGCCTGTGTATACTTTGTTCTGTGCCTGCCTATGCGTTTGGGAATTTACCACTCTGTACATGCTATATCGAGGAATAAATGGACATGCATCCAGTGTGTTGCTTGTACATAGAATTTCCCGTGTTTTGTGAACTCTCTCACATCGGATCTAGAAAGAAATTAACAACCACAGCCACATGATAATTATCAATGATAAACCTAGTGAACATGGACCAATCAGAAGACCTATTCCTTATTGGCAGCTTACATGTCAAATAACACGCATCATCAGATTTCAGGTGTTCAGGGGTCTTCTTCGACAACCAGTCAAGTTCAGTGGTTCTAATTCTTGCCCTACTTTATAGTCAAAAAACATTGGGTAGACAACACATACAGTTTGCAAGAGAACACATATTCCGATACTGAATGTGCAGATATCTTGACACACAAATCTACTCTTGCTGGACCTCATACTCATCATCATTGCTATATCTTCCCAGTAGTTTTATTACATGCTGGTCTATTTTTTTGAGTAATATTCTCTATTACACATTGCATCAGCATCAACATTGCTATATCTTCCCAGTAGTTTTATTACACTTTTATTTGCTTTAACCAAGTTGATTACCTATGTAATCATGTACTTGACTAAATCTTCTGAAGATTGCTTGAAGCAAGTCAACATGTTCAAGGGCAATAGCTACAAAGGGTACAAGACCATGGCGGAGGCGGAAGCTAGGTGGAGGAACCACCTGCGAGAGGAGAGGAGGACGATCTTCGGCGTCACCACCGTCGTCTTGCTCACCGTGGTGATTGCGGTTGTAGTGTACTTCATCGTAGTGTGTAGGAGACTATCTTATTCATGTAAGATGTGATGATGAACTTACATACTTGGTCAGTGTCGGTGACTTAGACTACGAATGTGATCGTTTCATTTCGAAACAATGTGATTCATATGCTATGCATGTTTTATGCTATTTATTGCATTATCCTGCTGTATACCTGTTATATTCTCTATACTGTACTATATTATATATTAAAAACTGTAATTTGGCAGCAGAAATAGAGTATTTTCAAAAATAAAAAAAAAACCCCGTAGCGCATGTGTCTGGTGCGCTACGGGTAATATGCATACCCGTAGCGCATGTGTGTCTGGTGCGCTATGGGTATGCATATTACCCGTAGCGCATGTGTGTCTGGTGCGCTACGGGTAATATGCATACCCGTAGCGCATATGTGTCTGGTGCGCTACGGGTAATATGCATACCCGTAGCGCACCAGACACATGTGCTACGGGTAAGCCTATTACCCGTAACGCACCATACATGCACTATGGGTATTTTTTTACTAGTAGCGTGCTACCCACAGCGCACGGCATATACGCTATGGGTAGCCATATTAGGTGCGCTACGGGTAAGCTTTTTTCTAGTAGTGTTAGTGTAAGCATAACATATAATCAACCCCTTTTGCTTCAGGTTTCAACCTAAAACCACTACATATAAAGCATATACTACTGTAGCAACTTCCCCAAAAGTTCCGTGATCAAAAGAACTCAAAAAGAAAGCGATAAAGCGCAAACACAAATATTGGCAGAAATCTGTCAAAACAGAACAGCTGACAAATGTCGAATTTTTAATATGTTTTATGTTGCTCAAATAAAAAAGTGTTGAACTAATGAAAGTTTGGATATAACCTGGGGCATATGCACAAAAAATCGCAGGTCCAAAAGATATACAGAGAATTTTCACGAATTTTTATGGTGCAGCACCGAAAACAGTTTCAGGACAGCAACATCCCCAAATCTTACCTCGCTCAAATTAGAGGCTTCTCTTGGCACAACAACGAAATAAAAAGGTTAAGGAGAGGTTATTACAGTAGTAGTAACTTCCAAGACTCAAATAAAAGAAAAAGTACTGAAAGTAAAAACAATGGGTTATCTCCCAAGAGTGCTTTTCTTTAACGCCTTTGAGCTAGGCGCAGTAATTTGCAAAGATGCTCATGTGGGCACCATATAAGAGCTTGAGGCAAAGGCGCCATATAGGAACTTAAAGCAATAGAGAGCATCAAAAAGCAAGTATGGAACACATTTAAATCTAAACCACTTCCTATGAAAAATAGTCTTGTAAAGAGACAAGTCGTGAAAGCGCAAAGCAAAAAGCATACGAAGGCAAAACAAGTATAGCTTCAAAAATTGCAACATAAAGAGGGGAAACTCAATATTGTTGAGATCCATCAAACCATGTTTCCCTCTCTCATAATAACTTTCAGTAGAATCATGAATAGAATTAACAATAGAACTATCACATAAAACATCCCTATCATGAGCCACATGCCTAAAAGAATTAATACTCCCCACATTAACAATCGTAGTAGGAGCAGATTCAACATAATAATTATTCTCATCACCATAATCATCAAAAACAGGAGGCATATTGTAATCATAACTAATTTTCTCCTCAAAAGTAGGTGAACTGAAAACATTATACTCATCATCATAGCCATCATAAACTAGAGGTTTAGTATCATCACAAGCTAAAGAACAGCTATTTCTCAAAGCATATTCATCAAACATATCATCATAAGAAGGAACATGGATAGTACTAATGGTACAACAATTATTAACCTTGGTACCAAAAATATTTTCAATATCAAAAGTAGAGTGCTTTTCCCAATCATGATCACTAACATAGGTGACAGGCATAGGAACATCATCCCAATCAGAATTATCATAATCTATAGCAGGATCATAACGCTTAGGGGAAGATACCGTGTCCTCTCGCCTCTTACTCCTCTTCTTCTTCTTCATACTCTTCTTACTCTCTCCTTTAGGAGGGAGAGACTTGAAGGGCATCTTCTCCACATAATCTAGTTTACTGACAGAAATAACAGAAGAAACTTTGGAGGATTTCTCCTCTCTATTAATAAGATCGAAACATCTATTAGTCCTATCATAGCTTGGCAAAACATCATGTTTTATAAGATCTTGTAAGTAAGTATTTGCAAGGCAATCTTTAGCACAGTAGAGACGACAACCACGAAGGGTGCTATTAATATCAACATCTCTCATATCAACCAAAGAAATCTTTCTAGATATCTCTTCACAATTCAAAAACAAAGTAAGCTCATCATACTGATTGAAAGTAATCTTATCATCACAATACAAATCTGCGGTACTCGTTCGATTAATTGGGCATTGAAAATTAAAGTGACCCTTTTTATCGCAAAATTCACAAAGAAAAGGATAAAGCTCACACACCCTTTCACCAAGCACATCTAGATCCTTGAGCCACATACTGGTTTCTTCATTTGCGTGGGTGATGCAATAATCTTCCTTGTTGTAACTCTGTTCACAAGGTCTATGTACTCCACAAAAATTAACATGCTTATAAGAAATAGGACTTTTAGAAGTTTGAGCATGTTTATTGCAATCATCAATAAGAATATCACTTTCTATGCAAGTGTCCTTAAAAAGTTCATGATACACACCCCCATTTCCTTTAGGAACGTTCATATGGGAAGCAAAGGCTTTAAAGCAATCAACCATAATTGGAGGATCAAGACCATATTTAGCACTAAGCTCTTGAAAATTAGCAGTTTCAGCGAAAGACTTAATGCAATCAAACTCGTAATTCATAGCTGATCCTTTACCTTTGTCGCTATCCCAACCTTCAATATTGTTTTGAATTGTCTCAAGCAGACCCCACTTGGTGTCGATATCCTTGCTTGTGAAAGACCCATCAAAGCATGCATCTAGATAGTCCTTGTAATATCCTGAAAGCCTTGCATAAAAATTATTAATAACAATATTACGGGGAAGATCATGAATAGGACATTTGTGCATTAGTAACTTCAATCTTCCCCATGCTTGGGCAATGCTTTCTCCCGCATGCGGATGAAAGTTATAAATGTAATTTCTATCTTTATAAACCTGACTAGAAGGATAGAATTTAGAATAAAAGAGATGTACAATTTCCTCCCAGTCAATAGATGGACCATCTTTAAGCAGCTGATACCACTCCTCAGCTCTGCCTTTCAGTGAAAAAGAGAATAGCTTCTTCTTAACTTGGTTCATTGAAATACCTGCACACTGGAACAACTCGCATAATTCATGTATAAAAAGCAAATGATCACCAGGATGGACAGTTCCATCTCCTAAATAGCAGTTATTCCTAACACGTTCAACAATTTCCATAGGTATTTTAAAAGGATGAGGAGCACAAGCATCATTAGAAACATCACATATGGGAGATAAAATATCATCAGAGCAAACTTTCTCCACTAAAGCTGGGGAGCTAAAAATATCATGCTTAACAAAACCAGCTTCCCCAAGCTTAGACTTTTCCATAGCATTAGCAATAACGGTGAAAGAGCATGGAGCCCCCATGTGTGGTTTTGGTAATTAATGACAATCCCTATGGACTAATGGTTGCATTGAGTTATATTTGTAGGACTTGTCCATAGACAATGCTTGAACCATTTGTTGGCTTCAAGGTTGTATGAAGATGGAAATAAAGAAGATTTTGTGATGACCAAGGTGTTATTCAAGGAGTGATCTAAAGTCGGTCATAAGAGAGTTGAGCCTATATCAAGTGTGTCTTGAAGAATAAGATTGAGTGAGCTCTCATGTGAATCTTCAAGACACCATCACTGTGGAGAAAGAAGAGTTGATTCAAGAATTGATCAAGCCGAAGTGCAAGTTCAAGATGGAATCTAGAAGAGATCATATGCTTGAAGCTTGCCATATATATTGTGATCATGGATAAGTGAAGATATGCTTAAAAGGAGTCTTTCCCATAGTGGTGTATGGGGGAGCAATTCGCAAGACTTCACCAAGCAATCAAGATCAAGAAAGGTGTTCCAACTTGAGGAAGACAAGACGGTCATAATCTAGCTCAAGTGGAATGCGCAAGGAAAAGGTATGTTCTTGATAGGGTTTCTTTCTTACCGGTCTCATAGTGTTAGTTGTCAGACCGGGTTATAGGATCGGTAGCCGTACTATCAAGAGGGGCTCTCGAGTGAGTAACTTAGTCGTATCATTCGGAGAGAGCTCAAACCTTTGCATTCTTGGCATCATCTTTCTTGGTTCTTATTTGGCTTTTATCCATGTGAGGTTCTAGAGCTTGTGGTTATTTCCATGACAAGCTCTAGCTCATCAAAAACGGATTTTGCATGAAACACTTATTGAGTTTTTGGTGTTTGGAGGTTTTACCGGTTCGTCTTTGAAGAGAGGTCAAACCTCTCATCATTTGGTTTTATCCTCCCTTGTTGGACTATGATGTTTCTATGCATATACTTGTAGAGCTCGTTGTTGTGATTCCAACGAGCCCAAGATCATCAAAAACGGAGTCCGGATGCTCAAGTTATGGTCGTTTTCGTGTTGGTGTTGCTGCCAGTTTTTGGGTGGCTGGAGTCTCCGGCCCGAGACGCAAAGTCTCCGGCCCAACTCCGGCCTGGCACCTGAATTGTCCATCCTAAGGCCCCCGAATGACCCCGGGGCACCGGAGACTCCGGCCCAGGGGCGGAGACTCCGGCCCGAACGATTTCTGGGCATAACAGTTGGATTTTGGGGGACCTATTTAAGGGGGTCTTCTTCCCCAATGGTTCCCCAACCATCCTTGCAAGTTCTCTCCTCCATTGTTGACCTTCTCAAGCTTGCTTTCTCTCAATCCCTCCAATGATTCTTGCATCTTCTTGAGGGAAAAGAGAGAGGAGATCTAGATCTATCTTTCCACCAATCAAAATCTCCTCTAAGTGAGGGGAACCTATTGGATCTAGATCTTGGAGTTCTTTGTGGATTTCCTTTGTTCTTCCTCTCATATCTCTCCATAGTATTAGTTGCTTTGGTAGGATTTGAGTGAGAAGGATTTAGCACTTTGTGTGCTCTTTCCATTGCATTTGGTGCATCGGTTTGAGTTCTCCTTGGAGATTCGGTAAGTGGAAGTTGTGAGCTTATTACTCTTGGGTTCCTGGAACCCTAGACGGCTTAGTGGCCTTTGTGGCATATACTTGGGGCCTCCAATTAAGTTGTGGAGATTCCCCAACCTTTGTGGTGCCTTTGTGGCGATTCTTGGGAGCCTCCAATTAAGTTGTGGAGATTGCCCCAAGCTTGTACGGGTTCGGTGACCGCCCTCAAGTGTCCCATAGTGGATCATGGCATCTTGATTTGTGCGAGGGCACGAGGAGAATAAGGTGAGCCTTTGTGGCGTTTGGTGCGTAGCGTGCCTCCGCATCTTGAGGTGAGCCTTTGTGGCATTTGGTGAGCATTGTGCTACCACATCTCAAGGTGAGGCCTTTGTGGCGTTCGGAGTGCATTAAGCAGCCACACCTCTCCAACGGAGACTAGCTTCCTTTGGAAGTGAACTTCGGGATACATCTTCGTCTCCTTCGTGCCTCGGTAACTTTTATCCGAGCTCCACTGCTTATGCACTTTACATTTGTGATAGCCATCGTGCTTGAAGTTATATATCTTGCTATCACCTTGCTACTTGTCTTGCTTAGCATAAGTTGTTGGTACACATAGGTGAGCCTAGTTTATTAGGTTTTGTAAGCTTGTCAAATTAAACGTTAGTTTATTTCCGCATTTGTACAAGCCTTTCGTAAAAGTTTTAATCGCCTATTCACCCCCCCTCTAGGCGACATCTGTGTCCTTTCAATTGGTATCAGAGCTAGGTCTCTCATTTTAGGCTTCACCGCCTTGAGAGCAAAGATGTCGGCTAGGGGATTAGTGTACAATGACACTTTTATATTCGATGGCACAAATTATGATACTTGGAGAATTCGCATGCTTAATCATTTTCGGGTCATGGACCCAAATATAGAGCGAATTGTAGATATGGGTTTTTCTCCTCCTAAGGATCCCACAAATCTATCTTTAGAGGATGAGAAGAACTCTTATCTCAATGCTCAAGCTATTAATGTATTATCCAATGTTGTGAGCATTGTAGTTGTGACGTCCATTATGCCTTTTCAAAATGCTCATGAGTTATGGACAAAGCTTCAAGAAAAATATGATGTGTTCAAGTTTATTGAGGATGAGTGTATTCCTTCCACTTCCGGCCGTGATGAACTTTCTTCCACTTCACCGATGTGTGGCAAGACACAAGGTAATGACATGGTGAGTGGTGATGGAAATTGCAATGTTGATAGTGAGCTTACTTTTGATAATCATTCATCTCGATCTCATTGCAATGCTTCATCTTTGGACTTTAACACTTCTAGCACCATAAATGCTTTACATGCTTGTGTTAGTCCTTGCATATCATGTGTAAGTTGCTTAAATAAATCTCATGATGATATGCTTGCTCTGTCTAGTGGCCATGATAAGGTGGACCGGCGCCACTACTCTACGAAGACTATGTCCACAGAAGATTGTAGTCTACAGCTGTCCTCCCTCCTTGGCCGTGTGTGGCAACCCCTTCCCCAAGAAGATAAGGGGAAGGAGGACCTTGGCGCTATAAAAGGAGGGGGAGGCCACCCCTTAGGGGGGATCAGATCTTCATCTTCTCCAGGCTGCTAGCTGGGCACGCAGGTTCTTCAACCTCTGGCCAGCTAGAGCTTTGTAACCAAGACCATTTAGTACAAGCCCAGGACGACGATCAAGTCCCAGATCCTAGCGGATTTCTTTGCTGACTAGGGAGAGAACCAGTACCTGCCGCCGGCTCTGAAATCCACATACTGGCGAATGAACTTCGATGGCTCCAACATGCGCAAGGGCTTGGGAGCCGGCGTCGTCTTTACCTCTCCCAAGGGAGACAAGTTGATGTACGTGGTGCAGATCCACTTTCGTGCGTCAAACAACATCGCTGAATACGAGGCCCTGGTGCATGGACTCAAGCTGGCCAAGGAGATTAGCATCCGGAGGATCCTCTGCTTCGGGGACTCTGACCTTGCGGTGCACTAGGTTTTAGGGGAATGGGATGCAAAGGACGCCAACATGGCCTCCTATCGCTTCTACGTCTAGCAGCTCTGCGGTTTCTTTGAAGGCTGTGAGTTCCATCACGTCCCTAGAGCAAACAACGACGAGGCGGATTGGTTGTCGAAGATCGGCTCCACCAAGCATGAGATTCCAGCTGGAGTGTCACTGGTGATAATCCGCAAGCCCTCCATCAAGCTCTCGCCAGAGTCCGGCTCCATCTACGTGCTGGAAGACCAAGCTCCGGTGCCATTACCGGACTCGGGGGCTGCCATCTCAGAGCTGAAAGGAACAGCCGGCCAGCGCAGTGCGGCCGGCTCGGCGAAGGACTCGGGGGCTGTTGTCTCTAAGCTGGCCCCCACAGCCGGCCAACCAGACAAAGCCGGCATGTCGACGGACCCGGGTGTCGATGGATTTCATGTCGCAAGAACACGGGGTACCACGCGATGGACCCAAAGATTCGAACGCAGGGGGCTGAACGTGGGAGATCTTGGATCGCAACGAAACATGGTGACGGAAGCCTCGAGTCGTCGAATGCAAAACGCACTACAGAGAGAGATGCCGAGCTTTACCCAGGTTCAGGGCCCTCGTGGTGAGGTAAAACACCTACTTCCCGCCTTCTTGTATTACGACGCGATACCTCACGAGGAGTACAAGGTCTTGGTTACAGAGCTCTAACTGGCCAGAGGTAGAAGAACCAACTTAGCCTAGCTAGGAGTCCGGAGATGAAGATTCGATCCCCTCTAAGGGGTGGCCTCCCCTTCTTTTATAGTGCCAAGGTCCTCCTTCCCCTTATCATCTTGGGGAAGGGGTTGCCACACACGGCCAAGGAGGAAGGATAGCTGTAGTCTTGATCCTTCCGTGGACGTAGTCTTCGTAGAGTAGTGGCGCTGGTCCACCGGAGTGGGTGGAGGAAGCTGACGTCTTCCTCTGGTGCCCTGCACCGTCCATGCTATTTTTAGGGGGTGGCCAACAACCACTGTGCCGCTTTATGCAGGCATGGCGAAAGTTGGTCTCCTCCCTATCGGGGGTAGCATGGGCAGTACGCGGTCTTCTGCCCTTATCTTCTTGCTCTGCACGCAAATGTGCCGAGCTGACATGGACATGGTCCCTCCCCTCACCAGCAGAAGCTCGTGAGGAGGTCTTCTAGTCCTTAGCAGTTTTGGTCGTCATTCTCCTCATGAGGCGCCTCCTCATGAGGGTCTTCTCCGCTGGCTTCGGTCGTCGTTCCACCCCTGGGCCGAAGCTGGGCCGTTGAAGGGGCCCAGGAGCAGGTGGACCAGGATACCCCGGTATCTAGAACACCGACAGTAGCCCCCGGGAGCCTGGCCCGCAAACGCGCCCTCTTGAGGGAGCGAAGGGCCAGGGGCCCCCAGAAGCTGCTGGGCCCTCCAACGGCACGCATCAGCGTGCAGTCAGAGGACCATGTGAAGATGCAGAGGCCGCGGACATGTGGCACGACTGCAGCTGGCGAGACGAAACAGCGGGCGACGCTGCAGTCTCCGAGGCGTCAAACTGTCATGATGGCACATCGCTTCGCTGCAGAGCGCTGCGCCAACGCTTCGATTCCCGCGCTAAGACTTGACGCATCGACGTCGACCGTGCCCCTTAAATACAGCCTCCTCGAGACCTTCGGCACCTCACCCTCTTCCTCCAGTGCCACTTCTTCCTCAACGCTCCCCAAGCCCATGGATCCCTCTTCCTTCTCCGCCGCTGCAAAATCGAGCTCGGGGGTGAAGCACCGCGGGCGCCCCCCGGGCAGCAAGAACAAGCCGAAGATTCCGGCCCGGTGGATGCCCAGCGCGGGCGGCCCTCTGCGCATCGGTGCGCCGAGGCAGGGCGAGGCAAATCACGCCACCCCGGGGGCCTCCGGTGCCTTGACCCTTCGGGGTCCTGCGCCTGGAGGTGCTCTGCCTGCGCCGTCGCCGGTGGCAGCGACGCCGGCTCCCCGCTCCCCGGGAAGCATCGATCATGTGCTCCAGGAGGTGGAGGCCACCCCGAGCCCCTTCCCCTGGCCGCAGATGGCCTGGGGCCGCAGGAGGCGGCCCCGCCGACGACCGGAGTGGTCGCCACTCCCCGCCCCTTGGTGGCGGCAATGCTGGGACCCCTCTTCGCCCCGGGGTCCTGCTTCCTGGAGCTCCTCGTCGTCGTCGACCTTTGGAGCTTCGACTCCCTCTGGCTGCCCGACGCGGTCCGGAGGGTGATCTACGCCCCCGGCGCTTCCTCCGGAGAGGTCACGCTGGCAGAGCAGAGCAGGCCAGATCTCTTCTGGCCTGTGGACATCATCCTCAGAGCGAGCAGCAACGCCGTCCTCTCCGGGCGCTGGAGGGCCTTCGCCCTCGGCCGCCGCCTCCGCGTCAGCGACCACCTCGTCTTCCGCTTCAAGCTGGGGATGCTGGAGGCCTCGGTGCGGATCTTCGCCGCTGCCGGCGTCCGCCGCATCTACCCCCAGCCCGCGGCGCAGTAAAGGGGCGGCCTTGGCGCGGTAGCCTTCTGGGGAGGGGAGCTAGTCTCCTCCCCTCTTCTGCAATGTAGCTTGCGCCGGTGGGGTATGCCCCACCGTGCCCTTGTTCCTTCCCCCGCAGGGGGTCATCAATGAAATCTTCTTTGCTTTTTCTCGCTCTTCGTTGTTCGCCGCTGTCCTAGTCGTCTGCGCGCTCGAGAGCCCTAGCGAGTTGTCAACGCCGACGGGAGGCCTCCCAGCGCCTCAGAGCTCATGACGGGGTCGGTGCCGGCGACGACATCGGACGATTCCCGAGACAAGTAGTTGAAGAAAGAGTTGGAAAACAAAAAACCCCAAATCCCCGAAAACGAAAAACAAATCGATAAAACAAACGAAAAAAGAAGGCGAATAAGATGCCCCTGTGACCGGCACAGGGACCTTCCTCGTCGTGAGGGAGCATGGCACTATTTGTGCCAGCAGCTAAGAGCAAATTGCCGTGCGTGGCAATTCACGGGGCCTTCCTTGTCATTGAGGGAAGCTGGACCCTCACGGACGCGAAAGCGTCGACACTTAAGAGAGCCCAGAGACCGTTGACACCTCGTTAAGGGTTGCTCACAAGGTGAAGGGCCTGGCGCGGACCTCCGGATCTGCGTCTCCTTCGCAAGATGATTGGAGCGGCCTTAGTCTTCAGTAATCCTGCCGCGTTTGGCCTTCCTCAAGCGAGGGGAATCTTCCTGCGGATGCTTAAGCGCATCGACGCGTCCTTGCACCTCATGAGGGTTGCTCACGAGGCGTTGGTCCTTAGCGGGTGCCTTGGGCACACCTTGGACTTTTCCCGAAGATTTCTTTATTTTCCGGTGTACTTCGCGAAGAACTAAGCACCATGGGTACTTGGAGGTGATCGATAACGGGGCCGTCGCCCCTGATCAGAGCTCAGTCCCTTTTGGTTTTTTGGGCTTGCTGTTTTCCGGGCGAAGGCCCCAGCATAGACACCGTGCCTAGCCCCCTTCCACGTGGAGTACAACAGAAAATAAATGGACTTCATGCCATTTTAATATCATGCCGAAGCAGAGGCGCTATATTGCGCAATAACTTAATATCAGTGCTGAAGAGCAGTTTGAGCTGATACAAAGTGCCGTGACAACTGTCTTTCTCTCCTCGTGAGGAACCTATGGGTAGAACTTTTGCAGATGAGCTATCTTCCACGGGTTCCCCACCGGCATGCCTTCCGCAGTTTCCAGCCGCGCCGAGCCTAGCCTGGCGATGTGCGTCACCTTGAAGGGGCCTTCCCACATTGGAGACAGCTTGTGCAAGCCCTCGCGAGAGAGTATCCTCCTCAGCACCAGGTCGCCGACCTCCAGAGTTCTTGCTCGGACATGGCGGCTATGGTAGCGGCGCAGTCCTTGCTGGTACCTCGCGGTGCAAAGGGCTGCTTGGCACCGAGCTTCTTCGAGCTGGAGGAGGCAATCCTTGATGAGGTCCTCTTGGCGAATCTTGTTGAAGGCGAGCACTCTTGGTGACCCAAACTTGACGTCAGTGGGAAGGACAGCCTCCGCCCCATAGACCAAGAAGAAAGGAGTCTCCCTGGTGGGCTTGGTGGCGGTTGTCCGGATGGACCACAGGATGGATTGGAGGTTGTCTAACCATTTTTTGCTGCAGGCTTCGAGCTTGGCATTGAAGGTTCTTGTCTTGAGTCCCTTGAGGACCTCGGCGTTGGCACACTCGGCTTGGCCATTGCTCCTAGGATAGGCGACTGAGGCGAAACAGATCTTGATGTCGGCCGATGCGCAGTACTCCCGGAACAGCCCGCTGGTGAACTGGCTGCCGTTGTCAGTGATGATGCAGTTAGGCACACCAAAGCGACAGACCAGCCCACGGATGAACTTGACTGCGGACCTGGCCGGAATGGTGCACACCGGCTCCACCTGCACCCACTTGGTAAATTTGTCAATTGTGACGTAGAGGTAGTGGTAGCCCCCTTGCGTTCTGGGGAATGGACCAAGATTGTCTAGCCCCCAAACGGCAAAGGGCCAAGTGAGTGGGATGGTTTGCAGCTCCTGCGCGGGCTGATGAATCTGCTATGCATGGAATTGGCACGCCTCGCACCTCTTGACCATCTCCGCTACGTCCCAGAGCACTGAAGGCCAGTAGAAGCCACTTCGATATGCCTTTGCGGCGAGAGTTGAAGCAAAAGCATGATGCCCACATTCGCCGGTGTGAATATCCCTGAGAAGCTCTTGGCCTTGGTGAGTAGATATGCACTTCAGAGCGACGCCGTTTGGGCGACGCTGTACAAGTCACCATCCTTGACGCAGTATCCTGAAGCTTGGCGCACTATCCTTTCAGCCTCCGATTAATCTTCAGGAAGCCTGCTGCTGACGAGGAAGGCCTTGAGCTCGAGGATCCAATCCACTCCCTCCTGCCGTGCCAATGCCAGAAGGACGCGGTCACCCGAAGGAGGCCCGCAGTCCACATCCCCCTGCTCCGGCGGCGGTGGTAGGGCAGGCGGAAGGTCTGATCCGGATGACGATGGAGAAGCAGATGGCTTGAAGAGACACTCCTCAAAGACGCCGGCAGGGTGTGCCAGGCGATGAGAGGCGCGCTTGGCGATCTTGTCCGCTTCCACATTTTCTCCTCTTGGAATGTGCTTCAGCTCCATGCCTTGGAAGCATTTTTCCATCTTCTGATGCTCCTCAAGATAAGCTGCCATGTGCTCATCTTTTGGAGTGTAGCTCTTATTTGAGAAGTTCACAACCAGCTGTGAATCTCCCTTGACGACGAGGCGCTTGATGCCCAAAGCATTCGCCGCCCTTAGGCCAGCGAGTAGTCCTTCATACTCCGCGATGTTGTTGGAGACCTTGTGCTCGGGTTTAAAGCAGAGGTGGATGGCGTAGAAGAGCTTGTCCCCAGAGGGAGAGGTAAGGACAGCGCCAGCCCCCGCGCCAGGGAGGTTGAAGGCGCCATCGAAGTGCATGACCCAGAGGCCTGGGGCTTCTTCTCCTGGAAGCGTCAACTCCTCCTTTGGAGGCTCATCGGCGAATGGATCAGTCCAATTGGCGGTGAACTCAGCCAAAGCTTTGCTCTTGATCACATTGGTGGTTTTGAAGGAGATCTCGAAGGGTTGAAGCTCCACGGCCCATTCTACCACCCGTCCGGTGACATTTGGGTTGCGTAGAATGGTTTCTAGGGGACAATCAGTGACCACCTTAATCGGGTGACCCTGGAAATAGTGACGTAGTTTCCTTGAAGCGATCAGCAATGTGTAGAGCAGCTTTTGCTGCATGGTATAGCGCTCCCACGTGTCGCGTAGCACCGTGCTGACGAAGTACACGGGCTTTTGCACCTTGGCGGTGTCCTTAGGAGTCTTCTCCTCTTGGAGTTTAGGAGCGTCACTCTGAGGGAGCGGCTCGGTCGGCGAAGTTGCAGCGGGCGGCTCCTCATGAGGGATAGAAGGAATAGCTGCCTCTACCTCGTGAGGAGCCCCCAGGCAGGGAGGATCAATTCCCTCTTTAGCGATTACCTTGGCATCCCGCTCCGCAACGAGGACAGCGCTTGTAGTTCTCGGGGTCGCCGCGATGTAGAGCAGCAAGGGCTCGCGGAATGTTGGGGCAACCATGATCGGTGGACTCGTGAGATACCTCTTCAACTCGGCGAAGGAATTGTCGGCTTCCGGGGTCCACTCGAACTTCCCAGTGCGCTCCATGAGCTTGAAGAAGGGCAAGGCCTTCTCCCCACTCCTCGCGGTGAAGCGCCCTAAGGCTGCCATGCATCCCGCGAGGCATTGCATTTCCTTGAGATTGCGCGGAGGACGCATTTCTTCGATAGCCTTGACTTTGTCGGGGTTCGCCTCTATCCCGCGATGAGACACGAGGAACCCCAACAACTTTCCCGATGGTACACCAAAGGCGCACTTGGCGGGGTTGAGCTTGATATTTACCTTTCTTAGGTTGGCGAAGGTTTCCTCCAGATCCTCGATGAAGGTGTGACTCTCGCGAGTCTTGACGACGATGTCATCGATGTAGACTTCCGCATTTCTTCCCATCTGAGCCCCCAAGGCCTTACGCATGAGCCTTTGGAAGGTGGCTCCTGCGTTTTTCAGGCCGAAGGGCATGCAGACGTAGCAGTAGACACCACAAGGTGTGATGAAGGCAGTCTTCTCTTCGTCCTCCCTTGCCATCTTGATCTGATGATAGCCGGAGAAGGCATCCAAGAAGCAAAGGAGGTCACAGCCGGCGGTGGAGTTGATGATTTGATCTATCCTCGGGAGTGGATAGGGATCCTTGGGACAGGCTTTGTTGAGACTTGTGAAATCCACGCAGAGGTGCCCACTGCAATTAGCCTTTGGGACGACCACCGGATTGGCAATCCAGGTGGGATGGGCTACCTCGCGTATCAACTTGGCCTTCTTCGGCTTCTCTATTTCTTGGACGATAAAGTCTTGTTTATCTTGCACTTGTTTCCTGGTCTTCTGCTTCACGGGGTGTGCCTGAGCGCACATCGCTAAGTGGTGCTCAATCACCTCCCTGGGAACACCGGGCATATCTGACAGAGTCCAAGCGAACATGTCAGAGTTTGCCCGCAGGGACATGGACGACGTGGTGGTGAAGACCAAGCAGAGCGGCACACTCCTCGACGATCTCAAGGAGACCTTCACCAACTTGCGATGCTATCGCATGAAGCTCAATCCTAAGAAGTGCACCTTCGGCGTGCCGACTGGACAACTCCTAGGTTATATCGTTTCCCAGCGAGGGATCAAGGCTAACCCCTCGAAGATAAAAACCATCGAGGCCCTAGAGCCGCCCACCGAGCTCAGAGATGTGCAAAAGTTTGTCGCCTGCTTTGCCTCGCTCAGTCGATTTGTCAGCCGGCTCGGGGAGAAGGCGATGCCGCGGTATCAGCTGATGAAGAAGTCAGACCATTTCATTTGGTCCCAGCGCGCTGATGATGCCTTCAAAGACCTCAAGCGAGCTCTATCCACAGTGCCGGTCCTGGCAGCACCGGCTTCGCGAGAAACAATGTTGCTCTATATCGCAGCCACTCCGCAAGTCGTCAGCGTCGTAATCATGGTGGAACGCGCCGAGGAAGGCAAGGAGCTGCCGGTTCAGTGCCCGGTGTACTATCTGAGTGAAGTGCTCACCCTCTCCAAGCAGAACTACCCGCATTACCAGAAGGTCGCGTACAGCATGTACATGGCGGCCAGGAAGCTGAAGCACTACTTCGAGGAGCATCCTATCACGGTAGTGAGCACCACCCCGCTCTCAGAGTTCATCGGATGCAAAGATGCTACTGGTAGAGTGTCTAAATGGGCGATCGAGCTAGCTGCTCACACCATTCAGTACAAGCCCAGGACGACGATCAAGTCCCAGATCCTGGCGGATTTCTTTGCTGACTGGGGAGAGAACCAGTACCTGCCGCCGGCTCCGAACTCCACATACTGGCGAATGAACTTCGATGGCTCCAAGATGCGTGAGGGCTTGGGAGCCGGCGTCGTCTTTACCTCTCCCAAGGGAGACAAGTTGCTGTACGTGCTGTAGATCCACTTTCATGCATCAAACAACATCGCTGAATACGAGGCCCTGGTGCATGGACTCAAGCTGGCCAAGGAGATTGGCATCCGGAGGATCCTCTGCTTCGGGGATTCCGACCTTGCGGTGCACCAGGTTTCAGGGGAATGGTACGCAAAGGATGCCAACATGGCCTCCTATCGCTTCTACGTCTAGCAGCTCTGCGGTTTCTTTGAAGGCTGTGAGTTCCATCATGTCCCTAGAGCGAACAACGACGAGGCGGATCGGCTATCAAAGATTGGCTCCACCAAGCACGAGATTCCAGCTGGAGTGTCGCTAGAGATAATCCGCAAGCCCTCCATCAAGCTCTCACCAGAGTCCGGCTCCATCTACGTGCCGGAAGACCAAGCTCCGGCGCCGTTGCTGGACTTGGGGGCTGCCATCTTAGAGCTGAAAGGAATAGCCGGCCAGCCCAGCGTGGTCGGCTCGGCGAAGGACTCGGGGGCTGTTGTCTCTAAGCTGGCCCCCACAGCCGGCCAACCAGACAAAGCCGGCATGTCGACGGACCCGGGTGTCGATGGATTTCGTGTTGCAAGAACACGGGGTACCATGCGACGGACCCAAAGATTCGAACGCAGGGGGCTGAACGTGGGAGATCTTGGATCGCAACGAAACACGGTCGAACGCACAACGCACTGTAGAGAGAGACGCTGAGCTTTACCCAGGTTCAGGGCCCTCGTGGTGAGGTAAAACCCCTACTTCCTGCCTTCTTGTATTACGACGCGATACCTCGCGAGGAGTACAAGGTCTTGGTTACAGAGCTCTAACTGGCCGGAGGTAGAAGAACCAACTTAGCCTAACTAGGAGTCCAGAGATGAAGATTTGATCCCATCTAAGGGGTGGCCTTCCCTCCTTTTATAGTGCAAAGGTCCTCCTTCCCATTATCATCTTGGGGAAGGGGTTGCCACACACGGCCAAGGAGGGAGGACAATTGTAGTCTTGATCCTTCCGTGGACGTAGTCTTCGTAGAGTAGTGGCGCTGGTCCACCAGAGTGGGTGGAGGAAGCTGACGTCTTCCTCTGGCGCCCTGCACAGTCCATGCTATTTTTTAGGGGGGTGGCCAACAACCACTGTGCCGCTTTATGCAGGCATGGCAAAAGTTGGTCTCCTCCCTGTCGGGGGTAGCATGGGCGGTACGCGGTCTTCTGCCCTTATCTTCTTGCTCTGCACGCAAACGTGTCGAGCTGACATGGTCATGGTCCCTCCCCTCACCAGCAGAAGCTCGTGAGGAGGTCTTCTGGTCCTTAGCAGTTTTGGTCGTCGTTCTCCTCATGAGGCGCTTCCTCATGAGGGTCTTCTCCGCTGGCTTCGGTCATCGTTCCACCCCTGGACCGAAGCTGGGCCATTGAAGGGGCCCAGGAGCAGGTGGACCGAGATACCCCGGTATCCAGAACACCGACAGTAGCCCCCGGGAGCCTGGCCCACGAACGCGCCCTCTTGAGGGAGCGAAGGGCCAGGGGCCCCCGGAAGCTGCTGGGCCCTCCAACGGCACGCGTTAGCGCGTGGTCAGAGGATCATGTGAAGAAGCAGAGGCCACGGACGCGTGGCACGACCGCAGCTAGCGAGATGAAATGGCGGGCGACGCTGCAGTCCCCGAGGCATCAAACCGTCATGATGGCGCGTCGCTTCGCTGCAGAGCGCTGCGCCAACGCTTCGATTCCCATGCTAAGACTGGATGCATCGACGCTGGCCGTGACCCTTAAATACAGCCTCCTCGAGACCTTCGGCACCTCACCCTCTTCCTCCAGTGCCACTTCTTCCTCAACGCTCCCCAAGCCCATGGATCCCTCTGCCTCCTCCGCCGCCGCAGAATCGAGCTCGGGGGTGAAGCGCCGCGGGCGCCCCTCGGGCAGCAAGAACAAGGCAAAGATTCCGGCCCGGTGGACGCCCTGCGCCGGCGGCCCCCTACGCATCGGTGCGCCGAGGTAGGTTGAGGTGAATCACGCCGCCCCGAGGGCCTCCGGTGCCTTGACCCTTCGGGGTCCTGCGCCTGGAGGCGCTCTACTTGCGCCGTCGCCGGTGGCAGCGGCGCCGGCTCCCCGCTCCCCGAGAAGCATCGATCAGGTGCTCTGGGAGGTGGAGGCCACCCTGGGTCCCCTTCCCCCGGCCGCAGATGCCCTGGGGCCGCAGGAGGCGGCCCCGCCAGCGACTGGAGTGGTCGCCACTCCCCGCCCCTTGGCGGCGGCAATGCTGGGACCCCTCATCGCCCCGGGGTCCCGCTTCCTGGAGCTCCTCGTTGTTGTCAACCTTTGGAGCTTCGACTCCCTCCAGCTGCCCGACGCGGTCCAGAGGGTGATATACGCCCCCGGCGCTTCCTCCGGAGAGGTCACGCTGGTAGAGCAGAGCAGGCCAGATCTCTTCTGGCATGTGGACATCATCCTCGGAGCGAGCGGCAACGCCGTCCTCTCCAGGCACTGGAGGGCCTTCGCCCTCGGCCGCCACCTCCGTGTCAGTGACCACCTCGTCTTCCGCTTCAAGCTGGGGACGCTGGAGGCCTCGGTGCGGATCTTCGCCGCCGCCGGCATCCGCAGCACCTACCCCCAGCCCGCAGTGCAGTAAAGGGGTGGCCTTGGCACGGTAGCCTTCTAGGGAGGGGAGCTAGTCTCCTCCCCTCTTTTGCAATGTAGCTTGTGCCAGTGGGGTATGCCCCGCCGTGCCCTTGTTCCTTCCCCCGCAGGAGGTCATCAATGAAATCTTCTTTGCTTTTTCTCGCTCTTCGTTGTTCGCCGCTGTCCTGGTCGTCTGCGCACTCGAGAGCCCTAGCGAGTTGTCAACGCTGACGGGAGGCCTCCCTGCGCCTCAGAGCTCATGACGGGGTCGGCGCGGGCGACGACATCGGATGATTCCGGAGACAAGTAGTCGAAGAAAGAGTTGGAAAACAAAAAACCCCAAATCCCCAAAAACGGAAAACAAATCGATAAAACAAATGAAAAAGAAGGCGAATAAGATGCCCCTGTGACCAGCACAGGGACCTTCCTCGTCGTGAGGGAGCGCGGCACTATCTGTGCCAGCAGCTAAGAGCAAATTGCCGCGTGTGGCAATTCACGGGGCCTTCCTCGTCGTTGAGGAAAGCTGGACCCTCACGGATGCGAAAGCATCGACACTTAAGAGAGCCAGAGAGTCGACACTTAAGAGAGCCCAAAGACCGTCGACACCTCGTTAAGGGTTGCTCACGAGGTGAAGGGCCTAGCGCGGACCTCCGGATCTGCGTCTCCTTCGCAAGATGATCGGAGCAGCCTTAGTCTTCAGTAATCCTGCCACATTTGGCCTTCCTCAAGCGAGGGGAATCTTCCTGCGGATGCTTAAGCGCATCGACGCGTCCTTGCACCTCATGAGGGTTGCTCATGAGGCGTTGGTCCTTAGCGGGTGCCTTGGGCACACCTTGGACTTTTCCCAAAGATTTCTTATTTTCCGGTGTCCTTCGCGAGGAACTAAGCACCATGGATACTTGGAGGTGATCGATAACGGGGCCGTCGCCCCTGATCAGAGCTCAGTCCCTTCGGGGTTTTCGGGCTTGTTGTTTTCTGGGTGAAGGCCCCAGCATAGACACCGTGCCCAGCCCCCTTCTGCGTGGAGTACAACAGAAAATAAATGGACTTCATGCCATTTTAATATCATGCCGAAGCAGAGGCGCTATATTGCGCAATAACTTAATATCAGTGCTGAAGAGCAATTTGAGCTGATACAAAGTGCCGTGACAACAGTCTTTCTCTCCTCGTGAGGAACCTACGGGTACAACTTTCGTAGATGAGCTATGTTCCACGGGTTCCCCACCGGCACGCCTTCCGCGGTTTCTAGCCGCGCCGAGCCTGGCCTGGCGATGTGCATCACTGTCGGGGGGATGACCCCCGGTAGGGTCAAGAGACTAGAAAGATATAAGGAATGTGGTTGACTTTATGTCAGTTGACCAAAGTTGGGTCTGCCCGGAATATATGAACATCGGCTAGACCGACATATAAGGCGTATCCCGGCTAGTGTTCAGATATGTCGGTATAACCGGGATACTTGATGAGGAGTGCCGGCATATGTATAGATATGCCGGCCTAGCCTAGTTGACATATTGTGCAGGAACAAGGGAAGCCAGATTACCCGACCTTCATAGGTCGTTGGTCCGGCACATAGGTCCATGATATGGCCAACAGTTATATCCGGGATATAGAAGTCAACCAAGGTGTCATGTCCCTATAATCAAGGAAGGAAACATCCAAGCATGGAAGCAGACTATGATGACAGGGTGCACAGTGGTGGTTTACCAACCATCACTGTGCCAAGTGCAGTCCTTGACATCACAGTGGTAAGGTCACAGTCGAAGAAGTACAAGGTACAGGGACGCTGAGTCCCATCAAGAGCAATCAGGGGCAAAGTCAAGGGTGGCAGCCATCGTCAGCTTGTCCTATTTGGACTGTAGTCTATGTCATCTGCTCGGTGGTGACCGTTGTAACCCTGGCCACCACTATATAAGGTGGCACAGGGAGCCCTAGCCAAGGGTTGGTCTCTCTTTACTCTCTCAGTTGATAGTTCATCTTCCTCCTCTCGCAGAGAGCTTGGAAGAGCCATTGTTGTGTACTCCATCGATCCAAATATACAACCAGTAGAGCAGGAGTAGGGGTGTTATCTCCTTACGAGAGCCCCGAACCTGGGTAGATCTATGTTGCTTTCTGTCGTGCTTCTTAGGACGCTCCCCTCTCCCGAATCCTCCAGCATCTAGTTCGGCCCCCATTTAAGCCATCCCATGGCATATGTTGTTTCACCACGACGACAATCACCTTGAAGGGGCCTTCCCACATTGGAGACAGCTTGTGCAAGCCCTCGCGAGAGAGTATCCTCCTCAGCACCAGGTCGCCGACCTCCAGAGTTCTTGCTCGGACATGGCGGCTATGGTAGCGGTGTAGTCCTTGCTGGTACCTCGCGGCATGAAGGGCTGCTTGGCACCGAGCTTCTTCGAGCTGGAGGAGGCGGTCCTTGATGAGGTCCTCTTAGCGAATCTTGTTGAAGGCGAGCACTCTTGGTGACCCAAACTTGACGTCAGTGGGAAGGACAGCCTCCGCCACATAGACCAAGAAGAAAGGAGTCTCCCCGGTGGGCTTGGTGGTGGTTGTCCGGATGGACCACAGGATGGATTGGAGGTTGTCTAACCATTTTTTGCCACAGGCTTTGAGCTTGGCGTTGAAGCTTCTTGTCTTGAGTCCCTTGAGGACCTCGGCGTTGACACGCTCGGCTTGGCCATTGCTCCTGGGATAGGCGACTGAGGTGAAACAGATCTTGATGCCGGCCGATGCGCAATACTCCCGTAACAGCCCACTGATGAACTGGCTGCCGTTGTCGGTGATGATGCGGTTAGGCACACCAAAGTGACAGACCAGCCCACGGATGAACTTGACTGCGGACCTGGCTGGAATGTGCACACCGGCTCCACCTCCACTGTCGTGGGGATGACTTAGGGGGTGCACCACGGGTCGGGCAATATGTCGGCTGGCGTCCCAGGAGTCCCCACGGCTCCAACATGAGAAGACCGGCTCCGACCGAAGGGCCGGCTGCGCCAGCAGCCGGCTGGCGACTCCACCGAGGAGAACTGGAGCCGGGCGATGAAGACAAAGCTTCTCAACGGTTGTCTGGCCAAAAGTAGGACAGCCCCGACAAGAGCGGCAGGGGCGCAGGACAGGAGTGACGAGCGTCACGACCACGTCCAGCCAATGAGCGATCGAAGACCCTTCCCCACGACGGGATCCGAGGCAAAAGGGAAGGGATATGCCCTCCAGATGCTGGCCCCGGGGAAAGGCACTTTATAAAGTGCCTTTGCCAGAGCAGGACCAGAGGATGGCGCCAAGGACGCCGCCGCCGAGGAGCCGGCAGCCGGCCGAATCGCTACCTAAACCTGTAACCAGGCCCCCGCCTATATAAGGGGCCTGGACCCTTAGCATAGGGGGATCCGATCCTCTTCTTCCTCCTCTAGCCGAACAGCTCAAGGAGCACTGTAATCGTTACAACCCAATCAATACGAAGCAGGCAGGAAGTAGGGGTTTACCTCCAACCGGGAGGGCCCTGAACCTGGGTAAACCGAGGTGTCTCTGTTGGCACAATCCTGAGCCGGACCCATCATCACCAACGTCGAGCCCCTCCGATAAGCCTCCCCATGGCTACTGTCTCTAAATTCCCACGACATCCACCCACTTGGTAAACTTGTCAATGGCGACGTAGAGGTAGCGGTAGCCCCCTTGCGCTCTGGGGAATGGACCAAGAATGTCCAGCCCCCAAAAGGCAAAGGGCCAAATGAGTGGGATGGTTTGCAGCTCCTGCGCGGGCTGATGAATCTGCTTGGCGTGGAATTGGCACGCCTCGCACCTCTTGACCATCTCCGCCGTGTCCCAGAGCGCTGAAGGCCAGTAGAAGCCGCTTCGATATGCCTTTGCGGTGAGAGTTGAAGCAGAAGCGTGATGCCCACATTCGCCGGCGTGAATGTCCCTGAGAAGCTCTTGGCCTTGGTGAGTAGATATGCACTTCAGAGCGACGCCGTTTGGGCGACGCTGGTACAAGTCACCATCCTTGATGCAGTATCCTGAAGCTTGGCATACTATCCTTTCAGCCTCCGATTCATCTTCAGGAAGCCTGCTACTGATGAGGAAGGCCTTGAGCTCGAGGATCCAATCCACTCCCTCCTGCCGTGCCAATGCCAGAAGGACGTGGTCACCCGAAGGAGGCCCGCAGTCTGGAGCCCCCTGCTCCGACGGCGGTGGCAGGGCAGGCGGAAGGTCTGATCCAGACGACGATGGAGAAGCGGATGGCTTGAAGAGACGCTCCTCAAAGACGCCGGCAGGTTGTGCCAGGCGATGAGAGGCGCGCTTGGCAATCTCGTCCGCTTCCACATTTTCTCCTCTTGGAATGTGCTTCAGCTCCAAGCCTTGGAAGCGTTTTTCCATCTTTCAATGCTCGTCAAGATAAGATGCCTTGTGCTCATCCTTTAGAGTGTAGCTCTTGTTTGAGAAGTTCACAACCAGCTGTGAATCTCCCTTGACGACGAGGCGCTTGATGCCCAAAGCATTCGTCGCCCTTAGGCCAGCGAGTAGTCCTTCATACTCCGCGATGTTGTTGGAGACCTTGTGCTCGGGTTTAAAGCAGAGCTGGATGGCGTAGAAGAGCTTGTCCCCAGAGGGAGAGGTAAGGACAGCGCCAGCCCCCGTGCCGGGGAGGTTGAAGGCGCCGTCGAAGTGCATGACCCAGAGGCCTGGGGTTTCTTCTCCTGGAAGCGTCGACTCCTCCTCTGGAGGCTCGTCGGCGAATGGATCAGTCCATTCGGTGGTAAACTCAGCCAAAGCTTTGCTCTTGATCACCTTGGTGGTTTCGAAGGAGATCTCGAAGGGTTGAAGCTCCATGGCCCATTCGGCCACCCGTCCAGTGACATTTGGGTTGCGTAGAACGGTTTCCAGGGGACGATCAGTGACCACCTTAATCGGGTGACCCTGGAAGTAGTGACGTAGTTTTCTTGAAGCGATCAGCAATGTGTAGAGCAGCTTTTGCTGCATGGTATAGCACTCCCGTGCGTCGCGTAGCACCATGCTGACAAAGTACACGGGCTTTTGCACCTTGGCGGTGTCCTCAGGAGTCTTCTCCTCTTGGAGTTTAGGAGCGTCGCTCTGAGGGAGCGGCTTGGTCAGCGAAGTTGCAGCGGGTGGCTCCTCATGAGGGATAGAAGGAATAGCTGCCTCTACCTCGTGAGGAGCCCCCGGGCAGGGAGGATCAATTCCCTCTTTGGCGATTACCTTGGCGTCCCGCTCCGCGACGAGGACAGCCCTTGCAGTTCTCGGGGTCGCCGCGATGTAGAGCAACAAGGGCTCGCGGAATGTTGGGGCAACCATGATCGGTGGACTCGTGAGATACCTCTTCAGCTCGGTGAAGGCCTTGTCGGCTTCCGAGGTCCACTCGAACTTCCCAGTGCCCTTCATGAGCTTGAAGAAGGGCAAGGCCTTCTCCCCACTCCTCGTGATGAAGTGCCCTAAAGCTGCCATGCATCCCGCGAGGCATTGCATTTCCTTGAGATTGCGCGGAGGACGCATTTCTTCGATAGCCTTGACTTTGTCGGGGTTCGCCTCTATCCTGCGATGAGACACGAGGAACCCCAACAACTTTCCCGACGGTACGCCGAAGGCGCACTTGGCAGGGTTGAGCTTGAGGTTGGCGAAGGTTTCCTCCAGATCCTCGATGAAGGTGTGACTCTCGCGAGTCTTGACGACGATGTCGTCGATGTAGACTTCCGCATTTCTTCCCATCTGAGCCCCCAAGGCCTTACGCATGAGCCTTTGGAAGGTGGCTCCTGCGTTCTTCAGGCCGAAGGGCATGCAGACGTAGCAGTACACACCACAAGGTGTGATGAAGGTAGTCTTCTCTTCGTCCTCCCTTGCCATCTTGATCTGATGATAGCCGGAGAAGGCATCCAAGAAGCAAAGGAGGTCACAGCCGGCGGTGGATTTGACGATTTGATCTATCCTCGGGAGTGGATAGGGATCCTTGGGATAGGCTCTGTTGAGACTTGTGAAATCCACGCAGAGGTGCCCACTGCCATTAGCCTTTGGGACGACCACCAGATTGGCAATCCAGGTGGGGTGGGCTACCTCGCGTATCAACTTGGCCTTCTTCGGCTTCTCTATTTCTTGGACGATAAAGTCTTGTTTCTCTTGCGCTTGTTTCCTGGTCTTCTGCTTCACAGGGTGTGCCTGAGGGCACATGGCTAAGTGGTGCTCAATCACCTCCCTGGGAACGCTGGGCTTATCTGACGGAGTCCAAGCGAACATGTTAGAGTTTGCCCGCTGGAAGGTGACAAGCGCGCTTTCCTATATGGGAGAAAGCCTGCCCCGATGGTGACGAAGTTTTCGCAGCCTCCAGCCTGAAGCGGGACCTTCTTTGTTGCAGAGCGCTCTTGGGTGAACTGGGGCCTCCTTCCCGAGGGTACCGCAGCTTCCCCAATGCTCATGTCCAGCATCGGATGGACCAGGTCCTCGCTTGGAGTAGGCGATGCAGAGGCGGCGAACTTCTTCCCTGTCGAGCCCAGCAGGAGGGGCTCGAGAGAGGCCTTCTTTGCAGCAGCCCGTTCTTGAGACACGAGCTGCTTCTTCCTCGTGAGGTCGCCGGAGTGTTCCAGTAAATCTTCGTCGGCGGGGAACATGGCGGCGGCCTCACGGTAGACATGCTCCACGGATCGGAGAGCATCCTTTTTGTTGCAGCTGATGCTTCAGGTGAATGTGGCAACAGACAGTCCTTGTGCGTGGTGAATGACCAGCTCGTTGGGAACCCCAAGAGGAAAGTATGATGAGTGCAGCAGCAAGTTTTCCCTCAGTTAAGAAACCAAGGTTTATCGAACAGGAGAAGGGAGACGATGACGACTGAAGGTGTTTGTGGAACCTGCACACACACAGACAAATACTTTGTTCCCAACTTGCGATGAGGTTGTCAATCTCACCGGTTTGCTTGAAACAAAGGTTATGAGTGTATCGAGTGGAAAACAGTAGTAAAATGCTAGTAAAGTAAACAGTGCGGGAAAAGTAAATAGGTGATTGCAATATGATTAAAATAGGACCGGGGTCCACAGTTCACTAGTGGTGTCTCTCCATAGATAAATAACATGCTGGGTAAACAAATTACAGTTGGGCAATTGATAGAATAAAGATAACGTGATATGTCAAGAAGATCACTATGACATTCACTCTGGGCATTACAACAAAATACATAGAACGCCATCCAACTGCATCTATGACTAATAATCCACCCCCAGGGATATCATCCGAACACCCCGAAAGTATTAAGTTGCGAACAATAGATAATTGCATTAAGCAAAGTGTGTAATGTAAACAAAGCATATGCCCTTGAGCATATGAATGTTGTTTTCTCCCTAGTAGCAACAGCACATCTACCACCTTAGAGGTTTCTGTCACTCCCCCAGGTGAAATAGAGACATGAACCCACTATCGAGCATAAATACCCCCTCTTGGAGTCACTAGCAACTACTCGGCCAAGATAGCTACTAACAACGGAGAGCATGCAAGATCATAAACAACATAGAGATAACAAAAGATATAATTCAGTACAGCAACTTAATCATAAACACCAATACTCATCGGATCCCAACAAACCAACATCAAAGTATTACATAACGGTGATCTCAATCATGTAGGGCAGCTCATGAGATCTAAACATGAAGCACATGGTGGAGAAGACAACCATCTAGCTACTGCTATGGACCCATAGTCCAAGGTAGACTACTCACTCATCGCTCCGGAGGCAAGCATGGCGATGAAGAAGACCTCCGGTGGCGATTCCCCTCTCCGACAGGGTGCCGGGAAGAGCTTCTGGACCCTCCCGATCTTCGGGTCGACGGCGGCGGCGGATCGCGATGTATTCTGGAAAACTGATCAGGCCCTTAGGTTTTTCTCGTCAGGGGGTATATGTAGGCGAAAGGGCGATGTCAGAGGGGGTCCCACGCCCCCTCACACGTGGGTGGCGCGGCCAGGGGGCTGGCCGCGCCGCCTGTGTGTGTGGGGCCCACGTGGCCCTACTCCTTCTCTCCTTCGGATGTTTGGAAGCTCCCCGGTGAAATATGACTTCAGGAACTTGTTTCGTCCAATTCCGAGAATATTTCCTGTGTATCACTTCTGAAACACAAAAACAGCAGAAAACAGGAAACTGGCACTGTGGCACTTCGTTAATAGGTTAGTTCCGGAAAATGTATAAAAATGCCACTAAGTGTAACGAAACAATAGGCAAATGGTGTAAAACAAAGCATGGAGCATCAAAAATTATAGATACGTTTGAGACGTATCAAGCATCCCCAAGCTTAACTCCTGCTCGTCCTCGAGTAGGTAAGTGATAACAAAGAATAATTTTTGAGGTGACATGCACCTACACAATCTTGATCATATATGTAAGCATTGATGAGCTGGGATCAATAGAACTTAAAACATGGGCATGAAAGATATAATCATGACAATAAGAACTTAGCAACCATGTTGTAAACATGTAAATGAACACAAACAAAAGATCATGATAATGAAACAATGAAAGTCAAACGTGTGTTCTAATCATAAGGAAAAACATACAAATGGTTTTCAGCTTGTCCTTCAAAGAGAGCAAAACATAAATGCATAGGACACCTCAAAGTTTAAGAGGGCGACTAGATACAAATAATTTAAGAACAAGTGAAACCAACAATATGAGTCAATCAATGAACCTTGGGACAATGCATATCACACTAAGAATGACAACTATGCTCTCTTAATGGTGCATAAAGAAAGAAGGTGGTGACTCAACATAAAAGTAAAAGAAAGGCCCTTCGCAGAGGGAAGCAGTGATTTAAACATGTGCTAGAGCTTTTCATTTGTAAAACAGAGATAAAACTTGATTTTGAGAGGTGGTTGTCTTTGTCAACGACTGGCAATGGGGTTCTTACTATCTTCCATACAAAAATAAAGCAAGTTTTTGAGAGAGAGATTGGCACTTCGTGCTCTTTTTATAAAACTTGGCACTCCTCCCCACCTTTTCCTTTCACATACCATGGCTAACTGATTCCATCGGGTGCCCACCAACATTCACATTCTTTGGAGGAGTGCCTTTTTTCTCTTTTTTTCCTTTTTTTTTCTTTTTGGAATAAACAATATGGAAGATAGCAAATCCGGCCACTACGTCCCCATGAGCTGAAAACAGTGTCACAAAACGAGAAGTATTTTGAAGGTTTTTGAAAGGTAGCACACGAAAATTTTACTTTGGAATGGCTTACAAATACCATGCATAGGAATTTATAGTGGACACAATGGCAAACTTGGCTTTTAGGAGTCGGATGCACGAGTAGAGCTCATACTCAGTACAAGGCGAGGGCTAGCAAAAGACTGGGAGCGACCAACTAAGAGAGCAATAATGGCCATAATCATGCAAAGCGACAAAGCGACATTGAAAGAAGCATACGATGACATCAAAAGTCAAAAACTAAATGATCATGAAGGCTAATGGCGACTTTGGAAGAGTCTAACATGTGTGAGCATGCGCCAAGTCAACCCAAATAAAGCATCAAGGAGAAAACCAAAATAATGCTTCCATACAATAAAAACAACGCATGATTTTTTCAAAGGCTCATTAAGCAATCTCAGTTATTTGAGACAAGTCATGCTACAGCAAAACCACTAAGCATACTATCAAAAAGACATCAAGCATGACATGAAAAAGCCTAAGCCGCAGTCTACACAAGCTCCTTCTTGTACCACTATTTTGCACAAAGCTTTTTCTCTTTTCCAACACCATTTGAAATTTTTTTAACAACCTCTTTTGATGAAAACCAATAAAGATCAGAGGCAAAAATACACCTTGATGAAAAGATATGACAAGATCTGAACTCATATCAAGGCGAAAACAAAAACCAAAAGCAGTAGCAGAAAAACTAGAATGCTCGATTAATAAGAGTGAAAACTAGAGCATTCTTTGCAAATGAAAACGAGTACACCTCCTTCAAAGGAAATTTGTTGGGGTCCAACCATTTATTGCAGCAAACAAACAAACTAAACTAACTAAGACAACTAAAACAACTGACGCTCCAAGAAAAACACATAGTGCATGAAGCAATAAAAATATAGTGTTTTGAAAGGTGACCTGATTTTTGCCGATGAAGAAGGGGTGCCTCGGGGGCATCCCCAAGCTTTGACGCTTGTACTTCTTGGATATTTCTTGGGGTGATGCATGGGCATCCCTAAGCTTGAGCTTTTGTCCATTCTTCAACTCATCTCATCATTCTCCAATCCCTACACTTGAAAACTTCCTTCATACAAAACTAAACACAATTCTATTAGCAACATTAGTGCAAGCATAAAATATATTCAACCTCTTTTAGCTTCAGGTTTCAACCCAAAACCACCACATATAAAGTATATACTACTGTAGAAACTTACACAAGAGTTCCATGATAAAAAAGAACTCAAAAGAAAGCGATAAAGTGGCAAAAACAAATATTGGCAGAAATCTGTCAAAACTGGACAGCTGATAATGGACGAATTTTTGAGGGATTTTATGTTGCTCAAATCAAAAAGTGTTCAACTAAGAAAAGTTTGGATATAACCTGGGGCATATGCACAAGAAATCGCAGGTCCAAAAGATAAACAGAGAATTTTCACGAATTTTTACGGTGCAGCACCGAAAACAGTTTCAGGACAGCAATAACCCCAAATCTTTACCTCACTCAAATTAGAGGCTTCTCTTGGCACAAAAACGAAATAAACAAGATAAGGAGCGGTCATTACAGTAGTAATGACTTCCAAGACTCAAATAAAAGAAAAAGTACTGAAAGTAAAAACATTGGGTTATCTCCCAAGAGTGCTTTTCTTTAACGCCTTTGAGCTAGGCGCAGAAAATTGCGAATCAAGTAATATCAATAGATGAAGCATCAAGCTCATAATTTGCTCTAAGAATAGAGTCAAAAAGTAATTTCTTTCTTTTCCTAGGGAAGTGTTCCATACCTTTCTTTAGCGGGAATTGATACTTGATAGTGCCTTCCCTCATATCAATGATAGCACCTACAGTTCGAAGAAAGGG
Source organism: Dactylis glomerata (assembly GCA_007115705.1). Lineage (NCBI taxonomy): Eukaryota > Viridiplantae > Streptophyta > Magnoliopsida > Poales > Poaceae > Dactylis > Dactylis glomerata. The sequence goes on along the minus strand of QXEO01000121.1, from coordinate 1,126,979 downwards.
TCTTCCCAAAATAATAGGACATGAAGCATGGCATTCAACGTCCATAACAAGAAAATCAATGGGAACAAGGTTATTGTTAACCACAATAAGAACATCATTAATTCTTCCCAAAGGTTTCTTCTTAGCAACATCAGCAATAGGAACATCAAAATAACACTTTTCAAGCGGTGGTAAATCAAGCATGTCATAAATCTTTCTAGGCATGATAGAAATACTAGCACCTAGATCACATAAAGCATGGCAATCATAACCATTAACATGCATATCTATGATGGGTTCCCAACCATCTTCTAACTTCTTGGGAACAGAGGCTTTTTGCTTCAACTTTTCATCCCTAATCTTTATGAGAGCATTGGTAATATGCTTAGTAAAAGCAATATTTAAAGAACTAGCATTGGGAGTCAAAGCAAGCTTTTGCAAGAAAAAAATAACTTCAGATATGTTGCAGCCATCAACATCAAAATCATTAAAGGAAATAGAGCTATCATCTCCCACACTCCGAAAAATTTCAGCACTCTTTTGAGAAAAAGTTTTGGCAGTTTTAGGCTTTTTAACACAAGGAGTGGGAGTTTTCTCTACACCAATCAAAGTAAGAGGATTGCTATCAGTAGGAGCAACATCATTAGAGGTAGTAATAGTACATACCTTCATCTCTCTAGCCATCTCATCTTCTCTTTCCCACCTGGCATGCAATTCCGCTAACAATCTAATATTTTCATCAATTCTAACTTGGGTAGCATTAACGGCAGCAAAAGGATCAGGCTTAGCGGACATTCTATTAACTAAAGAAGATTGCACATTAGACAATAATGATATATCAGTTTCAGCTTTGGAAGCCTTAGCTTGTAATTCAGGAACAGCCTTGTTTAAATTTTCAAGTTGATGACTTATAGTCCTCAACAGAGCTGATTGCTCCTCCATAGTCTTGGTGAAAGCCTTGTTCTGCTCATATTGCATCTGCATAAAATTCTTGGTAGCCTTTTCAAGTTCAAAAATTCTTTCTTCACTAGGCATTTTAGGTCTACCAAGATAGCTATTATCACCATTAGAAGGAAACGGTCTATAATTGTTACTAGCAAAATTGTTCCTATAAGCATTGTTATTAAAATTGTTATTTCTAATAAAATTCACATCAACTTGCTCTTCTTGAGCAACCAAAGAGGCCAAAGGAACATTATTAGGATCAACATGAGTCCTATCATTAGCAAGCATAGCCATAATTGTATCAATCTTGTCACTCAAGGAAGAGGTTTCCTCAACAGAATTTACCTTCTTACCTTGTGGAGCTCTCTCGGTGTGCCATTCGGAATAATTTACCATCATGTTGTCGAGTAGCTTTGATGCGGCGCCCAAAGTAAGGGACATAAAAGTGCCTCCAGCAGCTGAATCAAGTAAGTTCCTTGAAGAAAAATTCAGTCCTGCATAAAAAGTTTGGATAATCATCCAAGTAGTCAGTCCATGAGTGGGGCAATTCTTTACCATAGATTTCATTCTTTCCCAAGCTTGAGCAACATGCTCATTATCAAACTGAGTAAACTTCATAATATTGCTACGCAACGATATAATCTTAGCAGGAGGATAATATCTACCAATAAAAGCATCCTTACACTTAGCCCATGAATCAATACTATTCTTAGTCAAAGACAACAACCAATCTTTAGCCTTTCCTCTCAAAGAAAAAGGAAACAACTTGAGCTTAATAATATCACTATCAACATCCTTATATTTCTGCATCTCACATAGCTCAACAAAATTGTTGAGATGAGCTGCAGCATCTTCAGTACTAGCACCAGAAAATTGCTCTTTCATAACAAGGTTCAATAAAGCAGGCTTGATCTCATAAAAAGTGGTAGCAGGAACAGGTGGTGCAATAGGAGTGCAGATAAAATCACTATTGTTCGTGCTAGCAAAGTCACACAACTTGGTGTTTTCAGGAGTACCCATTTCAGCAAAACGAAAGTAAATAAGTAAAAACAGCTACCAAGGATTCTAATTTTTTTGGGTTTTTGATATAAAAAAAGCAATGCAGGTAAAATAAAGTAAAGTAAAGCAAAACAAATAACAAAGTAAAGAATGTGTGTGCGAAGAACTCCCCTCGCAGAAGTCTTCTCTTCCTTCCCCGGCAACGGCGCCAGAAAATAGGCTGATGCTTCAGGTGAATGTGGCAACAGACAGTCCTTGTGCGTGGTGAATGACCAGCTCATTGGGAACCCCAAGAGGAAAGTATGATGAGTGTAGCAGCAAGTTTTCCCTCAGTTAAGAAACCAAGGTTTATCGAACAGGAGAAGGGAGACGATGACGACTGAAGGTGTTTGTGGAACCTGCACACACACAGACAAATACTTTGTTCCCAACTTGCGATGAGGTTGTCAATCTCACCGGTTTGCTTGAAACAAAGGTTATGAGTGTATCGAGTGGAAAACAGTAGTAAAATGCTAGTAAAGTAAACAGTGCGGGAAAAGTAAACAGGTGATTGCAATATGATTAAAATAGGACCGGGGTCCACAGTTCACTAGTGGTGTCTCTCCATAGATAAATAACATGCTGGGTAAACAAATTACAGTTGGGCAATTGATAGAATAAAGATAACGTGATATGTCAAGAAGATCACTATGAGATTCACTCTGGGCATTACAACAAAATACATAGACCGCCATCCAACTACATCTATGACTAATAATCCACCCCCAGGGATATCATCCGAACACCCCGAAAGTATTAAGTTGCGAACAACAGATAATTGCATTAAGCAAAGTGTGTAATGTAAACAAAGCATATGCCCTTGAGCATATGAATGTTGTTTTCTCCCTAGTAGCAACAGCACATCTACCACCTTAGAGGTTTCTGTCACTCCCCCAGGTGAAATAGAGACATGAACCCACTATCGAGCATAAATACCCCCTCTTGGAGTCACTAGCAACTACTCGGCCAAGATAGCTACTAACAACGGAGAGCATGCAAGATCATAAACAACATAGAGATAACAAAAGATATAATTCAGTACAGCAACTTAATCATAAACACCAATACTCATCGGATCCCAACAAACCAACATCAAAGTATTACATAACGGTGATCTCAATCATGTAGGGCAGCTCATGAGATCTAAACATGAAGCACATGGTGGAGAAGACAACCATCTAGCTACTGCTATGGACCCATAGTCCAAGGTAGACTACTCACTCATCGCTCCGGAGGCAAGCATGGCGATGAAGAAGACCTCCGGTGGCGATTCCCCTCTCCGACAGGGTGCCGGGAAGAGCTTCTGGACCCTCCCGATCTTCGGGTCGACGGCGGCGGCGGATCGCGATGTATTCTAGAAAACTGATCGGGCCCTTAGGTTTTTCTCGTCAGGGGGTATATGTAGGCGAAAGGGCGATGTCAGAGGGGGTCCCACGCCCCCTCACACGTGGGTGGCGCGGCCAGGGGGCTGGCCGCGCCGCCTATGTGTGTGGGGCCCACGTGGCCCTACTCCTTCTCTCCTTCGGATGTTTGGAAGCTCCCCGGTGAAATATGACTTCAGGAACTTGTTTCGTCCAATTCCGAGAATATTTCCTGTGTATCACTTCTGAAACACAAAAACAGCAGAAAACAGGAAACTGGCACTGTGGCACTTCGTTAATAGGTTAGTTCCGGAAAATGTATAAAAATGCCACTAAGTGTAACGAAACAATAGGCAAATGGTGTAAAACAAAGCATGGAGCATCAAAAATTATAGATACGTTTGAGACGTATCAGCAGCGCACAGTGATCGTGCCATTGGCGCCCAGAATCTTGAGAACGTTGAAGCCATGATGCATTGCTGCCATGAACCTTGCTAGGGCTGGACAGCCAAGGATGGCATTGTATGGCAGCGCAATGTAGGCAACGTTGAAGTCGAGGCTTTCTGTCCTGTAGTTGTCCCGGGTGCCAAAGGTGATGGGCAGGCGTACCTGCCCAATTGGCATTGTAGACCCTTCGGTTACCCTGAAGAATGGTCGGGTTGGCATGAGCCGATGGTACGGCACCTGCATCTTCTCGAAGACCTCAACTGAAATTATGTTGAGGCCCGCCCCTCCGTCAATGATAGTATGATTGACGGTGATGTTATTGATGGTAGGCGTGCACAAGAGGGGAATTGTGCCAACACCCTTGGTGGAGGTCGGATGATCCTCCTCGTCGAAGCCGATCTTGCTAGTTGACCACTTCATCAAGCGGTTGCCGGCGTTGGGCTGTGCCGCCGCGATCTCTCGCGGCAGCTGCTTGAAGTGACGATTAGATAAAGGAGCGTGAGCTCCACCCAGGAGGCAAGCAGCGAAGCCTCGCGGCTCTTGATAGCCCCCCTGGTTCTCTTCACGATGATCATTCGCTGGTGGAGGTAGCGGCAGCGGCTCGGGATCTGCACGAGATAGACCATCGCGGCGGCGACCCTCGTCACGGTCGTCATCGCGGCGATCACCCCGGGATCCATCCTTGCCGTGGCTACAGCTACTCCCACGGCGCTTGGTGACACCATTTTCTTCGTGAAACTTTCGGACAATCCAACAATCGTCGCTATTGTGGATGTCCTTTTTGTGGAGGATGCAGTAGCGGCGATGTCGACCTTTATCACGCTCGGAGCGGTCCCCGCGGCGCTGCTTATGCTCGGGCTCCGCCACGAGGACAGCAGCCTCCCTGCGCTTGGGGTCCTTGGACTTCGGCTTTGGGGGAAGCGCCTCCGGCAGGTTGTGCACGAAGAGCCTCCCCTCCTCAGCCTTGGCACAGTGGTCGACGATCTCGAAGAGCCTGACGACAAAAGTCAGCTCATCATTCACGGACAGCTTCTCTCTCATCTTGATGTCGGAGATGCCCATGGAGAACGCGGAGATGACCTCCTCATTGGAGATCCTAGGAATCTTGTTCCTCATCTGGCTGAAGCGCTGGATGTATTGACAAAGCGTCTCGCCCTTGTACTGACGCACCACCTTAAGATCATTCTTGGTGGCGGGGCGCTCATACGTGGGCATGAAGTTAGCGACGAACTGACGGCACAAGTCCTTCCATGAGGTCACGGATTTGTGAGGAAGATTCATGAGCCAAGTTCGCGGAGCATCTTTGAGGGCCATGGGGAACCAACTGGCCATCGCACGCTGATCTCCACGCGCGGCCTGGACGGCGACGACGTAGAGCTGGAGGAATTCAACAGGTTTTGTGGTCCCATCGTAACACGTGCCGATGTCCGTCTTGAACTTGTCAGGCCAGACCACATAGTGTTGCTGGCAAGTGAGAGCAAGGCACCCGGGATTGTAGATAGGGTCCCCGGGGGTCTTGACGTTCTTGCTAGCTTCGCCGATGTCGTCGATGGCGCGGTCATGATTTTCGCGGCGGCACTCAAGGGAGACGCGTGCGTCTTTCAGAGCGCATTGGACGATTTGGCAGCTGGGCTCCCCGCGCGGCGAAGATGCAGCGTGGGATGCTACCTTCTTGGCCTTGGTGGCCTTCCCATCTTTGGTGCCCGGGGCGCGATGCCCCGCCGCTGGATCTGGTTCCCCCGCGCCCTGGGCTCCTCCCTGGGCCGGGTCTTCATTGGCGATGGCGATGAGCTCGGCGATTCGAGCGTGCCACCCCTCACGCCCGTCATCAGTGGGCTGATAGCGCCGCAGCTCCTGCGCCATGGCGAGAGCCTGCGCAGGAGACAGCTGACTCCCAGAACGAGTGCGAGAATTGGCGGTGGCGGTGAAGGAGAGCGAAGGCTCTGTACACCCGGACAGGAGGTAGGAGGACTCTAGATCTTCCTCCTCTTCCTCCTTGGCCGAGGCTTCACGACGACGAAAGATGGGCTCGGTTTGCCCCCGAACAGTGTTACGGCGGCGAAGACGCTCGAGCCTTGCATTGGCGTCGGCCATGTCGAAGCAGATCTAGAAGAAAACACACCACAGCCCCCTACCTGGCGCGCCAAATGTCAATGGATTTCGTGTCGCAAGAACACGGGGTACCACGCGACGGACCCAAAGATTCGAATGCAGGGGGCTGAACATGGGAGATCTTGGATCGCAACGAAACACGGCGACAGAAGCCTCGAGTCGTCGAATGCACAACACACTGCAGAGAGAGACGCCAAGCTTTACCCAGGTTCAGGGCCCTCGTGGTGAGGTAAAACCCCTACTTCCTTCCTTCTTGTATTACGACGCGATACCTCGCGAGGAGTACAAGGTCTTGGTTACAGAGCTCTAACTGGCCGGAGGTAGAAGAACCAACTTAGCCTAGCTAGGAGCCCGGAGATGAAGATTCGATCCCCTCTAAGGGGTGGCCTCCCCTCCTTTTATAGTGCCAAGGTCCTCCTTCCCCTTATCATCTTGGGGAAGGGGTTGCCACACACGGCCAAGGAGGGAGGACAGCTGTAGTCTTGATCCTTCCGTGGACGTAGTCTTCGTAGAGTAGTGGCGTCGGTCCACCGGAGTGGGTGGAGGAAGCCGACGTCTTCCTCTGGCACCCTGCACCGTCCACGCTATATTTAGGGGGTGGCCAACAACCACTGTGCCGCTTTATGCAGGCATGGCAAAAGTTGGTCTCCTCTCTGTCGGGGGTAGCGTGGGCGGTACACGGTCTTCTACCCTTATCTTCTTGCTCTGCACGTAAACGTGCCGAGCTGACATGGACATGGTCCCTCCCCTCACCAGCAGAAGCTCGTGAGGAGGTCATCTGGTCCTTAGCAGTTTTGGTCGTTGTTCTCCTCATGAGGCACCTCCTCATGAGGGTCTTCTCCGCTGGCTTCGGTCGTCGTTCCACCCCTGGGCCGAAGCTGGGCTATTGAAGGGGCCCAGGAGCAGGTGGACCGGGATACCCCGGTATCCAGAACACTGACACCGGGGGCTGCTGACCCTCTGGTCGCAAGTGTCTTCTACATCCAGGAGATACCATCCTGGGTGGAGCCATTCTCCAACTACTTCATCACTGGGGACTTGCCTCAAGACAAAACGGAAGCCAGGCGACTCCAACGACGCGTGCAGGCGTACACCATCATCAACAGCGAGTTGTACAAGCGCAGCATGTCGGGAATCTTTGAGAAATGTGTCGAGCCGGAAGAGGGACATGAGCTCCTGAAATAGATACATCAAGGGGAGTGCGAACACCACGCGTCCTCCAGAGCCTTAGTGGCCAAAGCATTCCGCCATGGCTTCTACTGGACGACGGCCTTACGAGATGCAGATCTACTAGTGAAGCATTGCAATGGCTGCCAGCGCTTCTCCAAACACCGGCATACCCCAGCGGCGGCCCTTAAGACCATCCCACTTACTTGGCCATTTGCTGTTTGGGGCCTCGACCTGGTGGGACCATGCAAGACAGCGCCTGGGGGCTTGACGCACTTCCTGGTAGCAGTGGATAAGTTCACCATGTGGATCGAAGTCAAGCCAATCAAAAAACTTGACGGCTCATCAACCATCAAGTTCTTTAACGAGATCATCGTGAGATATGGAGTCCCACACAACATCATCACTCACAACGGGACAAACTTCACGGAGTTCTGCGGCCAGAAAGGCATCTGGCTGGACCTGGCGTCAGTGGCACATCCTCAGTCCAACGGGCAAGTGGAGAAGGCAAATGGCCTGATCCTAGCCGGCATCAAGCCAAGACTGGTCGATCCCCTTGAGCGCTCAGCCGGCTGCTGGGTCGAAGAGCTACCCTCAGTGCTCTGGAGCCTGCGCACCACTCCTAACCACTCTGTCGGGCCGTGTCGGCTGAACTCCTTTCTTCCTGGTCTATGGGGTAGAGGCTATGTTACCCATCAACATTGAATTTGATGCGCCCAAAGTGGTCTAGTACATGCAAGACAAAGCGAAAGAAGCTCGCAAAGACGGCATTGACCTCCTCGAGGAGGCATGAGAGCTGGCCTTGGCCAGATTAGCGCTCTACCAGCAGCAGCTGCGACGATACCACAGTCAGAAGATCCATCCTCTCGCATTCTGTGAAGGAGATCTCGTACTTCGGCTGGTCGAAAGCACCAAAGGCATGCACAAGCTATCCTCTCCTTGGGAGGGACCGTTCATTGTCAGCCGGGTGCTAGGCAATGGGGCATACTACCTCATCGACGCGCAAGAGCCCAAGAAGAACAAGGCAGATAATTCTGACAAGGAGATAGAGCATCCCTAGAATGTCAATCTCTTAAGACCTTTCTTCTTCTACGGCAAAAGCTTGTACTTCGAATGCTTGTCAATGAATAAAGGATGATGGAGCGGCTAGTTACAGCCAGCTCCACGAAAAACACTTTGTGTATTTTGCTTCCTGCATTATTCACATGACCGGTAGTCAGCTCTGAGCACCGAGCTACAACCGACTTCCCTAAAACAATCGAACCCCCATTAGCCGGATGAGTACCACATATGGAACAGGTCCTGAGCCCAACCTCCGTCTCTCGGCTCAGCGTAGCTGGCTGGGAGGGAGCCGGCAGGCCGCATACGTATGAAAACCGCAGGGAAGAACCGCAAACGTTAAATGCATCACTCAACTAAGCATTGAGGGCAATGATCGTTGACTCCACGCCAGCTAGCTCAGGCCGGGTGCCCGATAAACTGAAGTACAACTTCTCACCCCACGGCATGCTCCCACCCTAGGCCGGCATTCGGCTGCTGGCCCAAGCGAGACCAACCGGCACCAGGCTGCCGGTTGGGGGTAGAAGGGCCGAAGGGTGGGGAGATTAAGGAAAAGGTTGAGGGAACTGGGCTAGGGCTGGCCAGCAAGCGGTCGATTGTCAAAACCTTCAGCGCCTGGGCTGGGTAGCCATGTCAAAGGGGTTCAAAGCTAGAGCTACCTCGTATGACATAGGCATCATATGCGAGCGAGTCAATTTCAAGCCAGTTGTCATTTCAGCTGCCCCAAAACTCGAGGGCTAGGGGGAAGGGAATTGGTCCCTAAACGGGCCGACTCCAACCCTCCGCCGGCTATCCATTCAGCGGGCATCGCGTCATGACTGGCAGCAGAAGCTCAAAATTGAAATCTACAAAAGCATTCACAAAAAGAGTAGCCAACACCAGCGGTCTAAGAGACTCTCCTTAGCCGTGGCAAGGCTTTTGCGAAGGTTCATGAAGGAAAAGCGCGCCGGCTCTGGTCTCGCCCAAGCCGGCATGGAACACCACGTCTGCTCCTACTCCCTCGAGCCTGTGTTGACCTCAGTGTTTGCCTGCACCTTCCAAAGCCGGCCAACAAAGTCACAGCTCTCAGCGCCAGAGCCAGACAAGTCTGCCAGGAAGCCCTTCGCCCAAGAAGTGTGTTGAGGGGTCATTGGCTATCCTAGCCTCTGCCTACAGACATGCGTGAAGCTCGCCTCAAAGGCCAATGATGGCTCGAGCGTAAGACGGAGTTCCGGCTATGAAGCGAGCGTCATTCAAGCAAGGCCATACTCAGCAAAGGCAAAACAAACAATCACAAAAGGTGTGATGAACAAAACTTGTAGAAAGTTAAAGGTTCTTGATAACAAACTGGCAATTATATTGAAATGGTCATGCTAAGGGCTGGCAGAACAAAACGCGCTCCCCCACCCCAATCTCCGGGAGTCTTCCGCCGATGAGGTCACCGTCGGCGAGGGAGCCTTGGAGGTGCCTGCTACTCACGCCTAGGCGGAGTAGGCGCGGGCGCAGTAGGAGCTATCGATGACGCGGACGCAGAAGAAGTGCGACCCGTCGCGGTGGGAGAAGATGAGGGACCAGCCCAACTTCAGGTCGTAGTCCTCGACAAACTTCGGCCAGCCGTCGCGGAGGTAGCTCTTCCCCTGATCGTCGTGGAAGATCTCGACGGGGTATGATGGCTGGCCGCCGCTACACTCCTCCACGATGGCGTGCGTTGGCATGTTCCCTCCCATCGTGTCGACGAACCTGAAGGGGAGCGGCAGGCGCACCTTGCACCCGGCCCGAAGGGGGGCCAGGAAGGTAGTATACCCGTTCACCAAAGTGTAGGCGGGCCGCCGCTTCTCCGGTGGGCACCGAGAGTTGTGAGCTGCGCCGGCAACTGCGTCGGACGAGTTACCGGTGGCGGCAGCAGGAGCTGCCTCAGCAGAGACCACGGCGGCGGGGGCGGCAGGAGCTGCCTCAGCAAAGACCGTGGCGGCGGCGGCAGGAGCTGCCTCAGCAGAGACCATGGCAGCTGCAGCTGCAAGGGCTGCCAAGGTCTTCTTGTTGCGGCTGCCTAGCGGGCGGCCGCGCTTGCGGGACACTAGCGGCATTGCCGCCAGGCCCTTGTCCTTGTTCCGGCTCCCCAGCGGGCGGCCGCGCTTCCGCCCACCCGACCCGCCGGGTCCTCTAGCTCCAGATCCTCCAGGAGCACCAGCGGACGACATGGCAGAAGCGAGGGCGAGCTGGAGAAGAAAAGGAGCTACTTGGCAGGGAAGTCGATGGCGCGGTGGAATGGGAGAAACCCCTCGAGAGCGCCGAGGCTTTAAAGGGGAGGAGACATGAAAAATCGAGTTGATTTAATGAGCCAACCAGCGCATGACGTTTCGATGGGATGTGCCGCTGATGCATGCCACGTGACGCTTCAAGAAAAGAAATCATTATGGTCGCTGTAAAAGTCCAAGCGACAGCAGGCGATGGGACGTTACGCTGCGGCGCTCAGGCCAGTAACAGCGTGGGTCTAGATTTCGAGAGGTTCAAGTTCTGAGGAGCCAGGCGCCGGCTAGCGGCTGCGGAACAACCTCGAGCCAGTTCGGGCATGGAGCCGGCACGTCGCGAGACGGCGGGCAGAGTTCTCCAACACTTGGCCTCAAGAACGACGACCTCCAAGCCGGATGAGAGATCCTGGGACTTCGACGGATGCGAGTAAACTTCGGTGAGGAATAGAACCCGCCAAAGCCCCATGCTGACCCATGAGAGTTCACCAGTTTCGAGGGCTAGTGTCGTGGGGATGACTATCTGGGTAGGCCAAGGGTAGAGCCATCTGCCAGCTGATATCCCTGGGATTGCTGCGACATCTAGCCAAAGAGACCGGCTTGGACCAAAGGGCCGGCTGTGCCAGTAGCCGGCTGCATCTTCATCATTAGAGGCCTGAGCCGGCGAAGACGATGAAAACCCTCCAACGGACGCTTTATCAAAAGTAGCGTGGCCCCGACAAGATCGACAGAGGCCGGAGACCAGCGTGATGCCAGCCACGCTCGGCCTCCACCAACCAACGGGCAAGCCCCTCCTCCACGAAAGGATCCGAGGCAGACAAGAAGCATATGCTCTGAATATGCTGGTCCAAGGGGAAAAGGCACTTTATAAAGCGTCCTACGCCCAGACAGAGGGCCAAGAGGACGGCGGAGCCCATGTCAAGACTGCAACCACTGAGAAGCCAGCAGCCGGGCAGCGGGACACCAAACTATAACTAGGCCCCGCCTATATAAGGGGGCCTGGACCCTTAGACTAGGGAGATCGAAATCTTCTTCTTCTACCTCTAGACAATACAGCTCTAGGAGCCTTGTTAGCCACTGTGTGCTGAGAATAAACAACTAGGCAGGAAGTAGGAGTGTTACCTCCGGAGTGGAGGGCCCTGAACCTGGGTAAACGCTCGTGTCCTAGTTACCCAATCTCGAGCCGGACCCGTCATTGCACACCATCGAGCCCCTCCATTAAGCCATCCCCATGGCTACTGTCTCCAAAATACCATGACAATAAGTACAACCGTTTTTATGAAAATAAAAACAAAAAACCTATTGGTAACTAATTAATAGATCACTTGGTAAAAAAAAGTCAATATATGGTGACTATTGAAAAAGTCATTTGTAAATATAGTAGTTTTATATTGGTTACTAGGTTGTCAGGTCCTTGGTAAACATAGCATTTCTCTATTGATAACTATGTAGTACAATCCTTGATAAATCAATAGTAGACTCTTGGTGACGAGGGTTAACTCGACAAATGTCCAATATGAAGGACTTAGGATCAGGGGAGTAGGGCGTCGGATGAACTCAAAGGTAAAATCAGTCAAACAAGGTGTGTATCGAAATTAAACGTGAGGTGAACTTTGTCTTACTCCCAATCTGTCCCTCTCCGTCCTCTCCTGGCCCCTATATATAGGTGGCCAGGTCTCAAGGATCGGGAGGGATCCGACACAAATTACAATATCGACATACGACATGAACTCGTATTTCGACCAGTGTTACAATTGGGCCTAGCTTAACGGGCCTCAGGGGTACTCAACTGTCGGGCTCTATTATCTATACCCTTGTCAGTAACCCCCGAGATTCTACCAGAATTGCAGATTCGGGTTGAATCTTAGATCTTCAAATATTCGACTTGATCAATACTTGACTTCTTCATATCTTCAAATCTTATACTTGACCTTTCAAAATATCTTTTATTATATTGTCTCGCAGGGGGTTTTGATGAACAAGCCTGATAACTCTGACGGATCAAGAGGCCAGTTAACTGTCGGAACAGATACTTGTCACCTACTTCAAATACAAACCCCTTGGACTTGAATTCGGGAAACCGGTCAAACCCATTCTTTTGCCGCATTTAGGACTTACAAAGAATGAATTCCAGTGGTTCTCAGGGTACCCAGTGCGTCCACCAGGATTTTCTTCACGTCGTAGACACAGATAAGTACCAGCAGAGCGCATTCATGTGCGTATACCAGGCCACACAGGACGGATCCTGGGGTCTTACCTTCATGATATATTTCAACCACAGCATTCAAGTTTTGTCGTGATGACGCAACTCGAGAATCATACGTTGCAGCCTTGTTTGACTGTTGGAATATACAAAATATTCGAGTTATTCTCTTTTAGTTCTCATAAATAGCTCCCGATGGGAGTAATCGATCTGTATTTTGTCGACAATGTAGCCGAAGTTCGTTGTTGACAAAATGTAGCCGATTGCGCCTAAACCACTTGTCGACCTGTTGGTTCTTTATTATTGGCTTCAATTTCTCATCTTCCTTCTGTCGACTTCTTTCCATCGGGTGTGCAACTAGCGCTCCCGATGGGAGTAGCCCCCGAGGCTATAGCCAAATTTTTTCGGGTATAGGCTCAAAAATATAAACATATCTGCCACATATACTGTCTCTTGCGATATTTTTCGGTATGATCTTTGCTTAATGATTCTTCTCTTCTTTCCTCATGACGTGAGCTCCCAAGTCCATGACGAGGTACGTTGTGCTTCTTGACAGATACTTTTCTATCTTTGCACGTATCTTTTCTCTTGATACGTTGACGCTTCTTTATCGTCTGCTCTGGGCAGAATGTAAAATCCTGTAGATGTACTTTGGACCTTGCCTCTGCGGAGGCCCATTAAGGTGTACTTATAAATAAAGCACGCTTGGCGAGGGTAAAAACCCTAATTCTTTTATTAGTTTCTTCCTCTGCTACATCATCTTCCTCTTCCTCATCTCATCTAGGGTTTTTCCTCCTAGCCTTTGTCTCCATGGCCGATGCAGGTGGATCATGTCTAGATATCGGTGCCCCAGTGGAAAAACGAGGTCGCGGCCGCCCTCGCGGTAGTAAGAACAAGCCCGCAGTCCCAGCTGTGGTAGCCTCATTGTCCGCTCCTGCGAAGCGGTGCCCCGGCTGCCCGGCGGGAAGTAAGAATAAACCCAAGGTTTCATCTGCTGCGCCAGGTCCGAGTGCTCCACCTCATAATGCTTCTCCTCCTCCGCCCAAAGTGTACTCCTTCTTCTGCATCGCCGGCGCTCAGTGCCGCAAGATTCAGCGGGTGCCGCTGAAGTTTACCAAATTTATGGATGGGCGAGAGCTGCGGGAAGCGGTTCTTCATGAACACTCTAGGGGAGGAACTCCCTATGAAGTGGAGGTCTGGTATGACGGGGGTGGTGAGATGTACTTCAAGGGCGGCTGGTCGCAATTTGCAGAAGACCATGACCTCCACCAAGGTTTCTTCATGACCTTCGACTACCACATCGGTACGTCGAAGTTTGACGTGAGGATGTACGACTGTACTCAGTGCCAGAAGTAGTACGAAGCTGAAGTGCACTTTCATTGGATTCTCCTTTTATGTAATCTTTTTTCCTAGTTATCCTTTCACCTGTTATCTGTAATAAGTAGTCGTGATGGATTATATCTTGTGCCAGCTTTATTAATAGACCATGGGAACGAATCGTCGTTCCACGGTATGCACTTGATGTATTATCGGGTTCCTTTGAACCGTGCGTATTTTGTTGAATATCGGGTTGTGAATCAACCTAGTAGTATGTCTCAAATAATCACAGATCTCAATAACTTATTTATTTTATTTCGTACGACTCGAGGGTCTGAGCCCCCGAGTGGAAAGAAAAATATTTATACATATTGTCGAGTTGACCCAAAGAACCCGACCTGTGGCCTCATGTTCTGGGTTCAGAGGGTCATAACTTGAAAGTTCTTTGTCGCCTTATATCGCCTATGCGTAGAACCACCGTAGTTGCTCTGCATTCCACGGGTTGCTCTCGTCTTTCCCCGTTTTCTTGTCTTGTAGTCGATAAGCTCCTCCTGGTATTACTTCTGTCACGATGTAAGGTCCCACCCACGGGGACTCCAATTTGCCATGACCGTCTTGCTTTAATCACAAAACTAAATCTCCTACCATGAAAGATCGTGGACGGACTCGGCTACTGTGGTAGTTTCGTAGACTTTGTTGGTATTGCGTAGCTCTAGCGAGTGCTACGTCTCTTGCTTCGTCGAGTGCATCAACGTTGTTTTGTAGAGCTTCTGTGGAAGTTGTTTCATCGTAAGCCGCAATTCTTGGGGCTTCATATGTTATTTTGACTGGAAGCACAGCTTCTGCGTCGTGGACCAGAAAGAAGGGAGTTTCTTGAGTGGTCGCATTGGGTGTAGTTCTGAGACTCCACAGTACGGAGGGTAGTTTGTCTACCCAAGCGTGTTTGGCTTTCTCGAGAGGTGCTAATAGCCTCTTTTTTATCCCGTTGCATATTAGGCCATTAGCTTTTTTGACTTGTCCATTTGTCTTTGGATGCGCTACAGATGCGAATTTTAGTTTGATTCCCATACTCTCACAGTAGCTCTTGAACTCCTTTGATGTGAAATTTGTCCCATTATCTGTGATGATGCTGTGTGGTACTCTAAAGCGAAAAACTATAGACTTGATGAAGTTGATTGCGGCTGTAGAATCTTGAGTTGTTACGGGGGCTGCCTCTACCCATTTGGTAAATTTGTCGACTGCCATGTAAACATGCCCTCCTGGCCAAGATTTGTGCAATTTCCCTATCATGTCGAGACCCCATTGTGCGAAGGGCCAGGATAGTGGTATTGGTTGCAATTCTACTGCTGGCGCGTGTGGTCGAGATGCGAAATGTTGACAAGCCTTGCATTTTCTCACTATATCTTTCGCGTCTTCAATGGCTGTTAGCCAGTAGAAACCTGCATAAAAAGCTTTAGCTGCAATAGCCCTGCTACTAGCGTGATGTCCGCATACTCCTGCATGGATGTCTTTTAATATTTCCTGTCCTTCTTGAGGGGTGACACATCATTGCAGGACACCTGTTATACTTTTCTTGTATAGTTTCCCTTGTAGTACGACGAAAGCCTTGGATCGTCGTATTATCCTCCTTGCTTCTACTGTATCTTCGGGTAGTGTCTTGTTTATCATGTGTGCCAAGTATGGCTGCATCCAGGTTTCCTCGATCATCATAACTTCTTCTGGTTCTGATGTGCTTCCTTGGCTAATCTTGCCAGCCCCCGAGCCTGTTGCTTGGTGCTGGCTTTGTTCTTCTATAGTTGAGTTTTGTTGTTCTTTATTGATCTTTCTAAGATTTCTTCCCAAAAGACTCCTTTCGATATGGGTAAGCACTAGGACCCGATATTTGCTAGATTGTCGGCTTCCTCGTTGCTGGCCCTGCTGACGTGCGAAACTTCGCATCCATCGAACGTTCCCTCTAGATAATAGTACAAGTTTCTGTATGCTGTCATATTGTCACTGATGGCGTTGCACTTGTTCATCACTTGTTGTATGACGAAATTCGAGTCTCCAAATATTTTCAGTCGAGTCGTTCCGCATGCTTTGGCCATTTTCATTCCATGGAGCAGAGCCTCGTATTCGGCTTCATTATTAGAAGCTTGAGGAAAACTCATCCTTAACACATATTTCAACTTGTCGCCTTGTGGTGATATCAGGACCACTCCTGCTCCTGCGCCTTGGACTCTTTTTGATCCGTCGAAGTACATTGTCCATACGCTTGATAGATCTGGCAGACCTGTGTTTTGCAACTCTAGCCACTCTGTTGTGAAATCTGGTAAAACTTGTGATTTGATTGCCTTTCGCTTTTCATACTTGATATCCAGGGGTGATAATTCAATTCCCCATAAGGAGACATGCCCTGTTGCTAAAGGGTTGTTCAATATATTGGATAGTGGTGCTTTGTTAACCACTATAATTGGGTGCACCGCAAAATATTGCCGTAGTTTTTGTGCTATTGTGAATACACCGTATGCAAGCTTTTGATAGTGCGGGTACCTTTGTTTTGTGGGAGATAGTACTTCGCTGACAAAATATACTGGCCTCTGGACACCGTGAGCTTTTTCCCTCTTCACTTCTTTCGACAACCAATACTGTACTCACCACGTGATGTGTTGCTGCAATGTACAGTAGTAGTGGCTCTTTTTCGTTTGGTGCGACCAACACCGGTGGTGTGGAGAGCACTTTTTTCAACTATGCGAAGGCTGCGTCTGCCTCTTCTGAACACTCGAATTTGTCGTCTGATTTTTTCATGAGTGCATAGAAAGGGAGTGTTTTTTTCTCCCAATCGAGCAACGAATCGACTTAGTGCCGCGACGTGTCCTGCGAGTTTCTGTATGTCGTGCAGTTTTGTTGGTTTCCCCATTGTTAGGATTGCTTGGATCTTTTTTGGGTTTGCTTCTATTCCTCTTGCCGATACCAGGAACCCCAGAAGTTGTCCCGCTGATACACCGAAAGAACATTTTGTCGGGTTAAGCTTGAGCTTAAACCTATTTAGATTGTCAAAAGTTTCTGCCAAATTGCTGATGAGAGACTCTTCTTTTCTTGTGGTGATGACCACGTCGTCGATGTAGACTTGAATGTTGTGTCCTATTTGGCTTCCGAGATAGTTTTGCATCATCCGCTGGTAAGTTGCTCCTGCGTTTTTTAGGCTGAAAGGCATGACTTGATAACAGAACACGCCGTATGGTGTGATGAAAGCTGTCTTTTCCTTGTCTTCTTTCTTCAGTTTGATCTGGTTATAACCGGAATATGCAACTAGGAAGGAAAGCCTTGCGCACCCCGAAGTTGAGTCTATTATCTGATCAATGCGAGGTAGAGGGAAGGGATCCTTTGGACAGTGCTTGTTGAGAGATGTGTAGTCGACGCACACTCTTTGTACGTCTATGTTTTTCTTGGGTACAATAACTGGATTAGATACCCAAGTCGATGACTTGATTTCTCGGATGAATCCAACATTTTCTAGCCTGTGTAGCTTGGACGCTATGGCTTTCCTTTTTGGTTCATCAAATCATCGCAGTGGTTGCTTTACTGGTTTTGCTTTAGGATCCCCATTTAGTGCGTGCTCGACGAGTTCCCTGGGAACCCCTGGCATGTCTGAAGGACACCAGGCGAAGATTTCCCAGTGCTCACGGAGGAACTCAATGAGCACGCTTTCCTATGCAGGATCCAAGTTTACTGCTATGGAGGTGGTCTTGTTCGGGTCCGTGGGGTGGACCTATATTTTCTTCGACTCTTGCGTTGCGTTGAAAGCCTGATCTGGCAGGGATCGTCCCACGTCGGGTAGCACGTTGTGGTCAGTTTTGCCTTTCAGCCTTGCGTATTCTGCTGTCATGCCGAAAGTTTGCGCCAGCTTGTTGAATTCTTTGTCACAAGTGTTGGACACTTCGAAGCTGCCTTGTACCGTGATTGTTCCTTTGGGTCCTGGGATTTTGAGCGTGAGATATGCGTAGTGAGGTACTGCCATGAACTTTGCAAATGCTGGACGCCCTAGGATTGCATGATACTGTGAAGGCCAGTCCATGACTTCAAACTCCAGCTTCTCTCTACGATAATTGTTGCTATTACCGAAGCAAACGTCGAGTTCTATTTTACCGAGAGGGTAGTTTGTGCCTCCTGGTACTATTCTGTGGAAAGAACAATCTGTTGGCTTTAGATTTTCTATTGAGATGCACATTGCCTTCAGAGTTCTTGCATATATTAGGTTTATGCCACTTCCTGCGTCCATGAATACTCGCCTGATATCGTATCCCCCTATTTGCGCCTTTAGCACCATCGGTGAGTGCCCCAGCCTGGGCACTTTCCTTGGGTGGTCTGCTCTGCTGAACCTGACTGGTTGATCGGACCACTACAGGTACTCTATAGTGGCTGGTGGTGATGATATAGCTAGGTTTACTTGTCTGGATATGCTCTTCCACTCTTTCTTGGATTTTGGCATCGGTTGAATCATTGCAGATATATATACTTTTGACTCCAGATGTTTCGCTAGTCGCTGTACTTGGTATCCCTGACTCATACTTTTCTTTCCCTGCCGTGTTACTTGGTTCGAGTCCATAGCACTTTGCAACCTCAGGAAGGTTCTGCAATCCTTCATCTGGTGGTTAGAAACTCTTTTCCCATCTAGGTACGCGTAGTGGATTCGACAAGGTCCATAGAGCATGTCCTCCGCCGATGAGCCATAGTACTTTGGTTTTTCTACTTCATGATTACCTCTTGCCTGGAACTCCCTGTTTTCATAGCCTTCCTCGTCCCATCTTTCATACCCTGCGGCTATCTGATTTCGCCTTGCGTGGCTATCTCCGTTGCGGTGTCTTCGCCTTTGCCTGCTCACTCTGTCGACTTCTGGGGAACGTCCCCTTTTGTTGTTATATGCGTCCTCTCTGTCGGTGAATCTGTTGGCTACTTCCATTAATTTAGACACTATCCTTGGCTTTGTTCTCCCTACCTCTTCCACGAGGTCCAAAACAACGAAGGCCAGCCGAAAAAGCATCTATTGCTCTCTCGTCGGAGACGTCTTCTGCTAAATTTTTGATTACACTCCAGTGTTGTATATAAGAGCGTAGAGTTTCGTCTTTCTTCTGCATGCACGACTTGATTTCTTCCAGAGACGTTGGGCGCTTGTACGTTGAGCAAAAATTTCTTGCGAATTGGCTTTCTAGTTCTCCCCAACTCCCGATGGAATCGTTGGGTAAAGTGTTCAACCAGGACCATGCTGCGCCGATGAGGTGTAACTGCAAACTTTGCATGGCCATTGCTCTTGTTCCTCCGAGTATTTGTAATGCTTGCAGGTAGTCTGATAACCATAGAGTGGGTTCCTGCGACCCATCATATTTTTGTTGATCATGTGGCAACTTGAATCCTTTGGGTACCCGCGTTCTGCGAACCCTGCGGGTAAAGCATAACGCGCCCATCTCTTCTTCGCCGTCTTCGTAATTTTCTTCTTTCCACGCATAGTGTGCGTTGTTTACTCTTGCTTGTGCTATTATATTCCTTGCGTCCTCCTTTCGTTTTTGGCGCTTTTCGTCATCTGATGACTCACTGGTTTCGTTTCGCGAGGATTTGTGCTTGAACTCTTCCTTTCACCTTCCCTTATGATGTGTCGCGTTTTTCTCTGGAAGATTTCCCCTTAGCTTGTCTTCTACCAACCTGAGGCTTCGTATTGCGGCTTGATGCATGTGCTCCCGCGGATCTCCGGGTTTTGGTTGTGTGGTTAGTAGGTACGCCTGTGCTGCTACCAATGCTGCTTCTGGTGTTTCTTGCACAAAGTCCTCTTCATTATCTGATGGGTGCGCGCTTATGCTTTTTGTATAGCTTTCTTCTCTTGTCCGTGTTGTTGTCCTCCTGCTGTGCTTCGGGTCTCTATGCCTTTCTATGCTGGACTCTGATGCATCGCTGTACTCATCCCAATATCCTCCATTTGATGTGCTGTTGTTATCTCAGCTTCTCATAAACATGTCCTTTTCCTCCCTCAACTTCTTTCTGCGTTGGTGCAGTGCGTATTGATATCCCATCAGAACTTCTCTCCTTGAATCTGCGGGTACTTCCGTGCTGTGATTGATGGCTAATATGATGATTCTCCACTCTCCGGTTGAGACGTGAATTTTCTCCTTTTCCTTCTTGTTGTTATTCCTTGGTTTGTCGACTTGCATGTCGACTTCCTCGTTGCCTTCGTGATTATTCTCTTCTGGTGCTTCAGTGATAATGATGCATAACTGGTGTACGCTTCTGGAGAGGCCACTGCTTCCGGTGGCAAAATCCCTTGGACTATCGTGTGGCTTAATCACTATTGCTTCCACGTCAGGCTTTCCCCGAGTTTTGTTGAACTCCTCGAGTTTCTTTTGCATATTTTCTATTGCTGCGAGACTGACTGACGAGTTTACTTCGCTGGAAGAGCCCACGGATGATCCAGACAATGTGATTGTCTTGGTTTTGCTTATCGACGGACCTGATTTTGCCGGATCCGAAAGACGGGTCGAACCCGAAGGTCCGACATAGAAGCTAAGACTTCCGATCGTCAACTCCATCTCTTGATTTTCGTCGACTTCTGGATTACTATTGGCTAAAAGTGAAAAAGCCGTCGAATTCATGATTCCAACGCCCAGACTCCCCACGATCGGCGCCAATTGATGAGGGTTAACTCGACAAATGTCCAATATGAAGGACTTAGGATTGGGGGAGTGATACGTCTCAAACGTATCTATAATTTTTGATGCTCCATGCTTGTTTTTACACCATTTTCTTAGTGTTTCGTTACACTTCGTGACATTTTTATGCATTTTCCAGAACTAACCTATTAACAAGATGCCACAGTGCCAGTTCCTTATTTTCTGCTGTTTTGTGTTTCAGAAAAGTTACACAGGAAATATTCTAGGAATTGGACGAAACAAAAGCCGAACATCCAGAAATTTACGGAAGCTTCCAGAGAACCGAAGAGGAGACGGAACGGAGCCAGGAGGCGGCCTCACCACCAGGGGGCGCGGCCTAGGGCCTGGCCGCGCCGCCCTATGGTGAGGGCCCTAGTCCACTTCTGACGCTGCCCCTTCGCCTATAAAGGCCCCCGATGGGAAAAACCTAAAGACCCGATCACTTTTCTAGAAACACATCGCGATCCGCCGCCATCGTCGACCCGAGATCGGGAGGGTCCAGAAGCTCTTCCCGGCACCCTACCGGAGAGGGGAATCACCACTGGAGGTCTTCTTCATTGCCATGCTTGCCTCCGGCGCGATGAGTGAGTAGTCTACCTTGGACTATGGGTCCATAGCAGTAGCTAGATGGTTGTCTTCTCTACCATGTGCTTCATGTTTAGATCTCGTGAGCTGCTTTACATGATCGAGATCACCGTTATGTAATTCTACATGTTGTGTTTGTTGGGATCTAATGAATATTGGTGTTATGATTGAGTTGATGTGCTGAATATTATCTTATGTTATCTCTATGTTGTTTATGATCTTGCATGCTCTCCGTTGTTAGTAGCTATCTTGGCCGAGTAGATACTAGTGACTCCAAGAGGGGGTATTTATGCTCGATAGTTGGGTTCATGCCTCTATTTAATCTGGGGGAGTGACAGAAACCTCTAAGGTTGTAGATGTGCTATTGCCACTAGGGAGAAAGCAACATTCTTATGTCCAAGGACATATGCTTTGTTTACATCACACACTTTGCTTAATGCAGTTATCTATTGTTTGCAAATTAATACTTGTGGAGTTCTCGGATTGATTCCCCATGAGTGGATTATTAGTCATAGATGCAGTTGGATGGCGGTCTATGTATCTTGTTGTAATGCCCAGAGTAAATCTCATAGTGATCCTCTCGACATATCACGTTATCTTTATTCTATCAATTGCCCAACTGTAATTTGTTTACCCAGCATGTGTTATTTATCTTATGGAGAGACACCACTAGTGAACTGTGGACCCCGGTCCTATTTCCTTTATATTGCTATCACCTGTTTACTTTACTCGCACTGTTTACTTTACTCGCATACTACTATTGCTTTCCACTCGATACGCTCATTCCTTTGTTTACAGCAAACCGGTGAGATTGACAACCTCATCGTAAGTTGGGAGCAAAGTATTTGGTTGTGCTGTGTGCAGGTTCCGCGTTGCAGCTGGCAAAGCAAAGCACTGGACGAGGTGCCTTATAAATTGTCCGGAGCTGTCGCGAAGCTAGCAAGCATCACCTTCTCGAGTTTGGCTTTTTCCTACTGGATTCGATAAACCTTGGTTTCTTACTGAGGGAAAACTGCTGCTTTACTCATCATACCTTCCTCTTGGGTTCCCAACTGGACGGTGATTCACATCAACCATGCCGCAAGAAGCAACAAATTTTCTGGCGCCGTTGCCGGGGAAAAAGAAGACTTCTGCAAGGGGAGTTTCGCACGCACATCCTTTACTTTGTTTTAAGTTTTGCTTTACTTTACTTTTACTTGTTTCATTTTACCAAAAACACAAAAAAAAATAGTTTCCTTTATAGTTGTTACTTTATTACTTTTAGTTCATTATGTTGTTCCCTAAGTTTGTTTTGGAGGACCTCTTAGTAGGTAGTGGTTCAATTATTGGAAAAGTAATATTGAGGAGTTCTTTAATCATATTAGTATGCATAAAGATGTTGAGGAAAAGTTTTTGGCTGAGCTTGCTCCTAGTTATGAAGTTGCTTCTGCTTATTTAGTTCACATGTTGGAAGCTAGATTTTCTAGCCTTAATCCTTTTATGCAACACATGTTTCTTAAGCTTCATGATATTGAAGACCCCGAAAAGAAAGCTTTTATCTTAGAAACTTTGCGCATAGAATTTAGAGATCTTGCCATTGAAGCTAGGAAAGTTTTTAAGAGATTTACTAAGCTTGGCTCGCCTGTAGAGGTTGTTGGTACAACCAATGAAGATTTTAGAGTACCAATACCTTGTAAACTTGTAGGAATTCATGATGCTTTGGAAAAGAATTTTAGTTGGATTTGTCCTGAACATCTTTTTGATGAAAGTAGTGTACCAAAGCGTGATTACAAGGGATACTCAAAAGCTCATTTGGACACAATTCAATTCATTGTTGAAAAGACTCCTACAATTGATTTTAATGCCTCTTTTGATATTACTTGATGCGCCTAGCTCAAAGGCGTTAAAGAAAAGCACTCTTAGGAGATAACCCAATGTTTTTTACTTTAAGTTCTTTTTATTTTATTTGAGTCTTGGAAGTTATTACTACTGTAATGACCTCTCCTTATCATTTTTATTTCGTTTTTTTGCCAAGAGAAGCCTCTAATTTGAGTGAGGTAAGATTTGGGGATGTTGCTGTCCTGAAACAGATTTCGGTGCTGCACAGTAAAAATTCATGAAGATTCTCTATATATATTTTGGACCTGAAATTTCTTGTGCATATGCCCCAGGTTATATCCAAACTTTCATTAGTTTAACACTTTTTGATTTGAGCAACAGAAAACCCTCTAAAAATTTGACCTTTGTTAGCTGTTCTGTTTTGACAGATTTCTGCCAATATTTGTGTTTGCCGCTCGATCGCTTTCTTTTTGAGTTGTTTTGATCACGGAACTTTTGGGGAAGTTGCTACAGTAGTATATTCTTTATATGTGGTGGTTTTGAGTTGAAACCTGAAGCAAAAAGGGTTGATTCATTATTATGCTTGCACTAATGTTGCTAATAGAATTGTGTTGAGTTTTGTATGAAGGAAGTTTTCAAGTGTAGGGATTGGAGAATAATGAGATGAGTTGAAGAATGGACAAAAGCTCAAGCTTGGGGATTCCCACGCACCCCAAGAAATATCCAAGAGGTACAAGCGTCAAAGCTTGGGGATGCCCACGAGGCACCCCTTCTTCATCGGCAAAAATCAGATCACCTTTCAACACACTCTATTTTTATTGCTTCATGCACTATGCGTTTTTCTTGGAGCGTCAGTTCTTTTAGTTTTCAGTTTTGTTTAGTTTTGTTTGCTGCAATAAATGGTTGGACCCCAACAAATTTCTTTTGGAGAAGTTGCCTTGCTTTTCATTTGCCAAGAACACTCCGTTTTTCACTCTTATCGTTCAACGAGTGTTCTCTTTTTCTGCTACTGCATTTAGTTTTTGTTTTTTGCCTTGATTTGTGTTCAGATCTTATTATATCTTTGCATCAAGGTGTATTTTAACCTCTGGTCCATGTTGGTATTCATCAAAAGAGTTGGTTTAAAAAAGGTTCTAATGGTGTTGGAAAAGAGAAAAAGCTCTATGCAAAAAAGTGGTACAAAAAGGAGCTTGTGTAGACTGCGGCCTAGGCTTTTGCATGTCGTGCTTGATGTCTTTTTGATAGTATGCTTAGTGCTTTTTTTGTAGCATGAATTGTCTCAAATGACTGAGATTGCTTAATGAGCCTTTGAAAAAATCATGCGTTGTTTTATTATTTGGAAGCATTATTTTGGTTTTCTCCTTGATGCTTTATTTGGGTTGACTTGGCACATGCTCACACATGTTAGACTCATACAAAGTCGCCATTGCCTCTATGATCATTTAGTTTTTGACTTTTGATACCATTTTATGCTTCTTTTAATGTTGCTTTGCCGCTTTGCATGATTATGGCCGTTATTGCTCTCTTAGTTGGTCGCTCCCAGTCTTTTGCTAGCCCTCATTTTGTACTGAGTATGAGCTCTACTCGTGCATCAAACTCCTAAAAACCAAGTTGTTCCAATGTGTCCACCATACATACCTATTAGCAATTTGCTATTCCAAAGTACATTTGACTTGCTTTTATCTATCCTTCAAATTAAACTCTTTTTGGTGTTATGCGAAAATTGGTCACTAAAGCTCTGACGAACCTGATGGCACACTTTACTTTTCTCGTTTTAAAATTTGACATTGTGGCTCTCTTATGTTGAGTTGTTATGCTTGCAAGTTGTAAGTTGGAAATTAGCCCAGCCATGCCGTCATGGGGTAAGCTTTCAACATTGCACTATCTTTCATTTGAGTTGATATCGTGATCTTCTGTTTATGGATACTCGCGATGTGAAATAAGTTGGGAATCTTGTAGGATCATGGAGTTCTTATATGTGTTAGGGAAACGCCTGGGCCGCTAATCTAAGTCATGCATCATTCATGGTGGAAATTTACAGCATGCCCATAGTGGACATTCGACGACGCATCTCACAATAAAAAGCTATACCAATGGTAAATAAAAGAGATGTCGAGGTGTTCATTATCTGTTTGTCTTGTCATTTTGATGTGGGCTTGTTCCATGTCATCGGGCAGGAGGTACCCCATTGGCGGTTCTCGATGATACACATATATTTACAATGACAAGAGCCTGCTTGGGACTCTAAGTCGAGTAGCATGAGGTTTGGGTATTCGTACTTCACGGGACACGAGGTTTTCAACTTATGATTTGTCAAGCATATGCTTCATAATTGTACTCGCATTAACTCTAACCATTCAAGATGCTTATGATGGGGGCAATGATAGCTCAAATCTAGTAAGTACCATAATTTTTGAAGGTTTATAAAACTTGCAATCACTGCTTCCCTCTGCGAAGGGTCTTTCTTTTACTTTTATGTTGAGTCTCCACCTTCTATCTTTATGCACCGTCTAAGAGAGCATAGTTGTCATTCTTAGTATAATGTGCATTGTCCCAAAGTTTTCATTGATTGATTCATGATGTTGGTTTCACTTATTCTTAAATTATTTGTATCTAGTCGCCCTCTTAAACTTCAAGGTGTCCTATGCATTTATGTTTTGCTCTCTCATGAAGGACAAGCTGAAAACCATTTGTATGTTTTTCCATATGATTTGAACACACGTTTGACTTTCATTGTTTCATTTTCATGATCTTTCATTTGTGTTCTTTTTCATGTTATAACATGGTTGCTAAGTTGCTTCTATCAAGATTATATCTTTCATGCCCATGTTTTAAGTTCTTTTGATCCTAGCATACAACGCTTACATATATGGTCAAGATTATGTAGGTGCATGTCACCTCAAAAATTATTTCTTTTGTTATCACTTACCTACTCGAGGACGAGCAGGAGTTAAGCTTGCGGATGCTGATACGTCTCAAACGTATCTATAATTTTTGATGCTCCATGCTTGTTTTTACACCATTTGCTTAGTGTTTCGTTACACTTCGTGGCATTTTTATGCATTTTCCGGAACTAACCTATTAACAAGATGCCACAGTGCCAGTTCCTTGTTTTCTGCAGTTTTTGTGTTTCAGAAAAGTT
Organism: Dactylis glomerata; assembly: GCA_007115705.1. NCBI lineage: Eukaryota > Viridiplantae > Streptophyta > Magnoliopsida > Poales > Poaceae > Dactylis > Dactylis glomerata. The sequence continues at coordinate 1,100,901 of QXEO01000121.1, read as the reverse complement.
ACACAGGAAATATTCTCGGAATTGGACGAAACAAAAGCCGAACATCCAGATATTTACCAAAGCTTCCAAAGAACCGAAGAGGAGACGGAACGGAGCCACGAGGCAGCCTCACCACCAGGGGGCGCGGCCCAGGGCCTGGCCGCGCCGCCCTATGGTGAGGGCCTCCTGGTCCACTTCTGACGCTACCCCTTCGCCTATAAAGACCCCCCGACGGGAAAAACCTAAAGACCCGGCCACTTTTCCAGAAACACATCGCTATCCGCCGCCGTCGTCGACCCGAGATCGGGAGGGTCCAGAAGCTCTTCTCGGCACCCTACCAGAGAGGGGAATCGCCATCGGAGGTCTTCTTCATCACCATGCTTGCCTCCGGCGCGATGAGTGAGTAGTCTGCCTTGGACTATGGGTCCATAGCAGCAGCTAGATGGTTGTCTTCTCCACCATGTGCTTCATGTTTAGATCTCGTGAGCTGCTTTACATGATCGAGATCACCATTATGTAATTCTACATGTTGTGTTTGTTGGGATCCGATGAATATTGGTGTTATGATTGAGTTGATGTGCTGAATATTATCTTATGTTATCTCTATGTTGTTTATGATCTTGCATGCTCTCCGTTGTTAGTTGCTATCTTGGCCGAGTAGATACTAGTGACTCCAAGAGGGGATATTTATGCTCGATAGTTGGGTTCATGCCTCTATTTAATCTGGGGGAGTGACAAAAACCTCTAAGGTTGTAGATGTGATGTTGCCACTAGGGAGAAAACAACATTCTTATGTCCAAGGACATATGCTTTGTTTACATTACACACTTTGCTTAATGCAGTTATCTGTTGTTCGCAACTTAATACTTGTGGAGTTCTCAGATTGATTCCCCACGAGTGGATTATTAGTCATAGATGCAGTTGGATGGCGGTCTATGTATCTTGTTGTAATGCCCAGAGTAAATCTCATAGTGATCCTCTCGACATATCACGTTATCTTTATTCTATCAATTGCCCAACTATAATTTGTTTACCCAGCATATGTTATTTATCTTATGGAGAGACACCACTAGTGAACTGTGGACCCCGGTCTTATTTCCTTTATATTGCTATCACCTGTTTACTTTACTCGCACTGTTTACTTTACTCGCATACTACTATTGCTTTCCACTCGATACGCTCATTCCTTTGTTTACAGCAAACCGGTGAGATTGACAACCTCGTCGTAAGTTGGAGCAAAGTATTTGGTTGTGTTGTGTGCAGGTTCCGCGTTGCAGCTAGCAAAGCAAAGCACTGGACGAGGCGCCTTATAAATTGTCCGGAGCTGTTGCGAAGCTAGCAAGCATCACCTTCCAGAGTTTGGCTTTTTCCTACTGGATTTGATAAACCTTGGTTTCTTACTGAGGGAAAACTGCTGCTTTACTCATCATACCTTCCTCTTGGGGTTCCCAACTGTACCGTGATTCACATCAACCGTGCCGCAACAAGCAGGGAGTAGGGCGTTAGATGAACTCGAAGGTAAAATCAGTCAAACAAGGTGTGTATCGAAAGTAAACGTGAGGTGAACTTTGGCTTACTCCCAATCTGTGTCGTGGTTTCGTCAACAGATCTGCCATAGGGGTAGGTGTATGGCGGTTTGTGGAAGGGGGTGAACACGGCGGAGCGATCTGGGACGGTGGTAGCACGAGTTTACCCAGCTTCAGATCCCGCAACGGTGGCGAGATCCTACGTGCTGCTATAATTCACTATATGGCAACAAGTGCTCGATTACAATGATGAGGTTGGCTGTTTCGCTATGTGATTGGCCGGAAGCCTAAGCTGTTGAGTTGTGCCTCAAGGGCTTCCCCACGCCGGCTTATAAAGGCGCCTAGCGTGGGCTACACGATGGTACCGGAGCGGATACAAACTGGAGTCCTAGACTAAGTCCTATGCGTGTACTACAAGGCAACCCGCCATGGGCCTGTCTCCGGATCCGCCTTAAGCTCCTGCGTCCAGTACCGCCATGGTATTTCCAGCAACTGGGCTGCCCGGTAGGCAATCCGCCATACCACCCTGATGGGCCACCCTGGCTTGCTGGTTTAGGACTACGTCGCTGGTATACCTATTTGGTATATCCCCAACAGTAGCCCCCAGGGAATTTTAAGATCACCATCTCCATCCGCCATGCCTCGTCTTTGGTGGAGTATATCCGCCATAGCTCATCTTCTGTTCTGCGTCTGGATGGCGGTTCTTGATGTTCCTCTTTTATCCATCTATCAGTCCGCCGTAAATAGCGGATCAAGCGATGTAGTTTTGCACTTAGCGAGATTTCCGGGATCCATTGGATCATACCATAGAAATCCGCCATAAATTTCGGCACGTAGTTCCTTCTAGGGCAAGATTCACAGCGCATGCACAATTTTTACTGAAGTTACTTTTTTTACCCCCGGACACGTGTCGCTAGATTAGGGTTTCTGCAATCAGGAGGAGCGGTTGTGATGGCGGGCATGAATCTCGAGGTCCGGGGCCTATATATACCCCGGACACTCACCCCCGGCCGATCACACCTCATTCACCCCCCTCGCACTCTCTCTCCTCAGCGCCTCCACGAGAGCTCCGTCATCTCCGGTGAGCCGCCGCAGGAACTTCTCGTCGCCGATGGCTTTTTCCACCACAAGCTGGCATCGTCTTCCTCTTCCTCGCTCGAGATCTTGGAGGTCATTTCCGCCACTCCTCTAGCCGCCATGGAACCAGAATCACCACGTCAAGCCTCAAAGTCTGAAGCTGCAGAGAGCTCAGCGCGGTCATCTGACACAGAGTCCACCATACCCGAGACCTCGGGAGGTAGCTGGGATCCCTGCAATCTAGACGAGGGAATTCTGTCTTCATTAGAGCAAGAAGGACGAATCGCGGCCAAGGAGATTTCCAGATGGCGGGTTGATCCTGGTGCAGCCATGCCAGCCCCTTCTGATGGAGAGATCGTTATGCTGAAGTCTCACATCGACTAAGGCCTCAGCCTTCCGCCATCCTACTTCCTGAAGGGCGTACTCCGGCATTACAGGTTACAGCTGCACCATATCGCACCAAATAGCTTCACAGTCATAGCGGGATTCGTCGCGCTATGCGAGGGATATCTGGGTATCAACCCACGTGGAGACTTATTCCGCTTGTAATTTAACATCCGCCATAACCGGGATGCGAATGGAGATCCTCGCAATTGCGGATCGGTCTCCTTTGTTCCCCGGAGCAGGAAATCATACCCCGCATGATTCTGCAAAGGGATGGCGGGGATCCTTCTTCTATCTGGCTGACCAGGCCCCTCCTGAAAGGAAGTACGGCCTGCGGTCTTTTGTTGATGGCCCTGCCAAGGAGCAGGATAGCTAGGGCGTCATGGACAATTTTACCATGGACGACGAATGCCAACTATGCTCATGATGGATTTCGAAACTTGTGTTTTCTGGACTGACAGGTGTTGACACCATCCATTGCTGGATCTCACGGCAGATTCAGCCTCTCCAGTATCGCCCAGCTCTGATGTGCGAGTATAGCGGGATTGGTGATCCTCAACGCTATTCCGAGGAGGAACTATCTGCCGAGGAGATCGAAAACCGAATCCACAATATCATCAAGGTGGGACGGGATGAGCCATTGAAGCTAAAGATCCCCATGTATGAGAACGACAACTGTCCAGAGGTGAGCGCCTCCCTGTTCTACCATAACTGTTATTTTTCTTGAATAACTTTGCATCTTCCTGCAGCTTTCCTCCCTTCCGCCTTCCGAGCTGAGCCATCTAGTCCATTATCCCCGGACCAAGGAGCTCACTGATGATGAGGACGAAACATCCTCATCTCCAAAAAGACAAAGGATGGCGGAAGAGGAGACTGTGGCGGATGAGCCCTCGCCAACTGTTCCCTGCGGTGTTCGCGGCGCGGGCGGGCGTGTTCGAGGATTAGGCAAGAGAGTTATCTCCCGCCATCCGTCCCCTGCTCTGCGTGGTCATTTGGACACCGTGCCTGAGCACTCTGCCACTATCAATCTGCCAGAGCAAAAGTAAGGAAGATATCCATTTTTGATCTCATACCATCTATAACTTGACCTGTTCTGATATGTGACTTTGACTTTGCGCATAGGAGAAGAAAAGTTGCTGGCCAAAAGCCTCCAAGGGCCAAACCATCCCCAGCCGCCATTCCACCTACACCTGATGCTCCTGTCCGCCCCACTGGACCTTCCTCTTCTGCCCAAAGGGCAAGCAAGATGGCGGATGCCTCGGCAAAGGATGTTGGGCCCTCCACTCAACCCGCAAAAGGCGCAAAGAAGGTGAGCTTCAGCGGGAAAACAGTTAAGATGGGCGCAGGAGCTGGGGAGGCCCCAAAGTGGAAAAAGAAAGCAGAAGCTCTTTTCCGTCTTGACCACTTGCAGGAGGAGGCCAGTAACCATGTGTCAACTGCCATGTCATCGTTTGTTCAGAGAACCAGCATTGTCAAAGAGGTATGTACCCCCAGTAGCCCCCGAGCGCCATGGCGGATTTCATAGATGATCCGCTATGGAGCTCTAAGAGAAACTACTTTAAACTTTTGCATAGTGTAGCCCCCAAGCGCTGTCATATTATACAGTGCTCTGTAGAGAACTTTAAATTTTCACACTGAGTAGCCCCCGAGCGTTATGGCGGATAACTATCTGGCGTAAAGATCTTAAGAAGACTAAAAAATCAGTATGAGTAGCCCCCGAGCGTTATGGCGGATAACTACCTAGCATAATGCTCTAAGAGTGACTAAAACATCATCGTGAGTAGCCCCCGAGCGTTATGGTGGATAATTATCCGGCATAAAGCTCTAAGAGTGACTAACACTTCATATCATTTTGCCAGAATTACAAGAAAGTTGTGGAGGACCTGGTCCAGGTTGTTAGCTCGCAGGAGAAGGAGCTGGCGGAATGAAGCGCTCTTGTGGCGGACTTGCAGCAGCAGCTTGAGAATAGCGGTAATTTTATTTTGTCTTGGACAAGTTGAAGTACCTTTATGCTTATTCAATCAATACTATGCATATACTTCCGCCATGCAGATGCTGCCAAGCTTAAGTCCACACTTGAGGGGGTGGAAAAGGGCCACGCTATTGCGATGGTGGGGCTGCAGCAGCAGCTCCAAAAATCATTGGCCTCGAATACCCTCCTCGAGGAGCAGCTGAAGGACCAGGAACGCCATAACCTGAAGAAGGACAAGGAGATAGAGGATCTCCGCAAATCTGCCGCCAAATTTGAACAGCAGCGAGATGGCTTTAACGAGCTCCTCGATTACTTCCAGAAGACCTTGCTATGTATCAATGGCTCTCCATACTTCGTAGTTTGTAGTAATGCGTTATGCCGAATTTAACTCTTTGCTTGTTTCCGCTATGCAGCGACCCTGGACCAAGGTGAAGTGGATTCCGCCACAGGCTTGCGCATGGCCACTAACGTAGCGAAGAAGGAGCTGGATGGCCTTCTCAACGCTGGACGTCAGGCGTGCGGGAGTCTGCAGATAGCGGGCTCTGCTAGCCTCTCCGCCATAGGACTCACCAAGAAGCTGCTGCTTGTGCCTGGGCTAGTGGCGGACTGGAAGCAGTCTTCCGCTCGGGGTGGTGCCAGGACTGCCTTAACCTTGGCGAAGGCCCACTACCCCGAGCTGGATCTGGACCTGATCACCTCCGGCATCCCAGAGAGTGGCGAGGACAGAGCACCGGTGAACGAGGCCGCCATCCGACAGAGAGTGCTGGGATACGATCAGCTGTGTGCCCTGGGCACCCAGCTGAACGTATACTACGAAGCATACGATCTGCCGGGGTCTCCAAGTGAAGCTTCAGCGTCGGTCTCTGCAGCCACCGCTGGTCCTGATGGAAGGGATGAAGTGTCCTCTAGAGTGCCGCCAGCCATTTGAACTATGCCCTGCAATGTGGTAGGAAAAACAATTGCATCAATTTGGCCCCTGAGTGGGTCTGTAAGTTAAACTTAATAACTGCGTGTATGCTCTGCACTTTGCCTGATCTGCTTGTGGCGGATCAGTGAATGCTTTTGAACTTGTGGCAGTTTTTTATGGAGTGGTTTTATGTGCGAAAAAACTGCCAAGCCTATTTTTATGCAACTTGCAGTTGTTTGACATGCTCAAAAAACAACACTTTGAAATTTTTTCACGCGTAGGATTATGTGATCTGCCATCCGGCTTTTTGTGCTTGACTTTTCGTGAGATGGCGAAATCTTCGCACGAACAATCCGCTAGGGCGACGATACTTAATTGCAACCGTCCAAAACCCTTAGCAGATGGCGGCTTTGATCGTCAAAAAGTCACTACTCAGGAATCCACACAAAGAACATCAAATGGAGATCAAAACATAAATATGCTACGCGGACCGTTATGGCAGATTTAAAAAGACGTAAGTGCAAAGCACAATTGCGCAAAGGTTCCATACGATCTAAATGAACAATAAAGGAGGTAAAAGACTCAGAAAAAATCAAGAGTGAACCAAATGCTTTATTTCATTGATCATATAGAGGTGCCTATTACATAGCTAGGTAAGTACTAAGTGTAGAAAGGACGTAGCTGTGCGATGTTCCATGGACGATCTGTTTCGTCGTAGATATCGTCAGGGTCTCTTTGTTTGCGCTTCTTACTGGGTCGCTTATCTTGCTCGCGAATATCAATGAGGTAGTAGGAACCATTCAGTAGAGCTTTGCTGATGACGAAGGGTCCTTCCCAAGGCGGGGATAGCTTGTGGGACTTCTGCTGTTTGAGGCGTAGCACCAGGTCCCCCTCTTTGAACAAGCGTTTGCGAACTCGCCGGCCGTGATAGCGGCGGAGATTCTGCTGGTAGATGGCGGATCTCTGGGCTGCTAGGTATCATTCTTCTTCCAGCAGGTCCACGAATAGTTGTCTGGACGTTTTTGCATCTTCCTCCTCGTAGGCCTCGACTCTTGGGGAATCGTACTGGACATCACTTGGCAAGATTGCCTCTACTCTGTAGACTAAGAAGAAAGGGGTGAGGCCAATTGATCTGTTTGGCGTGGTCCGTAGACTCCATAACACAGATGGCAACTCTTCTGCCCAGGCTCCAGCTGCTCTACGTAGCGGTGCTTCTAGGCGTGGCTTGATCCCTGACATGATTAGTCCGTTGGTCCGCTCAACTTGGCCATTGGACTGTGGATGTGCCATAGATGCCAGGTCAAGGCGGATTCCGTTGTGATGGCAGTACTCTTCAACTTCTCCCTGAGACAAGTTAGTGCCATTGTCGGTGATGATGCTATATGGGATGCCAAATCTGACCACAATGTCCTTGACAAATTTTAGGGCGGTTTTGCCATCAAGCTTTCTGATGGGCTTAGCTTCCACCCACTTTGTGAATTTGTCTACCGCTACCAGGAGGTGCATAAATCCCAAAGGTGCTGTTTTTAGCGGGACCACCATGTCCAGCCCCCAGACCGCAAAAGGCCAGGTTATAGGGATCGTATGCAGTGCTGTGGCGGGCATGTGGGTTTGCTTGGAGTACATCTGGCAACCTTGGCAGAGCTCCACGATGCGGTCTGCATCTGCCTTGGCTGTTGGCCAGTAAAATCCATGGCGGAATGCCTAAGCTACTAGGGATCTGGCGGCGGCGTGATGCCCACATTCGCCTTCGTGGATCTCCCTTAGTATTTTGATTTTGTCCACTTGGGATATGCACTTCATGAAGACTCCCAAGGTGCTTCGTTTGTAGAGCTGGCCATCTATGATGGTGTAGGCTTTTGCTCTACGCTCGATTTGTCTCTTTTGGACTTCGTCTTCGGGTAGCTTCTTGTTTGTCAGATACTCCAGGTAGGGCTCTGCCCATGGCGGATTGCTGGGCAAAACCGCCATAACAGGGGAGCTTGCTAGGTCCAGATTGTCTGGGTCCACCATCTTGACTGATGGTACGTGCAGATGCTCGAGGAATACGCCTGGCGGAACTGCCTTGCGGCTAGATCCTAACTTGGATAAGGTGTCGGCCGCCATGTTATCTTCTCGTCGTACGTGCTTTATGTCGTAGCCGAGGAAACTTTTGGCCATCTCATCCACTTCGTCTTTGTAAGCTGCCATAACTTCGTTCTGAGCTTTGTATGTGCCAGCCACCTGCTGAGCGACAAGGTCGGAATCTCCGCAACACATAATGTGTTGTATGCCGATCTCCTTTGCGACGCGTAGCCCGTGCAGTAGCGCTTCATACCCCGCGATGTTGTTGGTGGTGGGGAAGTGGATCTGGAGAGCGTAGCTGAGCTCATCTCCCTTAGGAGATTTGAGTGTCACTCCAGCCCCCGAGCCGTGTAGCAGCTTTGAACCATCAAAGTGCATCACCCAATGCTCTGGTTCTGGGACGGGCGTAGTCTCCTGCGCTTCCTTCCAATCCGCCATAAATTCCGCCAAAGCCTGAGACTTGATGGCAGTGCGAGGCTTGTAGTCGATGTCGAAAGAGGCCAATTCAATGCCCTACTTTGCAACTCGTCATGTTGCATCGCTGTTGTTGATGATGTCCTTCAGTGGAGCCTTGCTCACCACTGTGATCTTATGGTCATAGAAGTAATGCCTTAACTTACGAGAAGCTAGGAAAACTCCATATGCCAACTTTTGGTAGTGAGGGTAGCGCTGCTTGGATTCCGTCAGGACCTCGCTGACATAGTAGACTGGTCGCTGTACGCTATACTCCTGCGCTTCTTCCTTACGTTCTACCACGATGACGATGCTGACGACCCTGTTGGTTGCCGCCATGTATAGTAACGTGGGTTCCTGGTCTTCGGGAGCTGCTAGGACTGGTGCAGTGGATAGCACTCTCTTCAGATCCTTAAGCGCAGCGTCTGCCTCATCGGTCCAAACGAATTCATCTGATTTCTTCATCAGCTTGTAGAGTGGCAAAGCCTTCTCACCAAGATGACTGATGAATCTGCTCACTACTGCCACACAGCCTCTGAGTCGCTGTACGTCCTTTAAGTCATTAGGCCGGGAGATGTCGAGGATTGCCTTGATCTTCTCCGGGTTGACCTCGATTCCGCGGTGGGAGACGATGAATCCCAGAAGTTGTCCAGCTGGTACCCCAAAGACGCACTTCGTGGGGTTGAGCATCATGTTGTACTTCCTTAGATTGTCAAAGGTCTCTTGCAAATCCGCTATAAGGCCATCTTGCTTCTTCGACATAACGGAGATGTCATCGACATATGCGTGGATGTTGCATCCGATTTGATCCGCCAGGCACTTCTGCATGGTGCGTTGATACGTTGCTCCTGCGTTTTTCAGACCGAACGGCATTGTGACATAGCAATATGTACCATAAGGTGTTACGAGCGACGTAGCAAGCTGGCCGGACTCCTTCATCTTGATCTGGTGGTATCTTGAGTAGGCATCTAAGAAACATAGCAATTATGATCCCGCCGTCGAGTCAATGACTTGGTCAATGCGAGGCAAGGGAAAAGGATCTTTTGGACATGCTTTGTTCATGCCAGTGTAATCTACACACATGCACAGAACCTTTGTGTTTTTCTTAGGAACTAGCACAGGATTTGCCACCCACTTCGTATGGATCACTTCTTTGATGAAGCCTGCTTTCAGTAGCTTGGAAATTTCCTTTGCTATCGCGTGGCATTTTTCATCTCCGAAGCATCTCATGGCTTGTCTTACTGGCTTGGAGCTAGGGATTATCTATAGGGCGTGCTCGGCAAGTTCCCTAGGTACACCTGTCATGTCAGATGGCTGCCATGCGAAGATGTCCCGGTTCTCACGGAGGAACTCGACGAGTGCGCTTTCCTATTTGGGGGATAGATTTGTCCCAATGGAGGTGGTCTTGGCGGCATCGCCAGCGACAAGTTCCACCTGTTTTGTATCAACTGTAGGCTTGAAGGTGGGCGGGGAGGCGGAAACCTCTTGCTTGGATGCCGGCATCTCCGCGGGGTCCGTGGCGGCATGGATTTCTTTGAACTCCTCGCCGAAGAACACTACTTCCACGAAAGCGGCTTCTCCTTCCTCGCACTCCTTTGCCTTTCTGAAGCTGCCATAAACTGTGATTATGCCATCCGATCCTGGCATCTTCTGCTGGTTGTAAATGTAGCATGGCCTGGCATGGAAACTGTGGAAGGCGGGGCGGCCAAAGATCACGTGGTATGTACTTTTGAATGGGACCACCTCAAAGGTTATTGGCTCTTCTCGGTAATTTTCTTCACTGCCGAAGGAAACCTTGAGGGTGATGGACCCGAGGGCCTTAGCTTGGCGGCCAGGAACCACTCCATAAAAAGTGACAGAACTATGGCGGAGTTGGGTCTTCGTAAGGCCAAGTTTTGTGAGAGTTTCCACGTACATGATGTTCAGGCTGCTGCCGCCATCCATTAAGCATTTGGAGAACTCGTAGCCGTGGATTACAGGGCATACTACCATGGCGTAATATCCATCCGGGATGTGCTCTGGATGATCGTCGCGGCTCCAGTGCACCGGTACTTCGGACCATCGGACGTACTGGCGGATTTTTAGCACGGTGGCATTGAGGGAGCGCATAGCGGCTCGCTGTGCCTTAGCCGTGGGGGGTCCAAGGAACGTGTGAAAGGCTTCTTATTTTTTTGATTGGGTTACCCTTGCCAGCATCACCCTCTGCCTTTTCGGCGGGTTTGGGCGCAGGATCTTCATCCATATCACTGCCATCCTTGGACTCCTTGTCTTTGTCCGCTTTTCCTTTGCCACGAGGCCATTGTCGCTGGTTGCGCTTGTAGACAGCTTCTTGATCCGCCTTGATGTCGTTGACAAATTTGCAGTTCCGGTTGGTGTGATTGCACTTGCCTGAAGCGTCGCGATGGGCGAAGCATGGCATATTGTGGTATTCATCGTAGGATACGGGGGCGGATGGCACCGAAGCGGGAGCTGTAGAGCTCCGCGGCTGGCCACTGCTAGTACCGCGTCCTCTACCGCACTGGCTGCTTTGACCCTTATCGCGAAGGTTGTGGCCACCATATCCGGAGTTTGCTACTCTTCCGGCGGATTCTTCCGTTTATTGCTATTGTTCCGCTTTCTAGTATTCTGGATGACAGAAGCCTTCAGGGACTCACAGGCGTCGTCGTCGGCGGCCGCATAGTTGCTTGCAATGGTGATCATGGAATTTAGGGTTAGTTTCCCTTCGTTCCTTTCCCGCAACAGGCGATGGCGGAGCAGCTGGCCTCTCTCCAAACTGTCGATGAACGCTGATACGTCTCAAACGTATCTATAATTTTTGATGATCCATGCTTGTTTTTACACTATTTGCCTAATGTTTCGTTACACTTAGTGGCACTTTTATGCATTTTCTGGAACTAACCTATTAACAAGTCACCACAGTGCCAGTTCCCTGTTTTCTGCTGTATTTGTGTTTCAGAAGTGATACACAGGAAATATTCTCGGAATTGGACAAAACAAGTTCCTGAAGTCTTATTTTACCCGGAAGCTTCCAGAGATCCAAAGGAGAGTAGGAGGGGAGCCACAGGGGCCCCACACACCAGGCCGGCGCGGCCAGGGCCTGGGACGCGCCAGCCAGGTGTGAGGCCGCCTGGCTCCACCTCTGACATCGCCCCTTCGCCTATAAAAACCCCCCGACGGGAAAAACCTAAGCACCCGATCAATTTTCTAGAACACATCGCGATCCGCCGCCGCCGTCGACCCGAAGATCGGGAGGGTCCAGAAGCTCTTCCCGGCACCCTGCCGGAGAGGGGAATCACCACCGGAGGTCTTCTTCATTGCCATGCTTGCCTCCGGAGCGATGAGTGAGTAGTCTACCTTGGACTATGGGTCCATAGCAGTAGCTAGATGGTTGTCTTCTCCACCATGTGCTTCATGTTTAGATCTCATGAGCTGCCCTACATGATTGAGATCACCGTTATGTAATTCTACATGTTTGGTTTGTTGGGATCCGATGAATATTGGTGTTATGATTGAGTTGCTATACTGAAATATATCTTATGTTATCTCTATGTTGTTTATGATCTTGCATGCTCTCTGCTGTTAGTAGCTATCTTGGCCGAGTAGTTGCTAGTGACTCCAAGAGGGGGTATTTATGCTCGATAGTGGGTTCATGCCTCTATTTAACCTGGGGGAGTGACAGAATCCTCTAAGGTTGTAGATGTGTTGTTGCTACTAGGGAGTAAACAACATTCATATGCTCAAGGGCATATGCTTTGTTTACATTACACACTTTGCTTAATGCAATTATCTGTTGTTCGCAACTTAATACTTGTGGAGTTCTCGGATTGATTCACCACAAGTGGATTATTAGTCATAGATGCAGTTGGATGGCGGTCTATGTATTTTGTTGTAATGCCCAGAGTAAATCGCATAGTGATCTTCTTGACATATCACGTTTATCTTTATTCTATCAATTGCCCAACTGTAATTTGTTTACCCAGCATGTGTTATTTATCTTATGGAGAGACACCACTAGCGAACTGTGGACCCCGGTCCTATTTCCATCATATTGCTATCACATGTTTACTTTACTCGCACTGTTTACTTTACTCGCATACTTCTACTGCTTTCCACTCGATACGCTCATAACCTTTGTTTCAAGCAAACCGGTGAGATTGACAACCTCATCGTAAGTTGGGAACAAAGTACTTGGTTGTGTGTGTGCAGGTTCTGCGTTGCAGCTAGCAAGCAAAGCTTGGACGAGGCGCCATATATAAATTGTCAGAAGCAATCGCAAACTAGCAAGCATCACCTTCAGTCACATTGTCTGCTTTTCTCTCCTGAACGATAAACCTTGGTTTCTTAACTGAGGGAAAACTAGCTGCTATACTCATCACACCTTCCTCTTGGGGTTCCCAACGGGCTGGTCATTCACCACGCAACAAGCAACAAGTTTTCTGGCGCCGTTGCCGGGGAACAAAGAAGAAGAAGCTCCCACGTCAACTACACGCCAGCAACAAGTTTTCTGGCGCCGTTGCCGGGGAGAAGAGTGGAAGACCTCTGCAAGGGGAGTTTTCGCACACACATCCTTTACTTTGTTATTGTTTTGCTTTACTTTATTTATTTTACCTGCATCGTTTTATATCAAAAACCCAAAAAAAAATAGAATCCTTGGTAGTTGTTATTTCTTTACTTTTAATTCATCATGCTGTTCCCTAAGTTCGTTCTGGAGGACCTCTCAGTAGGTAGTGGTTCGATTATTGGAAAAAGTAACATTGAGGAGTTCTTTAATCACATTAGTATGCATAAGGAAGTTGAGGAAAAATCTTTGGTTGAGCTAGCTCCTAGTATTGAAGTTGCTTCTGCTTATTTAATTCACATGTTGGAAACTAGGTTTGCTAGTCTTAATCCTTTTATATAATACATGTTCCTTAAGCTTCATGAAATCGAAGATCCTGAAAAGAAAGCTTTTATCTTGGAAACTTTGCGCATAGAATTTAAAGATGTCATTATTGAAGCTAGAAAAGTTCTTAAACATTTTAATAAACTCGGTTCACCTATAAAGGTTATTAGTACAAACGATGAAGGGGCCGAAATACCTATACCTAGCAAGCTCTTTTGATTGTGTGAAGCTTTCGAAAATAATTTTGACTGGATCTGTCCCAAAAATCTTTTTTGCGATTTGAGTGAACCAAAGCGTGATCACAAAGGGTCTTCTAAAACTTATGTGGATGAAATACAATGCCTTATTGACAAGACCTCTGCAGTTGATCTTAATGCTTCTTTTGAAAATACTTGATTCGCAATTTTCTGCGCCTAGCTCAAAGGCGTTAAAGAAAAGCACTCTTGGGAGATAACCCAATGTTTTCTTTTCAGTAATTTTTCTTTTATTCGAGTCTTGGAAGTCATTACTACTGTAATGACCACTCCTTATCCTTTTTATTTTGTTTTTGTGCCAAGAGAAGCCTCTAATTTGAGTGAGGTAAAGATTTGGGGATGTTGCTGTCCTGAAACTGTTTTTGGTGCTGCACCGTAAAAATTCGTATAAATTCTCTGTATATCTTTTGGACCTGCGATTTCTTGTGCATATGCCCCTGGTTATATCCAAACTTTCGTTAGTTGAACACTTTTTGATTTGAGCAACAGAAAACCCCTCAAAAATTCGGCCTTTGTCAGCTGTTCTGTTTTGACAGATTTCTGCCAATATTTGTTTTTGCCACTTTACCGCTTTCTTTTGAGTTCTTTTAATCACGGAACTTTTGGGGAAGTTGATACAGTAGTATTTGCTATATATGTGGTGGTTTTGAGTTGAAACCTGAAGCAAAAAGAGGTTGATTATATGTTATGCCTACACTAATGTTGCTAATAGATTTGTGTTTAGTTTTGTATGAAGGAAGTTTTCAAGTGTAGGGATTGGAGAATGATAAGATGAGTTGAAGAATGGAAAAAAGCTCAAGCTTGGGTATGCCCATGCATCACCCCAAGAAATATCCAAGAAGTACAAGCATCAAAGCTTGGGGATGCCCCCGAGGCACCCCTTCTTCATCGGCAAAAATCAGGTCACCTTTCAAAACACTATATTTTTATTGCTTCATGCACTATGTGTTTTTCTTGGAGCGTCAGTTGTTTTAGTTTTCTTAGTTAGTTTAGTTTTGTTTGCTGAAATAAATGGTTGGACCCCAACAAATTTCTTTTGGAGGAGATGTACTCGTTTTCATTTGCAAAGAACACTCAGTTTTTCACTCTTATCGTTCATCGAGTGTTCTTCTTTTTCTGCTACTGCTTTTGGTTTTCGTTTTCGCCTTGATTTGCGTTCAGACCTTTTCATATCTCTTCATCAAGGTATATTTTTGACTCTGATCTTTATTGGTATTCATCAAAAGAGGTGTCTTTAAAAATTTCAAATAGTGTTGGAAAAGAGAAAAAGCTTTATGCAAAATAGTGGTACAAGAAGGAGCTTGTGTAGACTGCGGCTTAGGCTTTTTCATGTCATGCTTAATGTCTTTTTGATAGTATGCTTAGTGGTTTTGCTGTAGCATGACTTGTCTCAAATAACTAAGATTGCTTAATGAGCCTTTGAAAAAATCATGCGTTGTTTTTAATTATTTGGAAGCATTATTTTGGTTTTCTCCTTGATGCTTTATTTGGGTTGACTTGGCGCATGCTCACACATGTTAGACTCTTAAAAAGTCGCCAATAGCCTTCATGATCATTTAGTTTTTGACTTTTGATGCCATCTTATGCTTCTTTTAATGTCGCTTTGTCGCTTTGCATGATTATGGCCATTATTGCTCTCTTAGTTGGTCGCTCCCAGTCTTTTGCTAGCCCTCGCCTTGTACTGAGTATGAGCTCTACTCGTGCATCCAACTCCTAAAAGCCAAAGTTTGCCAAAGTGTCCACCATACATACCTACTAGCAATTTGCTATTCCAAGTAAATTTGACTTGCTTTTATTTTCTCTTCAAATTAAACTCTTACCAGTGTTAAGCGAAATTCGGTCAGTAAAGCTCTCACGAACCGGAAGGCACACTTTACTTTTTCCTGTTCTTAAAAATTTGACATTGTGGTCTCTTATGTTGAGTTCTTATGCTTGCAAGTTGTAAGTTGGAGACTAGCCCAGCCATGCAGTCATGGGCAAGCTTTCAACATTGCACTTCTTATTTGAGTTGATATCGTGATCTTTTGTTTATAGATGCCCGCGGTGTGAAATGAATTGAGAATCTTGTGGGGATCATGGAGTTTTTATATGTGTTAGGGAAACGCCGGGCCGCCAATCTAAGCCATGCATAATTTATGGTGGAAATTTGCAGCATACCCATGGTGAACATTCGACGACGCATCTCACAATAAAAAGCCAAACAAATGGCAAATAAAAGAGATGTCGAGGTGTTCATTGTCTGCTTGTCCTGTCATTTTGGTGTGGGCTTGTTCCATGTCATCGGGCACGGAGGTACCCCATTGGCGGTTCTCAATGATATGCATATATTTACAATGACAAGAGCCTTGCTTGGGACTCTAAGTAAAGTAGCATGAGGTTTGGGTACTCGTATTCACGGGACACGAGGTTTTCAACTTATGATTTGTCAAGCATATGCATCATAATTGTTCTCGCATTAACTTTAACCATTCAAGATGCTTATGATGGGGGCAATGAGAGCTCAAAGCCGGTAAGTACCATAATTTTTGAAGGTTATAAAACTTGCAATCACTGCTTCCCTTCGCGAAGGGCCTTTCTTTTACTTTTATGTTGAGTCACCACCTTCTTTCTTTATGCACCATTAAGAGAGCATAGTTGTCATTCTTAGTATAATGTGCATTGTCCCAAAGTTTTCATTGATTGATTCATATTGTTGGTTTCACTTGTTCTTAAAATATCTGTTTCTAGTCGCCCTCTTAAACTTGAAGGTGTCCTATGCATTTATGTTTTGCTCTCCATGAAGGACAAGCTGAAAACCATTTGTATGTTTTTCCTTATGATTTGAACACATGTTTGACTTTTATTGTTTCATTTTCATGATCTTTTGTTTGTGTTCAGTTGCATGTTTACAACATGGTTGCTAAGTTTCTTATTGTCAAGATTATATCTTCATGCCCATGTTTTAAGTTCTTATGATCCCAGCTCACAAATGCTTACATACATGATCAAGATTGTGTAGGTGCATGTCACCTCAAAAATTATTCTTTTGTTATCACTTACCTACTCGAGGACGAGCAGGAGTTAAGCTTGGGGATGCTTGATACGTCTCAAATGTATCTATAATTTTTGATGCTCCATGCTTGTTTTTACACCATTTGCCTAATGTTTCGTTACACTTAGTGGCACTTTTATGCATTTTCCAGAACTAACCTATTAACAAGTCGCCACAGTGCCAGTTCCCTGTTTTCTGCTGTTTTTGTGTTTCAGAAGTGATACACAGGAAATATTCTTGGAATTGGACGAAACAAGTTCCTGAAGTCTTATTTTACCCAGAAGCTTCCAGAGATCCGAAGGAGAGTAGGAGGGGAGCCACAGGGGCCCCACACACCAGGCCGGCGCGACCAGGGCCTGGGCCGCGCCAGCCAGGTGTGAGGCCGCCTGGCTCCACCTCTGACATCGCCCCTTCGTCTATAAAGACCCCCCGACGGGAAAAACCTAAGCACCCGATCAATTTTCCAAAACACATCGCGATCTGCCGCCGCCGTCGACCCGAAGATCGGGAGGGTCCAGAAGCTCTTCCCGGCACCCTGCCGGAGAGGGGAATCACCATTGGAGGTCTTCTTCATCGCCATGCTTGCCTCCGGAGCGATGAGTGAGTAGTCTACCTTGGACTATGGGTCCATAGCAGTAGCTAGATGGTTGTCTTCTCCACCATGTGCTTCATGTTTAGATCTCATGAGCTGCCCTACATGATTGAGATCACCGTTATGTAATTCTACATGTTTGGTTTGTTGGGATCCGATGAATATTGGTGTTATGATTGAGTTGCTATACTGAAATATATCTTATGTTATCTCTGTGTTGTTTATGATCTTGCATGCTCTCCGTTGTTAGTAGCTATCTTGGCCGAGTAGTTGCTAGTGACTCCAAGAGGGGGTATTTATGCTCGATAGTGGGTTCATGCCTCTATTTAACCTGGGGGAGTGACAGAAACCTCTAAGGTTGTAGATGTGATGTTGCTACTAGGGCGAAAACAACATTCATATGCTCAAGGGCATATGCTTTGTTTACATTACATACTTTGCTTAATGCAATTATCTGTTGTTCGCAACTTAATACTTGTGGAGTTCTCGGATTGATTCGCCACAAGTGGATTATTAGTCATAGATGCAGTTGGATGGCGGTCTATGTATTTTGTTGTAATGCCCAGAGTAAATCACATAGTGATCTTCTTGACATATCACGTTTATCTTTATTCTATCAATTGCCCAACTGTAATTTGTTTACCCAGCATGTGTTATTTATCTTATGGAGAGACACCACTAGTGAATTGTGGACCCCGGTCCTATTTCCATCATATTGCTATCACCTGTTTACTTTACTCGCACTGTTTACTTTACTCGCATACTTCTACTGCTTTCCACTCGATACGCTCATAACCTTTGTTTCAAGCAAACCGGTGAGATTGACAACCTCATCGTAAGTTGGGAACAAAGTACTTGGTTGTGTGTGTGCAGGTTCCGCGTTGCAGCTAGCAAGCAAAGCTTGGACGAGGCGCCATATATAAATTGTCCGAAGCTGTCGCAAACTAGCAAGCATCACCTTCAGTCACATTGTCTGCTTTTCTCTCCTGAACGATAAACCTTGGTTTCTTAACTAAGGGAAAACTAGCTGCTATACTCATCACACCTTCCTCTTGGGGTTCCCAACGGGCTGGTCATTCACCACGCAACAAGCAAACGCGAGGATAGCGGATTCGTCGGTAACTCCTTCACAGGAGTTCTTCATATCTAGCCATTGCGCAAGGAAAGTTTGGGAGGTCTCGTCGTCAGCCCATCGGCACCTTTGGAGGTCACCAATATTATGGGGTCTCTTGTAAGTACCCTCGAAGTTTTCGGTGAACACAGTTTGCATATCAAACCAGGTTTGGATGGAATTTTCTGCCAAGTCGTTGATCCACTGCCGCGCTGTGCCGGATAGCATCAGGGGCAAATAGCGGACAACAATGTTGGGTGATCCCCTGGCGAACTGTACTGCATTGAAGTAGTCTTGTAGACAAGTTAGAGGCCTGTCGACTCCATTGTACTGGCGGATATTTTTCTTGATTTTGAACCCATGTGGGATGGGCTCATCATGGATCCGTTGTCCAAAGCACTTTGGGCCAAGGAAGAAGGCTGTTTGAGACTTGGCAATCTCGTTTAGGTGGGTACGCGCGTCATAGGGCTTCTAGTCCTGCGGATCCTTGCGAGAGTTGCATGATTTTGCTGGTCCACCACCACCACCGCTGCCGCCATTGGGGCTGCCTGGTGGGGATGGCGAAGGATCATGTCGTCTTTTACTCTCGCTGTCCTGCGATTGATCTCTGCAGCTACGACGGCTTCCCTCTGCTCTCCGTGGAGATGGATCATCGTCATGGTGGCGGGAGCCTTGCCCTTTGTCATCGTGGTGGCGGGAAGAGCGATGCTTATCCTTGTCGCCGCTGCGGTGCATGCCGTCGTCATGGCGAGATCGTTCCCTTTGCTTGGATCCGCCATCGCGACTTGCTTCCCGTCGTGGCGGATCGTCTCTGTGTCCAGCGTCACGGCTTCATTCTTGCTTGCCATCATTGTCGCGTATGATGATTCCTCCCTTTGGGACTTCGAACGTCTTATACTTTGGTGGCGGCATGTTGGTCTTATGGCGGGGAGCAGCGTTGTCTTGCTGGTATCCATAGGCAGGGTAGTTCTTGCGAGGTGGTGATGGATTTCTCTGCGGGCCCTTGCCATGCGGCTTGTCATCGGAGGATATTGGGATGGCATCTGCCCGGTTGCGAGCTTCTCTTCTTCGGACTTCTAAGGATCCGGTATGAGATTCGTTATCAGGGCGCGTACCATAGTTGCCAGTACCCCGGGCTTTGGAGGCAGTGCTGGACCTGCATAGCTCTGGATCGGATTCAAGCCGTCGTGACGACGTGGCTTTCTTCTGCTGCACCAATGCTTTGGTCATCAGTTTTACTGCCGTCTCTAGGGCTGCTGGGATTTTATTATGCTCCAATAGCTCCTTTGCAGCCACGATGTTCTCTACAGGCGTAGCCCTGACTTCATCGCGGTTCTTGTCCACGTATGGCGGGTTCTTGATATACATCTTGGCTAGAGTTTCTGCGGTTGGTACGGTGAGCTCAAGGTTTCGCACCAGCTGCGGGTCGCCTCCCTCGTTCATCTGGTTCTGGATGAGAGTAACATACTTCTCCTCCATGTTCCTTGCGCGCTTCAGCGTGTCTTGAGCTTTAGCAATGTCGCCATCTAGCTGCTGGCCCATCTTCTTGACTCGCTTTGCTTCCTTGAGGATTGCTCGCCTTTTCTTCTGGAGATCGTTCACGTCCCTAACATAGTCAGGGGTGATTGGATCTGCTAGAGTTCCGTAGACGACCTTGTCCAGCGGGGTCGTGAAGTCTTCTGGGTGCTGGACCTCGTTGATGGCGGGTTGCAGAGGCCTGGGGCCGCCCTGGATCTCAGGAAGCTGTTCCATGGCGGGATCGGCGGCTTTTGGCGGGTTACCCTGCTCTTTGTCGGCATCTCCGTCATTAGCTGCCTGAGATGGCGGATCACCAGTTGTTTGCCCAGCGTCATCTCCTTTGTTGGTCATGAACACCTGCTTGGCGGCTGCGTTCTGTTCTTCAAGTGTTTGCTAAGCTAATTCCGCCTCGATCCTTCTCATGGCGGCGTCATAGTGATCAGAATCATAGCCTTTGCTATCCCAGTCATCCGATTCACCACTTTCGTTAAGTGCCTCTAGGATGGATTCACCTGGGCTATCTTCTCCATTGGAGGTAGATCCCGAAGTGATACCTGTGAAAGCAACAAGGCAGTACCGTGGTGTCTCTAACGCCAGATTGCTCATGGCGGATTCACAGCGATCTTCCACCACTTCCTCTACCTCTAGGGCGGGCTGGGTGGGGTTGTTTTTTAGATCCGATCTAGGTAACTTAGGAAGTTCCAGATCAGATGAGTCCTCCTCCGTATCCAGCTCGAAAGCATTCCGTTTGGGGGTTTCAGCCATACCAATCCGCCGGAAATTGGTTTCCGTAGCGGGGGTAGGGTTTGTCTCTCCAATGAAGATATGGATATCTCCGATCGGAACGACGGTGAATCGAGCGGGGTGTTCTCTAGCCGGCACCCAGAGGTTATCCGCTGGCACGATGGGGAAGCCGGAATCGTAGAGGACGCGCCCGATGGCAACGGTGTCGCCGATGCCTGCGAAGGCGGATCCCGCCTGGATCCGCGCTCCTGACGCGCTATGCCCCACGGTGGGCGCCAACTGTCGTGGTTTCGTCAATAGATCTGCCATAGGGTTAGGTGTATGGCGGTTTATGGAAGGGGGTGAACACGGCGGAGCGATCCGGGACGGTGGTAGCACGAGTTTACCCAGCTTCAGATCCCGCAACGGTGGCGAGATCCTACGTGCTGCTATAATTCACTATATGGCAACAAGTGCTCGATTACAATGATGAGGTTGGCTGTTTCGCTATGCGATTGGCCGTAAGCCTAAGCTGTTGAGTTGTGCCTCAAGGGCTTCCCCACGCCGGCTTATAAAGGCGCCTGGCGTGGGCTACACGATGGTACCGGAGCGGATACAAACTAGAGTCCTTGACTAAGTCCTATGCGTGTACTACAAGGCAACCCGCCATGAGCCTGTCTCCGGATCCGCCATAAGCTCCTGCGTTCAGTACCGCCATGGTATTTCTAGCAACTGGGCCACCCGGTAGGCAATCCGCCATACCACCCTGATGGGCCACCCTGGCTTGCTGGTTTAGGACTACGTCGCTGGTATACCTGTTTGGTATATCCCCAACAATCTGTCCCTCTCCGTCCTCTCCTGGTCCCTATATATAGGTGGCCAGGTCTCAAGGATCCGGAGGGATCCGACACAGATTACAATATCGACATACGACATGAACTCGTATTTTGACCAATGTTACAATTGCGCCTAGCTTAACGGGCCTCAGTGGTACTCAACTGTCGGGCTCTATTATCTATATCCTTGTCACTTGGTAAGTAAAAATAATCGATGATTTTAACACAAATTATTAAATAATAATAATAAAGACATTTCATAAAAATAACATATATATGGTAACCAGGTTGTCAGGTCCTTGGTAACACATAGCATTACCATATTGATAACTTAGTAGTAGAATTCTTGATAAATCAGAAGTAGACTCTTGGTAACTAAAAATACTCGATGAATTTCAAACAAAACATGAAATAATTAAAAGGCCCTTGGTAAACATAACAAGTTTATATTGGTAACTAATTAATAGATCACTTGGTAAAAAATAGAATGTCAATATACGATAACTATTGAAAAAGCCATATGTAAATATAGCAATTTTATATTGGTAACTAGGTTGTTAGGTCCTCGGTAAATATAGCATTTCTCTATTGATAACTAAGTAGTAGAATCCTTGATAAATCAGTAGAAGACTCTTGGTAAGTAAAAATAATCGTTGAATTTGACACAAATCATAAAATAATTAAAAAAGGCATTTCGTAAACATAACAAGGATCTAATGGTAACCAGGTTGCCAGGTTCTTGGTAACACATAGCATTTCCATATTGATAACTTAGTGGTAGAATCCTTGATAAATCAAAAGTAGACTCTTGGTAACTAAAAATACTCGATGAATTTCACACAAAACATGAAATAATTAAAAGGCCCAAGGTAAATATAACAAGTTTATATTGGTAACTAATTAATAGATCACTTGGTAAAAAAACAGAATGTCGATATATGGTAACTATTGAAAAAACCATTTGTAAAAATAGTAGTTTTTATATTAGTTACTAGGATATCAGGCCCTTGGTAAACATAGCATTTCTCTATTGATAACTACGTAGTACAATCCTTGATAAATCAGTAGTAGACTTTTGGTAAGTAAAAATAATCGATGAATTTGACACAAATCATAATATAATTAAAAATGCATTATGTAAACATCACAATTATCTATTGGTAACCAGGTTGTCAGGTCCTTGATAACACATAGCATTTCCATATTGATAATTTAGTAGTAGAATTCTTGATAAATCAGAAGTAGACTCTTGGTAACTAAAAATACTCGATGAATTTCACACAAAACATGAAATAATTAAAAGGCCCTTGGTAAACACAACAAGTTTATATTGGTAACTAATTAATAGATCACTTGGTAAAACAAAATATACAGATGTCAATATATGGTAACTATTGAAAAAGTCACTTATAAGTATAGCAGTTTTATATTGATAACTAGATTGTCAGGTCCTTATATAAATGTAGCATTTCTCTATTGATAATTAAGTAGTACAATCGTTGATAAATCAGTAGAAAAATTGGAGGCGATGGGGAAGGCCAGAAATAGAAACTGATCAAAAGTAAGGACGAAAAGAGAATTGTGTCGCGCCAGGCGCGCGAGCTCTCCGCGCCAGAAAAAGCCGATCGCTCGAGCGATCGGTTGCCAGGAAGGGATTTAGTGTAGGAGCGTTCTTCCTCTCCCTTACCCTCTCTCCCTCTAGCTCTCACTCGCTGGATCTCGCCGGCGCCTCAGCTCGCCGCCCTTGGCGACGTGCAGCTCTTTTCTCTCGCTCCCGTCGTCCCCTCCGAGCTCCCTCCCCGACCTTCTCTTCTAATCCCACTCGCCGGCGCCGTAGCTTAATCTTGTCCGCTCCCGTCGTATGCGGCAGCGAGTGCGAGGTTAAAGGTAGGATTTTTTTACAGTGGGTGGCGGTGCTTTATATCCTTGTCGCCGGCCGAACCTACTCGCTCGCCCCCTCATTATCACCGCTGATTCTGCTCTTGGCATCTCCGATTTAACGCAGGGGCCAACTCAGGGGGCGTGATTTGTCGAGCCAAGGTCGGGGCGGAGGTCGGCAAGGACAAGATCTTGGCGGGCGCACTGCTCCGGCACGAGACCCTCTTGTTCATCTACGGCCCCAAGGAGGTGCAGGAGGTGGGGGAGCTCTGGGCCGGGGTGTCCGTGTAGACGCGCTCCAACGAGGTGCTAGTCTCCGACGCCGCCCGCTCCCTCGCCGCCGCCATCGACGATGGCAGGACACGCCTCTAGATGAACTACTGGCTCTTCGTGGAGGGAGTGGATGGCCCGGGGAACAGCACCCACCGACTCACCTCCTTCAAGCGCGGGCTACTGCTCGGGCGCACAACTACTGATCCGGCCGGCCCCGGCGGCCGGCGCTCATGGATCTCGATCTGCAGCTAGCGAGCGCATGTGCTCCACTAGTTAATACTGTATGTCTACTCGTCCTTAAATTGGTACTCCTTTCGTGAGATAAATTGTCTGCATTCTTGCTTGATTTGCATACCCGCATGGAGTAGTAAAAATAAATGAGCGTTTTTACTTTTAGGCGTGAAGTTTGATTGATCCTTTTCATGAGAGGTGCAGTTCACCCTGATTAGAGTAGGAGATAAATTGTCTGCATGATAAAGTATTCTGTTACTGATCAATTCTAGAGTTTAATGTTTTTTACTTTTCTACTTTAAATTGTCTTGCCTGATTTGCAAGACTGTAAATTGTGTGCATTCTTGCTTGATTTGCATGATTGTAACTTGGAGTAGTATGACAAAAACTGAGGTTACTGATCATGAGGCTAGAGTAATTAGCTATAGGACTGCTTCTTTGAGAATCTGCTAAGAGTGCTAAACAAATGTTCAGTGTTAAGGGTTAGAGCAATTCTTGCTTGTTTTTGTTTGTTTGTCAATATATAGGAGTACTAAAATGAGCTGCTATTGTATCTTAACAACTTCCCTCTCAATATGTTCCAGTGTGTCATTTTGTATTCCTTCCGTACTCAGCCGAGAGCGAAATTGGCGCCAGCTACCAGGTTAAGCTTTATCAGGCGATGAATACATCGACTCGTTCTGAAAACTTCGAGTAGCTGGCCAAAATTCTCAGGAGGAGGATTCCTGGGAAGCATAACAGAATACATGATTGTCAAGAATTTTCGACAACCATCAACAGATTCTCCGACGTGCTGAACGCGGTCTTGTAGAAGAACAATGGCGCTACAGCGACGAGCATCAACCCAAAAAGTATTGGTATCCGAAGATACCCTCTCAAGAGCTGCGACTCGCTCAGATTCTCGATGATCCTCGGTAGCAGCGTCCAAGCAAATACCTGGAGAATAAAAGATCAAGACATATGAAACTAAAAGTCACAACAAAAGACACTCGGGGGCTCCAAGAAGCTTACATTTCAACTGCTCACATGCTGACTCGATAATTCCAATCAGGAAAGCATCACACTCTTCAAGATGAATAATCTTTGCCATCAGATCAGACACCTGACTTTCGAGAGAGGACACCTTCTTCATTAAACCAAAAGACTTCCCAGCTTGATCCATGGCAGTATTTGCCTGTCATTTCAAAAGGGATTATCGACCCTCAAGATCAGCAATCCTCGACAGATGCTCAGCGCAACGGTAAGAAGGACAATGACCAGAGGGAACATCAGAATCTGATATATCCGTGGGCAGCAAACCACGCTCGAATTCTGGAGTTTCGACATCACGAGCAGGCTGGACAAATAGAACAGAATAAACTTCAAATACAAGACATGTTGATAGTCATCACAGTACAAAGTATTTACAAGACGAAGATTCTGAGCAAACAACTACAAAGGATAATGTTTCGAGTTACAGCAAAAGTGAGACTAGACATAGAAACTACTCTAAGAGGACAGGCGAAAGTCTACGCCATCTCAGCAACAGCGGGGGCCGTGGAAGCAGGTGTACTCGAGGAAGGCGAGAAGTCCTAGGTGTAGGAGTCGAAGGAGTTGGCGCAGGATGAATCAGGGACACAAACTTGGGTGCGTACTCCTTCGCCCTCTTGAAGAACTCCATCCCTATTGGAGGACAAGCATAAGAGGAGCCAACTTTCTCCGAGTCTACTTCCTCGCCATACGATTGGGCAAGAGCAATTGTCCCTTCGACACCTTGTTTCACGGATGTAAGCTTCATCGCAAGTGTAATACCCCAAATTTCTTACACTTTATACAATCATTTCTAATTTACAAAGAATCAAATTGGTGTCTTCTTACCCTAGTGGTATGATACGTGAGTTCTAAATTATAGCTAAACTGCTGCCTAGTTTCTTTGACCATATTTGCAATAAAAGTCTAGAATTTGTCAATACGTAATATGAGGTGAAAATAATTATAGTTTTGGTTCAAACCTAACACCTATTATTTTATTGTTCTACACCATCTACCGATAGACTTCTTGGGCTAGTTTTCTTTGTGTTATAACGCCCATACCAGGAGAGCTGTTTAGGAAAATAGACAAAGAGTACAGTTATGCATCGACCTTATCCTTGTAGCTATTTCTGCTCTAACCTAGCCCTGGACCCTTACGCATACACCGTTCTCCCAAACCCTAGCAGCAAGCCATCACCATCTGCAGCCCCTGACTACTGCATCTTGCCCTGCTAGTAGCTAGGCACCTCCCGTGGACGCGCCTGCCTGCGCTCCCGCCCGCCGAGAAACACCTTTGGCCAAACTTTTTGCCCTTCCCCATCTCCATCTCCCCTATGAACCACTCATCAAGAGAGTCGTAGATCGATGCAACCTGGAGGACGAAGAAATTGGGAGAGAAGGAAACTGCTCGAGCGTTGCCGGCCACGCCGTCGTCATTCTGTCAACATCATCCGGCGTCGAGGGTAAATCACGAAATCAGTTTATTCTTGCAAGTTCTATCTTTTTTTTTTCTTGCAAGTTCTATCTGGAGCTTAGGCGTTCTTGATTTGTAGTACCATAGTATGGTTTAAGTCCTTATTTCGAATCTGGACATTGAGGGTTTCTTGAGATAATCTGGGATTTATAGATGCAAATTAAAGGGTCTGTTGGTGCAGTCTAGTTCGAGCCAAACTGCTCTTAAACCGTGTAGAATCTGATGTTTTGTACAAAAGCAACTTTGTAGGTATCATCCTTAGCTTTCCATAGAGTGGTCATTTGCGTTTTTCCGATGGGTGGTTTGGGAACTACGGTCTCCACAGTGTTGCTCTGTTGGAACTACTTTCAGAACTGTACAGTAACATTTTGTCGGGTACTAACAATGTTTTTAGGTCGAATTGTAATTATTTTCTCTACATTGGGTATACGTAAGTTCCTACCGATGTAAGTAATGTTATTATTTTCCATGTTCCGAGTTATATGTTAATTTCTATGCAAATAACACTAGGTCTGTCCTGTTTTGGATATGGTACAGTAAATACCTAAAACTGTTGGGTTAATCTTGTTTCTTAGAAAATTGCCTTATAGTCATAGTCGTCAAGGCACTGTTGTACATTCCATAACGTATGGTGTTTGTAAAGTTTGAATTGTGGAAGCTTTGATCTTGGGATAAGACTTTAAATTTTGAGAGGTTGAGGATGTCGCATAGGAGTGATGATTCTGTTCATGTCTTGTGATGCTTACAGATGCGATGTTTTGAGATCTGTATATTCTTGCTTAACAGGTGAATGTGCTTTGTCTTGTTGGTTGCGTTCCGAGGTCACTCCATGGGCAGTAAAAGGCAAGTACATGTGGGGTGGTAATCACAGTGTGATCTCCCATCCCCAACTACCCCTTATCACTAAATATGCATTCTTTTGGGTTGTGATCAGTTAGTTCCATGTGTTGATATGTTGATTGCTAAGCCTTTTGTGTTGACTTTATAGTTAAAGAATAGCTAAAGTGGGTGTCTTCTTTGGTTTCGAGTTTAAAGATGAAATTGAAAAAAAATGACAATGAAAATCGTTTAATGAGACCTTCAGTGATGGGTTGTGATCCACATTGGAGGCACACTCCACTAGTTGGAGTGAGTAGATGTCGACGGGCATCTACTCAGCTATACCGGTAAAAGTTGATGAGATGAGATGCTAGGAATAGAAACCATGAGACCTTTAATGATGGGCTGCGATCCACATTAGAGGCACCCTCCACAAGTTGGAGTGAGCGGATGCCGACGGGTGTCACTTAAACTTTACCGGTATCAGCAATGAGATGGGTCAAATAGCATTAAGAAAAATGAGATGAAAATGAACATGTAAAATGGAAGACGTTGACTTATTGTAACAATGTCGTTTATGTGTCTCCTTTTTTTCGTGGTGAGTGACACATGTCTTGGCTATACTTACCTTTACACTTAACCGATGAGTCTTTTGTGAGATTGACTTGCTTGCTAATGTGAGGTGACATGTGTGAGAGTTATTTGTGTGATTTTGAGAGATCTTATGGGTGCTCCTCTATTTGATGAAAGTTACATATACATGTGTGAGTGGCAGGTTTACATAAAGAATGACCCTTATCCTTTGTTTGGATCAGTATCTTTTATTAATAAAAGTTCATTATGAAGCGAGAGTAACTTGCAGATGTGATTGTAGTGAACACCTTGTTTATTTGATAGAACCGGCATCCAAGGTGGTATGTTGTTAAGGATCTAGTTTGTGCTAGTGAATTCTTCTATGCCTACAACCTAGTTATGTAGGATTCAATAACAATTGATATACTGTAGTATTATTCCTTAACTTGAGATGTGGTGTTGCACTGTTACTTTATCATTCCACTATGCTTGTTGAGCTGGTGAGCTCATCCTTGTTGTCACCAAACCTTTCAGCTGGTCGATGAAGTCGTCATGCATGAGGCTTTGGGATTAGAGCTTTCTACGGCATCACAACCACACACACATGGAATTCTTATATAGAGTAGTTTTCCTGAATTGTTAGAAGTTCCAAGCTGTTTTACATAGTGGTTTGGATTGTGTACTCTCATTCTTGTAACATGGTTCAGTTGACAACTTAAATTGGTAGAAAAACCTTGGATACCAAATGTTTATGTTCAGTGATAGATGATGTACTAGTTATCCTTTTAATATTGAAATTGATGTTGTTATTTGCAAGCTTGTCGCTGATGACAATATTTTTATATGAGACCTTGTAAATATGTATGGAAATTTAGGATTTAAGTTTCTTTTAGTATGCGTGTGATAGCATTTTGGTCCTAGAGTTGGCCGGGGTGTTACAACAAGAATGGGGTCTTCGATGGTGTCGAAGGCTTCGACCAGCTTCCTGAGATTGCCGGCAGGTAGCTCGTCCTTCTTCCTTGGAAACAACCCGACGAACATGCGAGTCAGAACATGGCGAGTTCGCTGGAGGACATCTCGAGCAAGCCTCCAGTTTGACTCCAAAACCTCCACCGCGTCCAGCAAACGGTCTTTGGCACTTTCTTGCCAAAGTTTCCATACTTCTCCAAGTTTCTCTGCTGCATCACAGAAGTACAAGTAAGCCAAGAGAAGCATATCGATAGATGTAACTTTAGCAAGACACAAGGATAAGATGAAGCACTTACTGCCAACGGACATGCAAATCGCGTCAAGTTGCTCCACCACAGCTTGTTCACTTTTGGCTTGTTTCTGAGTAGCCTCAGCCAAAGCTTTTTCAGCCTTCTTAGACTTGGTTTCTGCTGCCTTAGCAGCCTTGTCAGCGGAAACTTTGGCACTGTTGGCATCCTTGAGAGCTTCAGTAGTGGTTTTCAGTTCGGTTTCCAATGCCGCTACGCGAGCAAGAGCCGTGGCTAGAGCAACTGCAAACAAGGAGTGGATATCAACAAATGTGAGCAAAAAGGAATGAAAATAGGAAAACAAAGTGAGAGCAATAAGAGCAAGGGAAAATACCTTTGGATTCGTCAGCAGCTTCCTGAATCTTAACACAATCAGTGCCAAGAGACAGAAATCTCTGCATCAATGGTTGCAGAGCAAAACTATATAAGAACACCAAAGTGCAAACACAAAGGATTGAAGTACAGAAAGTGGAGCTTACATGATCAGAAGAAGAGGAAGGTCGATGCACCTCAAGGGAAACATATGTAGTGTGTGTCGTCCTCTTTCGACGTTTTATAGGTTGCGTACCAACAACCTTCTCCTGGAGGTCATGGGATGGCTTGTCCACCATGGTCTTCTCCCGAGGGTGTTTCTTCGGAGTGGTTGAAGTTGCCGAAGGAAGAACCACAGTGGCGGCCTTTTTCGGCTTGTCGTCATCACTAAAATAAAATTATTCGAGTTCACGAGAACGAGAAGGTCAAAAGAAAGAAAATTTGGAGAAAATACACTTACGAGTCAAGTAACTCGAAGATATCAAGGTCGGAACCCTTGAAAGTCGTTTGCTCTTGCGGTACATCTTTCGGATTAGATGTACCCGAGGAAGTCAAGTCTTCCATGCGTTTCCATTTCTTCTCTTCACCTTGAGCCTCAGATTCAGCAAGGGGAGGCGAAAAAGTGGAATCGCTTCCCTCCAAAGAACCCTCGGCTTCATCCCCTTGCTGGTTCTCACAAGCCCTGGGGGCTCTAGAGTCAGCAGGGGCAGGTTCAGCATTGATGGATCCTTCCTCGGGAAGAGGAGGGCGTGAAGCCAAAAATTGGTGGTCCTACAAAGAATTCGAAGTACAAAGCGTCAACAACACATAGTTCAAGGAGAAACAAGAAAGTGTAATATATATTCGGATTGCAAGTCGCGTACCTATGGCAAGGGGTGCATGGAGTCGAAGAAAGGGACCAGACAAGAAAGAATTTCTATTTTGCAGTGAGAGTAGTCAATGGTCTAACCCTCTTATCGAGATTCTTTTTCTCTGGGTCCCGAGAAGACACTCGATAAGGATCGGTTAAGCCAGAATAAGTCCATAACTTGGAAATTCAAGCTTGTAGCGGTTGAATGCGTCTCTGAAGAAAGAATGCCATAAGCTGCGTTCCCGTCAGTCCGCTCCCTGCTGCATTCTTGAGTTCTTTAATACGAGCTAGCAATGGCTTGATGCTTTCGACTTCAGCTTCAGAAGGCGAAGCATCCCATGTAGTCAGCTTTGTCAGGCCCTTGCTGGCATCAAAGGGAGCAAGACCATATTGATCAGAGTCAGAGAATTTATGGTCCTTGATGTTGAACCATTTATGTCTCCAACCTTGCACTGACTGGGCCATCTGAAACTCAAGATATTGTGACTCCGATCTCATAGAGATAATGGCTCCACCAAGTTCAGGAATTTCGGCTAAGGAACCACTAGGAAGCAGGCGAAAGAGATACTTCCAAACAATCTAGTGGGGGTCGATGCCCAAGAATGCTTCACAGAGAGTGACGAAGCAACCAATGTGCAGTAGAGAATTTGGCGTGAGCTGATGCAGCTGCACGCCATACACAAAGAGAAGCGCACAAAGGAATTCGTGGGCAGGAAGGGATAAACCGCGAAGGAGAAAAGCAAGGAACATCACCCGGTATCCCGCCGATAGTGCAGGAACAACCTCGTCTCTGTTGAAGATGATCTCCGCCGATTCTGACAGAAATCCTTCCTTCTTGGCTTTCTTCAAATCTGTCTCATCGAAGGACGAGGGAATCCAGCCCAGAGTCTGCTTCTTTGTCCCCTTCTTGACCATCTTCGATCAATGAGCAACTCTCTTGATGGGCATACAATGGCGAGGCGCTCGGGGGCTGCGAGAAAAGGGAAAGCGCAAGGAAGAAGAAGCAGTGGCGGTGAAGGAGAAGCAATGAACTGGTAAACAGTAAAAGTAAAGGGCCTCTCATTAAATAAAACATCCACAGGAAGGAACGTGGGCTACGACAGGGCGTGCAAAGCGGAAGCGGCAAGCCCACTAACGGGCAGAAAATTCAGAAATTACCATGCTGCCCATGTGCAATGGTCAGCATCCGGTCAAAGCATTGCAGAAGGTTATCATATCAATGACGTCATGCATACTGGCTCAGTCGAATGAATACAAGTCAAAGAAAATTTTGAGTCTATGGTCGCCTCCAAGGAAGCCGACCATAGCCTCGGGGGCTACTCCCATCGGGAGCACTGGTTGCGCACTCGATGAAAGGAAAGAAGAAGGGAAGAAATTTTTTATGCAGGTCATAAAGAGGATAGATAAAGCAAAGAGAAAATATTTTTGAGTCTGTAACTGAATTTTTTTTCGACTATAGCCTCGGGGGCTACTCCCATTGGGGGCGCTGGTCGCGTACCCGACAAAGATGAAATTATCAACTATGCAAGCAGGGAGATAAATTATAGAACATACATTGGAGTAAATTATCGACTACATTGACAAAGGATTAACATCGGACAATGCTATTCATTAATTCACTCCCATCGGGAGGGATTTGCAATTAGCCGAGGTAAAACAACCCGAAGATTTTGGGTATTGAAACAGCCAAACAAGGCTCACGACAAAATTATGATTCTCAAGCCGCGTCGTCGCGATAAAAAGCTTGAATGCCATGATTGTAAAAGATCATGAAGGTAAGACCTCAGGATCCGTCCTGCATGGCCTAGTATACGCACATGAATGCGCTCTGCTAGTAAATTTCCGTATCCACGATGCGAAGAAAAATCCCGGTGGACGCACTGGGTACCCTGAGAAATACTGGAGTCCTATCTTTGTAAGTCCTAAATGCGGCCAAAGACTGGGTTACGCCAGGTACCGGATTCAAGTCCAGGGGCTTGAGTTTGAAGTAGGTAACAAGTTTCTGCTCAGGCAGTTAAGTGGTCTCCTGATCCGTCAGAAGTGCCAGACTTGTTAACCAAAATCCCCTTGAGAAATAAATAATATGAATCATTTGATGAATATAGGGAAAAATAAGAAGTCGAAGATTGATCAAGCCGAAGATATAAAGATTTGAGATTCAACCCGAATGTACAATTCTGGTAGAATCTCGGGGGCTACTGACAAGGGTATATCTAATAAGGCCCATTATCTTGGTACCCCTGGGGCCCATTAGGGAGGCCTAAGCATAGATGTAGTCAAAATACAAGATGACATCGTATATAGACATTGTAATTTGTATTGAACCCGACCGGTTCCTCGAGCCCTAGCCACCTATATAAAGGGGCCAGGAGAGGCCGGCCAGGGGCAGATTGAGATTGAGCCAATTGAGTACCACACTTATTCTCGATACACATCAAAACCTCGCCTTGTTTGTCTGATCTTTACCTTCGAGTTCATCTGGTGCCCTTTTCCCCCGATCCTAAGTCCTTCATCAAGGACATTTGCCGAGTTAACCCTCATCAATTGGCGCCGACCGTGGGGACCTTGGGCGTTGGAATCATGAATTCGACGGCTTGTTCGCTTCCAGCCAATAGCAACCCGAAAGTCGACGGAAACCAGATGTCCTTTGGGACCGTAGATTTTCAACCTCATCCATCAAACCTTACTCCGGTCTTTGCAAGCTTGGATCAGGAGATGGACCTGCCGATTGGAAGCCTAAACTTTTGCGCCGATTCCTTGGGTTCAATTCGCCTCTCAGATCCGACGAAATCGGATCTGTCGGCAGGAAAAACCATGACTATGGTGATGTCAGAATTGTCGGTAGGCTCTTCCAGCGAGGTGAACTCGCCAGTCAGCTTCATGACGACGGAGAATATGGAAGAAAAAATCGAAGAACTCGACGAAACCATGGAGAACCTCGACTTAGGAGAGCAATCAGGAGATTTCATGATCTGTTGTGGCAGCATCTCAGAAAAGTCCACAGATACATGGAAAACAGGATTGGAGCTTCATGAGGACGACCAAACTATCTTCTCAAGCTGCAGCAGTAAATTTGACAATCAGTATTAAATACTCGCAATCATAGGAGACAACTCAGAAGAATTTGATGACAACAACAACCGAGTACTCAACCTAGCAAATGTGATAAGAGGAGCAAACCACCTAGCGGAAGGGGATACTACAGAATCCTTGATAACTAGAGCAAAAATTTGGCTATCGGCCGACGAGTGGAACACAATTAAAGTAGCCATCGAACACGGCACAACCCTCCTAGTGGACGCAAGCAAAGAGGTACTTCAAGGATACCACTACGCCCTACATCGACAATCAAGATAGCTGGCAAAAGAGAGAAGTGAAATAAGGAAAAGGAGGGACTCAACAAGTGCAGCAAGTAAAGCTATGCACAAAGCGCGCAAGAACGCATCACATACAAACATTAGGAGGCACAACAGGCATGGCTCGCGAGTCAAAAATCTCGAGCACTCAGATAGACGAAACCTCTCTAGAAACCTTGACTCGTCTTTCTTATTGGGCGATGAGCAGGCAATATCATGCCAAAAACACCCGAAGCAGCACTTGTGGAGGCGCAAACGTATCTGTATACTACGCAGCCAAACTCAGAGGACCCAAGAGAACACATGCATCGAGCAGCACTGCAGGGGTTAAGATTAGTAGGAAACAATTTGACAGCCAAAGAAGAGGAGGCACATCGCAACAAAGGTACGCACAAACCTAGATCACCGCACCATCATAATAGTCCTCAGCACAGAAGCAGAAGTCGATGATCTAGGTCACCATCACCAAAGTACTACAAAAACCCAAGGCACGGAGGAAGCCGAAGATCCCAGTCTCCTAGTAAGGCATACAATTACGAAGGCGATGAAAAAGAGATGGGAGCA
Organism: Dactylis glomerata; assembly: GCA_007115705.1. Lineage (NCBI taxonomy): Eukaryota > Viridiplantae > Streptophyta > Magnoliopsida > Poales > Poaceae > Dactylis > Dactylis glomerata. The sequence goes on along the minus strand of QXEO01000121.1, from coordinate 1,066,995 downwards.
CCATGCTTTACTCGCAGAGTTCGCACCACACCTATGCCCAAAGGATTCAAATTGCCCCATGATCAGCAGAAATACGACGGATCTCAGGAGCCACAGTCACGGCTCTCAGATTATGTACAAGTAGTCAGAATATCAGGGGGATCGAAAGAGACAACAATGCAAAGTCTACAGCTCCACCTCACTGGCGCGGCACGGTCATGGTTGGGTAAGCTGTAAAGAGAAACAATTGGAAGCTAGGATGAACTCACAAAGCAGTTCACAAGCAACTTCAAGTCAACATACAAGCGGCCAGCGTCAATAGAGGAAGTCAAAGCTTGCATACAGCAGCGGAATAAGACACTCAGATCATACATACAAAGATGGAGCATTATCAAAAATTCCGCAGTCGATGTTTCAGATGAGAGAGCAATTGAGGCCTTCACACTTGGGCTGCAACGAGGAGATTAGGTCAAAGAAATGGGGAGGATTAAGCCAAGGACAGTATCAAATCTAATGGATATAGCAAACAGATTCGCGGACGGAGAAGACTCTTGTAACAATAAAAGGATGCAGTCACCTAAAGACGACAAAGGAAACAGGTACACCAGTCAAAGGAGAAGATCCCGCAATTACGACAATTATGGTTGTCATAGTCAAGTAGCTGCGGGATATAAAAACAACACCTACCAAGGAGATGACCGCAGAAATTCAGGGTATCGCAACTACAACAGAGAAGATTCAAGCAACAACAAAAAATCCAGTCAAGAGGATCAAGGGAGTATAATCAATCACCAGATCACATGCTAAATGGACCATGACATATACACTATGCATTCATTGACAACACAAGAGTGTCCCGGCACGCAATGAAGGATTGCAAGACGTTTTTGAAACTTCAGGAAGTAGCAGGAAATAAACAAGCCGAAACAAGGAGGCAAGGCTATGAGGGAAACACAAACAATGCACCTCCAGCAAATCAGCAAGCACCCAACGGAGCGGCGCAAGGACAAAGTCAGCCAAATCAAGGAAACAACAATGATGGAGGATACATCCCATCCAAAGGACATATGACCACAATGATAAAACCTGTACCAAAGTCGCACAAAGAGGAAAAAAACATCTATTGACAAGTCAATTTAGCAATAACATCGCCTCCAGCGACTACAGAATATCTGCACTGGTCCGAGCAACCAATAGAATTCAATAGAGATGACCACCCAATAACAGTGCATCGGCCAGGAAATGCGCCTCTGGTACTCAAAGCTCAGATAGGAGGATATGACGTAGAAAGAGTAGTTATGGATGCAGGAAGCGGAATAAACTTGATATACGCAAAAACGATTTGAGCGATGTATATATCACTAGAGTTCCTAAACCAACAGACTGTTCCTTCCGTGGAATTGTACCTGGCAGCGCAAACTACCCATTGGGTCGAATAGCACTCGACGTTTGTTTTGGCAACCGCCAGAACTATAGAAAAGAGGGGCTAGATTTCGAAGTCATGGATTGGCCCTCTCAGTATCACGCGATCCTCGGGTGACCCGCGTTTTGGCGTTTCATGGCAGTGCCTCACTACACTTACCTAGTACTCAAGATGCCAGGACCTAGAGGAATAATTACGGTAAAAGGAAGCTTCAAGCTCTCAGATCTATGCGATAAGGAATTCCACAAGATGGCACATACATTTGGCATGACAGCCAAATATGGACAACTCAACGACAAAACAGAGAGCGCAACCATAACTACTACAAATGTCGGGGGCTTGACCCCCGGTAGGGTCAAGAGACTAAAAAGAGATAAGATAAGAGATTGATTATAACAGGTTTGACCAAGGTTGGGCCTGGCCAACATATAGGTGTCCCGGCCAGGCCGACACATAAGAGGTGTCCTAGCCGGCACTCAGGAATGTCGGCTTAGCCGAAATATGGCATGTAATGTGCTGGCATATATAATATGCCGGCCTAATCTAGTTGGTATATTATGCAGGAACAAGAGCAGGCCGGAGTACCCGGTCAGAGGTCGGTGGTCCGGCATATAGGTCCGGGATATGACCAACGGTTATGTCCTGGATACAGAAGTCAACCAAAGGGTCACATCCCTACAATCAAGGAGAGAACCTTCCCAGGCACGGGGGAGGATGATGATGACAGGGTGCACAGTGGTGGTTTACCAACCACCACAGTGCTAAGGACAATACCTTCTGCCACAGTGGTAAGGTCACAGTCAAAGAAGTACAAAGTACAAGCATGGAGAGTCACATCGAGAGCAATCAGGGAGAAAGTCAAGGGTGGTAGGCCATCGTTACCTTGTCCTGCTTGGACTGTAGCCAGTGTCATGTACTCTTAGATGACCGTTGTAACCCTGGGCACCACTATATAAGGTAGCCCAGGGAGCCCTAGTAAGGGGTTGGTCACTTGATAGTCTCACATTTCATAGTCTTTCTTCCTCCTCTAGCTGAGAGCTTGGAAGCCACCATTGTTGTACCTCCATCAATCCATTTATACAGATAGTAGTGCAGGAGTAGGGATGTTATCTCCTTACGAGAGCCCTGAACCTGGGTAGCTTGTGTGTCTCTCTCTGTCATGCTCCTTAGCGCATTTCCCTCTCCCGAATCCTCCAGTACTTAGTTCGGCCCCAACTTAAGCCATCCCATGGCATATGTTGTTTCACCACGACGACATTTGGTGCCCACCGTGGGGCAGATCGATGTGCTAGCTGGAGTCCTTATTCGGACGGGATCGGTGATAGCTTCGTCGGGTGAGCATGTGGTCTCTGGCCTCGTCCAGAGGCTGGGCTCGGTCAGCTTCATATCCGACAATGTCAGTTGTCTCGGTGGCCGGCCCTTCCCCAGGAACGGCCGGATCATCTCTTTCGGTTCCCACGAGGTGTACGTGGGGACTAAGAGATCTTGCAAGTACCCGGAGCAGGTGCTGGCGGCGGCGGATCCTCCGTCGCATATGCTGGCTCATGTTGGGTGTAGCGCTCGCCTAGTAGAGTCGGCAGAGGTCATGATGACCGCTCCTGCTGCGCAGCCGGCAGGCGGTGCCAGCAAAGGAGCTGCAGCAGATGTCCCTCCTGTGCCGCAGAGGACGAAGAGATCACCACGTCCGCCGCTAGAGAGGGCGGAGAACCTGGCCGGCATTTCCGGCGTGTCCGCTAGGGACCAGCCCTTGATCCCCATCATCAACCGACTTCTCGAGCTGGTGCAATCCGGTGATAACCCGAAGCAGGCGAAGGAGGTCCTGGAGGAGCAGCATCAGGCCCTTGTCGACGAGGCCTTGGCCATGCAGCAGGAGCGGGACAAGTTCAACCGCGAGCTACGTGAGTATGAGGCTGCCCAAGGTTTTACTCCTGTCATAACCCGGCCTAGCCGGATAGAAGAGGTTAGAACTAGAGGTAGAGATCTAAATACTGAACAGGATAAGGATACTAGAACTAGAGCTCATAGTGCTACCAGTACTGTGCCGGCACGTCCTAAGCCGATATATAGCTCACCAGTAAAGAACCTTAGAGCAGCATCAGAGGTAGCTAAAGAACTATCTAGTTTATCCGGCGAAGCACTGCGTGAGCAACAAGCCCGGCTTAACCAACTTTTGTCTGAAGCTAGCAAGCAGCAGGAGGCCTTTAAGAACGAGAATCCAGGTGCCGGCGCATCTCAGTACATTGCGTCGGTGGGAGGTGCCGGTGCGAGGTCGAGGGGCCAAGCCTCGTCCCTGCATCATAGCGCCCAGCATGCCAGAAGTGTAAACTCTGGCCGCCGGGACAAGCAGATCCGGGCGTATGATCCGGCAATCGCCGGAAAGCAGGCGATGACGTAGGGAAATGTCGGTCAAGGTGACCAGCATGTCGACAACAAGAGTGTCGGCCAAAACTATCCGGCCGGGCAAGGAGCACGCTCGGCTGGTGGTGGCCGGAACAACAATCTTCCCAGGTATCTGGCACAAGTTCAGCATCAGCAACAAGGTGCCGGGTATGCAGTGCAGCATCAAGGAGGAGGCCAGCCGAGACATCGGGAAGATGATGGAAATTTTGCCCTTGCGAGGACAGGATATCAGCAACCTCGGCAGTTGCAGCATCAGGGGAGCCAGCAGTATGAGCAGTATCAGCAAGACCAGCCGGTGCAACAGCAAAACATGATTTTGGGCCCAATTGCCTCCCGGCTAGGACCTCAGTCCCTGGCCCCGGATGATGCGCGCTTCAAGCTGGACAGAATCTACCAGACAGAGTTGGTGGAGAGACAAGGAGCTCCGAGCTCTATGTGCTTTGGACCCCGGATTATGGGTGAGCTGGCACCTTACTGTTTTCAGCTTGCGCATGGCGCGAGGACATATAATGGTAGTACAAAACCGAAAGACTGGTTGGAGGATTACTCCACTGCAGTGAACATTGCTGGAGGAAACCTTTGATGGGCGGTGCGCTATGTACCGCAAATGCTTGAAGGCCCAGCCAGGATATGGCTGAATAACTTGCCAGCCGGAAGTATCAACGACTGGATGGATTTTGAAGAGCAATTTGTGTCCAATTTCACTAGTATCTACAAGAGACCCAACCGCCCGTAGCAGCTAGCCAACTGCCGGCAAGGAGACTATGAGACAGACCGTGACTACCTCACTAGGTGGTGCACGCTGCGCAATTCTTGTGAAGGAGTTATAGAGATGCAGGCTGTCATGTGGTTTGCTCAGGGGTGCCGGCACGACACCATGTTGTGGCAAAGTCTCTAGAGAGATATGCCGGCCACTTTGGCCGAGACAATAAAGATTGCTGATAGTTATGCGTTGGGGGACCCAATGCAGCCCACACTTGCCTCGCAAGGTCAGGCGCAGAATCAGCGAAACAACAGTGGTGCCAGGGCATCGGGACAGTTCTATCGCCCTGATAACCGGAACAAGAGAAGAGATGACAGGCCAGATTATCGGTATGGCTCGTCCCAAGTGGCGGCCGTAGAACAAGAGCAAGCAGGCGCCGGCAGTAGCCAGCGTCTGAGATATGAGGGCTATCAGCAGCCTCAGCAGCAACAGCAGCCACCGCAGCAGCAAGCGCAGCCGTGGCAGAAAAAGAATGTGTGGGTTAACAAGAATGCCGACGCTGGCCAGAAAAAGCAGTGCCCGAAATATACAGTAGATCTGGCTATGGACAAGCCTTGTTGCTTCCATACTTTCCAGCTAGGTAAGCCGACAAATCATTTGACCAAAAACTGATCATGGTTGGATGACATATTGGCAGGTCGTGCAGGTCCCTTTGGGCCAGCTAGGCCATCTGTCCCGGCAGCTCCATCGCCGCTGACAGGTGCAAATACAGTTGTAGTACCACCCAGGCCAGCTAATCCCGGGAATCAGAACAATGGCGGAAATGCCGGCGTGAATCAAGTTGAGCTTAATTACAACCCAGAGTTTTATGGCGGCGGCCCTGTAGCGGGCCGGAATGAGTATAAGGAACACGATCAAAGTTATATGGTCTTTGAGACTGAGAGAACAGACAAGCAGAGTTTGCATCGGCGGAGCTTGGAGGTGAATGCCGTTATGTCGGCAGTACCAAAATTGATGTACTGGTCGGACCAGGCCATTGGCTGGGACCTGGGATAGGGCAGATCATCCCAAGATTATGCCAAACCCGGGCGGGTATGCACTAGTGATGGATCTGACATTCGTCAGGTCGGCAAATAATGTCAGGTTCAGCAAGGTCCTTATTGACAATGGAAGTAGCATCAACATCATGTACCGGGATACGGTGCAGAAGTTGGGCATCAAGGAGAATATGCTGGAGCCAAGTCAGACAACTTTCCACGGCATTGTGTTGGGACTTTCATGTGCGCTGATGGGCAAAATTAGGATAGATGTCATGTTTGGTAACCGGGATAACTGCAGAGTGGAGAACCTCATGTTTGAGGTGGTGGATCTAGACAGTCCTTACCATGCGTTGCTGGGTAGGCCGGTGTTGGCAAAGTTCATGGCCTCTACGCATGTGGCATACCTAAAGATGAAGATACCGGGGCCCAAAGGGGTGATTACCATCATTGGTGATTACAAGCGCTCGATGGCGTGTGCCTCGGCCGGGTCTAATCTGGCCGAGACTCTGATCATAGCAGAGGAAAGGAAAAAGCTCAAGCGAGCAGTGGAAATCGCTGAGGCAGTTGTGGCCGGCAAATCTCTGCCGGGCATGGCAAACCCGAATGGTACCACTTCCTTCCAGGTGGCCAAAGAAGTGAGGTAAGTGCCTCTGGACGAGGTTTTCCCAGAGCGCCATGCCCTTATAGGTGCCAGCCTAGAACCGAAATAGGAAAGCGAGCTCACCAGTTTCCTCCATGAGAATCGGGATATCTTTGCATGGTCAACTCAGGACCTGAAAGGTGTGCCGAGGGAGCTGGCTGAGCACTCACTGCATGTAAGGCCGGATGCTAAACCGGTAAAGCAGCCGCTCCGATGGTTCGCAGATGATAGAAGAAAAGTAATTTGGGAGGAAGTGGCCAGGCTCCTAGCAGCCGGCTTTATCATGGAAGTGATGCATCCGGATTGGCTGTCTAATCCGATCATGGTAGAAAAGAAGAAGGATGAGCCCGCCATAGTCAAAATATGGCGGATGTGTGTTGATTACACAAATATAAACAAGGCATGTCCTAAAGATCCATTCCCGCTCTGTCGGATCGATCAAGTGATTGATTCCACAGCCGGATGTGAACTGTTATCATTTGTAGATGCCTATTCTGGTTTCCACTAGATCCCTTTGTATCCCGCCGGATCAAATAAAAACATCCTTTATTACCCAGTATGGGGCTTATTGCTATTGTACTATGCCGTTCGGCTTGAGAAATGCCGGCGCTACCTATCAGAGATGTATGCAAAAGTGTTTGCATGATCACATAGACAAAAATGTGCAGGTATATTTCGACGATGTCGTCATCAAAACCAAGGAAAGCCAGACTCTAATAGATGATCTCCGGGAAACTTTTGCAAACCTGAGAAGATTCATCCGGCTAAGTGCACCTTTGGTGTGCCGGCGGGAAAGTTACTTGGGTTCCTTGTCTCAAGCCGGGGTATTGAAGTAAATCTTGGTAAGATTCGTGCTATAGAGAGAATGAAGCCGCCAACAGATCTGAAAGAAGTTCAAAAGTTCACTAGATGCCTCGCATCCCTGAGCCATTTCATTAGCCGGCTAGGAGAAAAAGCATTACCTCTATATCAATTGATGAAGAAGTCCGACACATTTGTCTAGACAACACAAGTTGACGCAGCTTTCAAGGAATTGAATCAAATGTTGTCAACAGCACCCATATTGGCATCACCGTTGCCGAAGGAGCCGATGTTGCTCTATATAGCGGCGACCAACAGAGTTGTCAGTGTAGTAGTGGTAGTAGAGCGAGAGGAAGGAGGCAAATCTGTGTAGAGGCCGGTATATTATCTGAGTGAAGTCCTTTCCACCTCAAAGCAAAACTATCCCCACTATCAGAAGATGACATATGGTGTCTATATGGCGGCCAAGAAGCTCAAGCATTACTTCCAGGAGCATCCAATTCGAGTAGTGTCTGAGTCCCCTATCTCGGAAATCATAGGCAACAAAGATGCCAGTGGCCGGATAGCCAAGTGGGAAATAGAGTTCTCACCATATACACCTCAATATGAGAAGAGAGATACGATCAAGTCCTAGGTGCTGGCCGATTTCTTCATTGATTGGGCCGAGATACAATATGAACCACCTTTGCCAGATGCAAATTACTGGAGAATGCATTTTGATGGGTCCGACAATACATGGTTTGGGTGCCGGCATAGTTCTTACTTCACCCAAGAATGACCAGTTGAGATATGTTCTGCAGATCCACTTTGCAGGATCTAACAATGTGGTGGAATATGAGGCACTTGTGCATGGCTTGAAAGTGTCTAAGGACATAGGCATTCGCCGAATTATGTACTTTGGAGATTCGGATCTGGTGATCCAGCAATGCTCTGGCATATGGGATGCGCATGATGCAAATATGGCATCCTATCGTTTCCTGGTCCAGCAGATAATTGGCTAATTTGAAGGTTGTGAGTTCCGGCATGTTCCCCGTGCTCAAAATGATGCAGCCGACACATTGTCCAAGTTGGGATCTTCCAGAGAATCAATTCCGCCCATCATTTCGTTGGAGCATTTGAGGAAGCCGTCAATCAAGCCCTCGCCAGAGTGCACATCCATATATGTTCCGCCGGGCCTAGAAGAAGAAGTTCTAATGGAGATAGATGTCGGCGCCAGTATAGATAACCCGGGGACTCTCTCCAGTGTCCCGGGGACTGGGCCAACATACGCGGTGACTGCAGGGTTCCGGAGTAAGAGCAAAGGCAAGGGCAAGATGTATCAGGAGGTTGTTCCGATATACCCGGGGACTGCTTCGGCATACCCGGGGATTGCTCTCTCTGTCCCGGGGACTTCACAGCCCATGAAGATCGATTATGTATCGGTCGAAGTGATGGAGATAGATCAAGCAGTGTTCACTGTTAGGGAGGTGCCCTCATGGGTACGCCCAGTCATGGATTTCATGGTCAATGGCCAAGTGCCGGCAGGTGAAGCTAAAACCCGCCGCATTCAGAGAAGGTCAAAAGCATATACCATCGTTAACAATGAGGTGTATAAGAGGAGTGCCACTGGTGTGCTGCAAAGATGTGTCGAATCAGCTGAAGGCCAGGAGATGCTCCGAGAAATTCATCAGGGGGAGTGTGGTCACCATGCTTCATCCCAGGCCTTAGTGTCAAAAGCATTCCGACACGGGGTTTACTTGCCGATGGCACTGCAAGAGGCAGATGATTTGGTCCGGAAGTGCAACAGATGTCAGAGATATGCCCATCAAACTCATCAGCCGGCATCAGCATTGAAGACTATTTCGCTGACCTGGACTTTTGTGGTTTGGGGCCTGGACATGGTCGGAGCATTTAGGCCGGCAAGAGGCAAAATGACACATATTCTGGTCATGGTGGATAAGTTCACCAAGTGGATTGAGGTGAAGCCAATAAGCAAGTGTGATGGCCAAACAACAGTAAAATTCTTGAAAGACATCACCCTGAGATATGGTTTCTCTCACAGCATAATCACTGATAATGGGTCAAATTTCGCCCAGGGGCCATTTGCCAGATACTGTGAGGAAGTGGGGATCCGGCTAGACATTGCGTCGGTCGCTCACCCATGTGCCAATGGCCAAGTAGAAAGGTCAAATGGACTAGTGTTATCCGGCATAAAACCCCGGTTGATAGAGCCACTAGAGAAAAGTCCCGGCTATTGGCTAGATGAGCTGCCGACAGTACTTTGGAGTCTCAGAGCAACTCCGAATCGATCCACCGGCTATACGCCGTTCTTCCTTGTTTATGGGGCAGAAGCAATGCTTCCAACCGACATAATGCATGACGCACCAAGAGTGGTATTATATACCGAGGAAGAGGCTAAAGAAGCTAGAGAAGATGATGTCGATTTGCTAGAAGAAGCAAGAGAGCAAACGTTATCCAGAACTGCAATATATCAGCAGAACCTCAAACACTATCATGTGCAGAAGGTGAATCCAAGGAGATTCCAAGAGGGAGATTTAGTGCTCCGGCTAAGACAAGGCACATAGGGTCGGCATAAGCTAACACCTCCATGGGAGGGGCCATTCATTTTGAGCAAGGCTCTGCACAATGATGCCTACTATCTTATAGATGCGCAGGCTCCCAAGAAGAATCAGGTGGACAGGTCCGGAGAAGAAACCAAGCGACCATGGAACATAGCTCTACTCCGGCCCTTTTACTCCTGAGAAGCACAATGTATGTATTTCCATTTTTCTTTCAGTGCCGACACTGTATGCCGGCACAAGACTAACGAATGGAGTGTCGACACCCCGAGGAAATCGGGCACTGCCTCCTGTATATTTCGTTGTTTATTTCAATTTTTCATTTATATGCCAGCTGGCTTGATTTGAATGTTTCCTATGTCAGCCTAGTAATGTGTCGGCACTGAAGGCCACTCTTCGACTTAGCTGCTGTCCGAAACCCGGCTTCATGGCAAGCAAGAGTAGATGCTGGAGATTGTTTACACATGAAAAATGGCTAAGGAAAGAGAAAACAAGCAAACCGACATTTGTTTCTATCTAAGGTTAAACTTGATGTGTCAAATGATTTGAAGTCTAAGTTTCAAAGTTTAAGTACTGTATGTTTAATAAAGCAACCTTGAGACTCATACATCAAAAGCCGAAAAAGGTAGACAAGTAGCCAAGGTTGTGGAGTTAAGGAAACAGGAAAACAAACTCGGTGACTTAGCCAAAAGATGATCCGGCATTAATAAACAAGCAAACCAAAATAAAACTTGTTCAAGTAGCAAACCAAAGCAAACTGAGTATATCTTACAACTACACCCGTCATATCGGGGATCTGATAAAACTTAAGTGTTTTTGAGCAAGTCTAAGAAGCAGGGGCGGAGGCTGAACCGCCGGCAGGTGGAGCAGTAGTAGTAGAAACATCGGCTTCAGGAGTGCCGGATCCAGCAGAAGGGATATAAGCATCACCACCAGCCGATGTAGATCGCTGTGCCGGAGCTTCAGTGCCGGCATTGCCTCCATATTTAGTTTCTTCCTCATCCTGGCTGGAATCAGATCCTTTGGCGTCTTCAGCATCGGCATCCTTTTCCGGCTCGCGGATGTCCGAGACGAATACATCGGTGTGGGCGTAGTCCACATAACTGTGGGCCAACTCCTGGCGCCACCGGATAAGTTCTGGATCTGTGGTCCACATAGATCCTTCGTGCATAGAGCGCAGAGTCTCCAAGTCGACCTTCTCATACCAAGACATGAAGTAGGTGAGGGCTTCGTCGGCTCCAACCCGTGCGCGGGAATCCCGCCACTGCCCAACGCAAACGTTGGATAGTTGCACATCATTGCCAAGGTCCAAGGGATCAGTGGGAGTAGTTTATCTCAGCCAGAGAGACTTGTGGGCCTCCTGGGCACCAAGATAAAGATCCTCAGTAAAGGCAGTCGTGTTAGTCTTCCGGGCCTCCAATGCAATCAGTTGTTCTGACATGTCCCAGTTGGCAGAGTCAACCGGGACATTCCTCTTCAGCCGATCCAGCTGCAGGGCTTTCTCAACATCTTCAACAGATCCAGGGAAGAGGCCCGAAAAAGGAAAAAAGTTGTCAGAAACATGAAGATATATCGGCATAATTGTTATGCCAAAGAAGTGGCGATATGTCAGATAGGTTATGTCAGGCAAGTTGAAAATTAAAGGATTTGAAAACTTACTGTCGGGGGGATGACCCCCGATAGGGTCAAGAGACTAGGAATATACAAGGAACATGGTTGACTTTATGTTGGTTGACCAAAGTTGGGTCTGGCCGGAATATAAGAGTATCGGCCAGACCAACATATAAGGCATATCCCAGCGGGTGTTCAGATATATCGGCATAGCCGGGATACTTGGAGAGGTATGCCGGCGTATGTATATATATGCCGGCCTAACCTAGTTGATACATTGTGTAGGAACAGGGGAGGCCGGATTATCCGACCTTCATAGGTCGTTGGTCTGGCACATAGGTCTAGGATATGGCCAACAGTCATATCCGGGATATAGAAGTCAACCAAGGTGTCATGTCCCTACAATCAAGGAAGAAAACATCCAAGCATGGAAGCAGACTATGATGACAGGGTGCACAGTGGTGGTTTACCAACCATCACTGTGCCAAGTATAGTCCTTGACACAGTGGTAAGGTCACAGTCCAAGAGGTACAAGGTATAGGGATGATGAGTCCCATCGAGAGCAATCAGGGGCAAAGTCAAGGGTGGCAGCCATCGTCAGCTTGTCCTATTTGGACTGTAGTCTATGTCATCTGCTTGGTGATGACCGTTGTAACCCTGGCCACCACTATATAAGGTGGCACAGGGAGCCCTAGCCAAGGGTTGGTCACTCTTTACTCTCTCAGTCTTAGTTCATCTTCCTCCTCTCACAGAGAGCTTAGAAGAGCCATTGTTGTATACTCCATAGATCCAGATATACAACCAGTAGAGCAGGAGTAGGGGTGTTATCTCCTTACGAGAGCCCCGAACCTGGGTAGATCTGTGTCCCTTTCTGTCGTGCTTCTTAGCTCGTTCCCCTCTCCCGAATCCTCCAGCATCTAGTTCGGCCCCCATTTAAGCCATCCCATGGCATATATTGTTTCACCACGACGACATTTGGCGCCCACCGTGGGGCAGATCGATATGCTGGGCGGAGTGTTCATTCGGACGGGGTCCGTGATAGCAGCTTTGGGAGTGCGCGTGGTCTCTGGCCTCGTCTAGAGGCTGGGCTCGCTCAGCTTCATCAGTGACAACGCCGGATGTCTCGGCGGCCGGCCGTTCCCCAGGGATGGCCGGATCATGTTTTCGGTTCCCACGAGGTGTACGTGGGGGCTGAGAGAGTTTGCAGGGAAGAGGTGCTGGTGGCGGCGGATCCTCCGTCGCATCGGCTGGCTCATGCTGGGCGTAGCGCTTGCCCAGTAGAGTCGGCCGAGGTGATGATGGCCGGCACATCCGTGCCGTCGGCGGAGGATGCCGGCAAAGCAGCGGCAGCATCAGCGGCAGATACTCCCCCAGAGCCGCCGAAGGCCAAGAGGTCGGCGCGTCCTCCGTTGGAGCGTGTTGAGAACCTGGCCGGCACTTCCGGCGTGCCGGCTAGGGGCCAGGTGCTTCTCCCCATCATCGATCGGCTTCTTGAGCCGGTGCGATCCGGCGATGATCCGGAGCAGACAAGGGAGGTCCTGGAGGGATCTCGTCAGGCCCTCATCGACGAGGCCCTGGCCATGCATCAGGAGCGCGAACGGTTTAACCGGCAACTCCGTGAGTATGAGGCAGCCCATGGTTTTACTCCTGTGGTAACCCGGCCTAGCCGGATAGAGGAAGTTAGAACTAGAGGTAGAGATCTTAACACTGAGCTAGGTAAAGATGCTAGAGCTAAGAGTCATAGTGCAACTGGTACTGTACCTAAGGTAATCTATAGCTCACCACGCTTCATCCAGAGCATTAGTGGCGAAAGTATTCCGGCATGGGTTTTACTGGCCGACGACACTGCAAGAGGCAGAGGACTTGGTCTGGAAATGCAATGGGTGTCAAATGTATGCCCACCAGATTCATCAGCCGGCATCAGCATTGAAGACTATCCCGATAACCTGGCCCTTTGCTGTTTGGGGCCTGGATATGGTCAGGGCTTTTAAGCCGGCAAGGGGAAAGATGACCCATATCCTGGTCATGGTGGATAAGTTCACCAAGTGGATTGAAGTGAAGCCTATAAGCAAGTGTGATGGCCACACAGCAGTGAAATTCTTAAAAGATATAATCTTGAGATATGGTGTTCCTCATAGCATCGTCACTGATAATGTGTCGAACTTTGCCCAAGGGCCATTTGCCAGATATTGTGAGGAGGTGGGAATCTGGCTAGACATTGCGTCGGTCGCTCACCCTTGCACTAATGGCCAAGTGGAGAGGTCAAATGGACTAGTATTATCCGGTATAAAACCCCGGTTGATAGAGCCAGTGGAGAAGACTCCGGGATGTTGGCTAGATGAGTTGCCAGCAGTACTTTGGAGTTTGAGGACAACTCTGAATAGGTCAACAGGCTATACGCCATTCTTCCTTGTGTATGGAGCAGAAGCTGTTCTTCCAATAGATGTAATACATAATGCACCAAGAGTGGTGCTATATACTGAGGAAGAGGCTAAAGAAGGCAGGGAAAATGATGTTGATCTGCTAGAAGAAGCAAGAGAGATAACACTATCAAGAACAGCAGTATATCAGTAGAACCTCAGACGCTATCATGCGCAGAAGGTGAATCCAATGAGATTCCAAGAGGGAGACCTAGTGCTCCGGCTAAGGCAAGGCACAGTGGGCCGGCATAAGTTAACTCCTCCGTGGGAGGGGCCATTCATTGTGAGCAGAGCTCTGCACAATGATGCCTACTATCTTATAGATGCGCAGGCCCCCAAGAAGGACAAGGTGGACAGGTCCGGAGAAGAAACCAAGCGATCATGGAACGTAGCTCTACTCCGTCCCTTTTACTCCTGAGCAGCATAATGTATGTATTTCCATTTTGCTTTGTGTGCCGACGCTTTATGCCGGCACAGGACTAATGAATGAAATGTCAGCATCCCGAAGAGATCGGGCACTGCCTCCGAGATATATTGTTGTCAATTTTTAGCTTGTTATTTATGTGCCAGCTGGCTTGATTTGAACTAGCAGGGTGGCCCGCGCATTTGCGCGGCTAGATTTGTGATTAGTTGTATGTGTAACTTATTTTGAATTCCTTTTCTATTTCATTCATTTGATTCCCTTACTTTCTTGATACTTTCATAGATATTTAGTAAATCATGTGATATTATTTATTTATGATAACATTTTCTGCACATTAAATCATACAACCTTAATAGGTAGCTATGAAATCTAATGTATACTCCTTTTATTCCCAGATTAGCATTCCATTTTGTTTGCTGTAAATGATCCAGGAGTGGAGACATGTGTTTTTATATGGTTCTATGATGAACAGGTGTGTAAAATATATACCCTATGTGCAAAGGAAAGTAATAATGCTTTAACATCAATTCATATTTTGAAGTTTTATCTTTTCCACAAAGCATACTTATTGCTATTGCTATCATAGACAAATACTCAAAGGCGAGTTAGATGTTTGATTAAATCTATCATATCACTACTAACCATTTTTTAGTAAAATAGTACTGTTCATGCTTTGTGTTCTTCATACATTTTTAGGGAACTTCTATTCTTCGTCTGCTCTAGTTGACATCGATGACTTCAGTTGTGAACAATAATTATTCTTCCAATTAGAAAAACTGTGCAAATATATAATATACACATTGACCTTAGTAGAAGGAAATTCAGAAGCTTTATACTGGTTGGCTCTATTTATATGGACAACAGAGGGTTCATAAGCCCACATTATGTGTGATTTCCATTTCGAAAAAACATTATGTGTGATTTTACAAATACTTTACTAAAAAAGCATGATGCAAAATTCCTTGAGTATTCGCACAATGCATGTACCAACAACCAAATAGTAAATTTATCCTTACAGTCTAACAAAACTTGATAAGAACGAATACAACAAACTATACATTATGTCTTTAATATTGTACGTGAGGTCCCTTTACAGAAACAAATCTAAATATACCCAACCGGGTCAAACTTATGGGCCATTCTTCCATTTCATAATCAAGACATTAATACAAATGTATTGAAATATATGCAAGTATTGTATTTGCAGTTTCTATATGATTGTGCAGGCGTGCTAAAGGAATGTTTCTTGCAGAGGCGGCATGGTATTCGCAATGCACATACTGCTATGTTTTCTGTGGCATTTAAGTTATTCCACTTTTCATGAATTCATTAGAATTATTTGCTAAATAAAACTGCAAGAAACCACAATTAATTAAGAGGGAAATTTCTTCATTGCGTGGGTAATTAAACAAAGTAGCTAGCATGTTATTGCAAACCTATCAATTAGATTCGTCAGTATACCTTATTTATGATCTTGGTTCATGTCCAGGCTACCACATAAAAAATATAAATTAGATGATTTTATATGAGGTATTATAATTCTCAATATTTATCAAGAAAGAGAATAATAGGCAGGTAGTAGATGTCGCTAATATATCCAGTAGATGACCCATTTTTATAAATGTTAAATGTTATAAATGTAGTAACGTTACTATAGATGGCAAAATCACACCATGAGGGAGGACTCACAATCAATTGACAGAGCATGAAGTAAAATTTCTGTTGTGCTTGGACGCTTTTGGGATGTTGTCGGTGATTCCATTATGTTGTAATGGAAATCGATCTGTTGGATCGCTTGAAAAAAACTACTGATATTAATAAATTAGAAGTTAGCATTCACTGAGTAGAGATCGGCATTAATCAATACATATAATCAATAGTAAATTCAAATCTCCAGTAGCATCATCAACTCTTTTAGTAGTATTGTACTTGCTCACATTTACATCCTTGGTTACTTCCTTACATTGATGTTGTTATGCCATGCATAAAATTGGCCAAAAAACACTTTATGCAAGTAATCAAAATTACAAACAGTTACCTTTATTATTAGACTGACACCTGCCAAAAATGTATGACAACGATTTCACACAAAAAAGTACTGACAACGAACATCTTTTGTTGATGCAACCTCACCAAAAAAAAGTTCAATTAAATTCATTCTTTCATGTTAAATTGTCAGAACATTGAACAGAAATTACAAATGGTTGATTAGAATTTCCTGAATAAATAGGTTTACCGTTCACTAAAATATATGCTGCGAGGAGAACCAAAATTGATATGTGCACTGATTTGGTAGCAATTATGATAACGATGATTTTTTTGGAGCACCTCATCAAACTCTAAAAATACTGAATAAAGAAGGTTAGATAGTCTCCATTGAAAACATCCGCCGACTTTCCAGTACAAATAGCCATAGTTGCTGAATCTATTATAACACCTTGAGTTCTATATGGAATCGTGATGACTCGCTCGCGACATGGCGTGTCACCGTCTGATACATCCCCCAACCTTGAATTACTCATGCAGTTCATCTGTTCTTGCACTTCCTATCAAATTAAATCATTGGAAAAAGACTGAAATCGACTACAGATGTATTCATTCTATTTAAAAACATTCTAGAAAAAAATTTAGTTAATTCACTTGTCAGGACAATAATGTTTCCACGGTGGACCTTTAATGTTTTTACGTTCAAATCAAAAGAAGCAATGGAGATAAAAAAAATACTGCTAACCCTATCTTTGCGTGACGCCATGTGCTCCATCCTCCACCTTCAATTAGTCATGCAGTCCTTAGATTTACTTCAAAGTAATTTATCGAAAAAGACTGAAATAAAACACACAGTTAGTGATGGTTATTAGCATCGCCAATAGCGGAAATAAAATATGTCACTGCTCCTAGTAAAAGTACTTGGTAAGCTCATTTTAGGTAAATCGTAAACTGATGTATTGTTGGGACGATATTGATGCACATGTGACTATATTTTCATGGCCGACCTTGTAATGTTTTATGTTCAACTCCAAGGAATAGACGAAGATTAAAAAACCATACTGCTATCCTTTTCTTTAATGTCCAATACTCCAAATCTCTCGTAACCACTTCACAAATCCCTGCAATAATATTTTAGAACTTCGACCTGAGCCTCAGTATCTGTCACAAACATCAAGCAGTGAATATGATCATGTGTAGAATTTGTCAGATTCATTGTATAAGATCAAACCAAGATAAAATCTTTTAATAGCACAATATATACGTGTAAGACTATAATGTACAGTTCCAACGCATCACCAAAACAATGAATCCAAACCTGTTGCCGTGTCGCGGATCACCAGCATGAATACATGCCTTTGTGACATCCGCTGGCCATGAAGTTATTCTGTCATCGATGGCTTCCATAATCTGTTCTATTGCTTTAGACTGACAGCTTCTTCTTTGGTGCCTGCCCAGAGCCTACGACAGTAGATTGGCGCGCTCCATCACGTCTGCGAGGCTGACACCATTAGCACAGCGGACCAAACTGGTGTGGGGGACATCGCCTAGTCGAGTGCTCCAATCCGAGGCCTCGTCTCCGACTCATGGGGCAAGCCTAGCTAGACGGTAGATCGCCGCGTTCTGTCTCCTCAATGTGAAAAAACCTTGGCGTCCAGAGAGGAGATACAAACTGATGTGGCAGACATGATGCGTGGTCTAGTACTTCAGGCCAAAGCCTCTTCTACTCTCCTATTGCTACCTCCAGGCCGAGGTCTTTTCTCCAATTTCTTAGGCGAGCCTAGACGGCAGATCGCCGCGCTCTGTCTCGTCGGCGTGAAGAAGTATTGGCGTCGACAGAGGAGATCGGAGTATGCTTTCCCAACTGAATAGAAGAGTTTGTGCATAATTAATCTCGGTACAGTTGGTTATTAGGACTCCTGCAATCGACCGTATACGGTCCAGACTGTCCAGCTTTCTTTGTACGCATAGAATCCTAGTTATGCAATGTATCTTTCTTTAACGCGTCCGACATAGCTACATCAGTTAATCTCTATCGTTAATTTCTTACAACTTAAAATAGATAAATCTTAGCCGTTCAATGTTTGTTGTTTTAATAATATAATAGATAGATGTTTCCTATGTCGGCCTAGTAATGTGTCGGCACCAAAGGCCGCTCTTCGACTCAGCTGCTGTCCGAAACCCGGCTTCATGGCTAGCAAGAGTAGATGCCGGAGATTGTCTACACATGGAAAACGGCTAAGGAAAGATAAAGCAGGTGAACCGACATTTATTTTATCGCGCAAATTAAAACTGGATATGTCGAATGATTTGAAGTCTAGGGCTCCCTCACCGTCTTGGGTAGGCCTGTAACCCTCGCTGAATTTTACTCGTTTCTCTTGAGCTATGAAGCACGACAGACTCTCCGTCAGAATCAAGCATCGGATTTCCACTCATCCGCCAACAACGTCAACCGCACCAACGTCTCCTCCAACAACTCTCGTGGCAGCGGATCCGCCGGTGGCAATTCTTCTCGCCCACCGACTCCTCAAGGTGGCGGACAGGGAGGAGGCTATCGTGGCGGCCGTGATGGCGGCCGCGATCATGGACGCTACAAGAATGGTGGCCAGCGTTGGCGTCCCAAGTGCCAAGTTTGCGGCAAGCTCGGACATGTCGCACTGAAGTGTCGTGAGCGCTTCAATCACGCCTATCAGGCGGATGATGTTCAACATGGAGGCTACTATGTCGGGAACCACGGCCATGGTGGGCATGGCGGGTACGGCGGCTATGGTGGCCATGGCGGATACGGTTGCCATGGCGGATACGGTGGACATGGCGGATACGGTGGACATGGTGGAAATCACGGAGGGAACCATGGTGGTGATCCTCACTGGTACATGGATACCGGCGCCACCGATCACTTGACAGGCGATCTCGACCGTCTCAACATCCATGAGCGCTATGATGGAAGGGAGCAAGTCCAGGTCGCCAACGGACAAGGTTTGCATATTGCACATATTGGTCATTCTAATCTATCTGGCTCAAATAAATATTGAGATATGTTAAAGGCACTGCTCATACAGGACTTCAGATTCGGAAGTCTTCATCGACGTTACTCAGTGTATTCACTGATGTGGATTGGGCCGGTAACATGGATGATCGGCGCTCCACTGGGGGATATGCAGTGTTTTTTGGACCCACTTTAGTGTCATGGAGTTCTCGCAAACAACCAACTGTTTCACGATCAAGCACGGAAGCTGAGTACAAGGCACTAGCAAATGGTGCAGCTGAAGTGACATGGATTTAGTCATTACTTAGAGAGCTACATGTACCACAGCCGAGAGCACCAGTATTGTGGTGTGATAATCTAGGAGCTACGTACCTCACCGCCACACCGGTGTTTCATGCTAGGACCAAACATATTGAAGTGGATTTTCATTTTGTACGAGAAAAGGTAGCTCTTGGTGCTCTTGATGTCAGATTTGTCTCCTCAAAAGATCAAGTAGCTGATGGTTTTACAAAACCTGTTTCTAAGCAAGTGTTGGCGCGATTATGTAACAATCTGAACCTAGTATCTAGTCGTCCAGATTGAGGGGGAATGCAAACTGAATAGAACTCTACCTCGTGTTGTAGATATGGTAGGAATAGATCCATACCAAATATCATTGGTATTGTAAACTTGATGTACAAGTATTCTTGATATAAATATACGAGGAGGCCGGCCTGGTTAGGTCACGGCAAACCCATAAACTTAACTATTGACAGTTCCCACCATACTCCTGGGATTATAAGTCCAGTTCTTCATGTCAATGGGTGGGACATCGACGTATTTAGGCAATATGATCAGATGCGCATCGGTGGTGTTCTTCATATAGAAGAAGGTCTTCTGCCATTTCTTACAAGATTCCAGCAGCTCTATCTTCGGAAAGTCGGAGCCCTTCCGGGACATAATGGTGGCGGCACCACATTGGGTCATGGGCCGCTCCTTCTTTTCCTTAGCTGTTTCTGGAGGGGCATTCTTGTCCCAGGGCTCTTGAGCGCTTTGCTTCCGGAGCTGGAAGTACTTGGACCATCCTTGGACAAATTCTTCTATGCCAGCGTACCCCTCACAAAAGGAGGCAAAGGCCGACAAAGTCATGACAGCGTTTGCCGGCAAATGGTTGGGCTGCAGCTCATAGTAGTCCAAAAAGTCCCGGAAGAAGTCACTCACCGGGAGAGCAAATCCTCGCTCAAAGTGGGTGATGAACACCACCCTCTCATTTGGCTCTGGTGCCGGCACAGCTTCGCTAGCAGGTAGCCAGCAAGATACCCTGGCCGGGACTCGTCGGGTGTTAGTAATCCACTCAATATCGGTCGGGGTCACTTCTGACCCTTCCCAGCCGGAACGTCCCCGAGGAGGGGTTGGATTAGTGTCTACCGGCACAGAAGTGGCCGTCATACTCGAAGAGGCCATCAGTTTGGCCGGAATAGGGCGAGACAGCCGGAGTCCCATAGTGTTAGTCCTAACAGAAACAGATAAAGGGAGAAGTTAGCCTCTCCAAGAACCGGATCTCACAAGTGTTAGTATAGAAGTTAGATCTACCGCATCAGTTAAATCGGATAGAAATCAAGGGAAAATCCTATGGTGAAGAACAGTTAAAGCACCTTACTAAGAAGAACAATAGCAATGCTAGCCAAATCACTAAGATATCGGGCTATATAACTCAAGCAGATCTAAGCAAGCAAGTTTACCAATGAAAGCTACAGAGAATCATCGAAAGAGAAGAACAAGGGAGAGAGGAGGAACTCACCGGGCTAATGGCGTCGGCGGCGGAGTAACTGCAAGCTTGCAGTAAAGATGTAGACTTCACCGAGCAATGCACCATCAGGGGAGATGACCTGCGGCGGCGTAGAGGAAGAGGTCACGGCGTCGGGTGCTATGACGCCGGCGTTGGTTGGAATGGCGGCAAAGCAAGGTCGCAGTGGCTCGGTCCGGCAGAGGAGAGCTCGAGAGGAAGAAGAAGGAGCGGGGTAAAAAAGGCTAAGTCACCCCGCTCCCCTATTTATACCCAAGGCGGCGGTCGTGGGTGCAGTTAGAGTGCTCCACTACCTTCACAGTTTCTGCGGGCATTTGACACAAGGAGGCGCGATGTGGGGCGGTGGTTCAAATAACCGCGCTACTAGGCACATTATGTCCGTAATAGCTACAGTTATCAATGGCGCGCAATGATCACACTACAAACCGTCACTTGATGTGACCGTTCGCAGTGGCAGAACATTTGTGAGTTCCGAGGCAAAGTGTCAGGCTTAGCTTCTCGAGGAAGATTCGACTAAGTGCCGGCATGAGCAAAGAGAAGTATGTACCGTCCGGAATAACCTTGATACTAGCCGGAATACTTTTAAGAAAGGGAAGAGGTGCCAGCATATAGACAGCTGGCCGGCATAAGTGTTAATTTCCGGCATATATGTAAGAGCCAAGATATTATAAGATAAGGTTGTAAGTTGAACCTGCAAGGCCCTTCAGTTAAGACTGGGGGACCTCGACAGCTTTGAGGACTAATGTCGGGGGAATGACCCCCGGTAGGGTCAAGAGACTAGAAAGAGATAAGATAAGAGATTGATTATAACATGTTTGACCAAGGTTGGGCCTGGCCGGCATATAGGTGTCCCGGCCAGGCCGACACATAAGAGGTGTCCTGGCCGACACTCAGGAATGTCGGGTTAGCCAGAATATGGCATGTAATATGCCGGCATATATAAGATGCCAGCCTAAGCTAGTTGGTTTATTATGCAGGAACAGGAGCAGGCCGGATTACCCGGTCAGAGGTCGGTGGTCCGGCATATAGGTCTGGGATATGACCAACGGTTATGTCCTAGATACAGAAGTCAACCAAAGGGTCACATCCCTACAATCAAGGAGAGAACCTTCCTAGGCATGGGGGAGGATGATGATGACAGGGTGCACAGTGGTGGTTTACCAACCACCACAGTGCTAAGGACAGTACCTTCTGCCACAGTGGTAAGGTCACGGTCAAAGAAGTACGAAGTACAAGCATGAAGAGTCTCATCGAGAGCAAACAGGGAGAAAGTCAAGGGTGGCAGGCCATCGTTACCTTGTCCTGCTTGGACTGTAGCCAGTGTCATCTACTCTTAGATGACCGTTGTAACCCTGGGCACCAATATATAAGGTAGCCCAGGGAGCCCTAGTAAGGGGTTGGTCACTTGATAGTCTCACATTTCATAGTCTTTCTTCCTCCTCTAGCTGAGAGCTTGGAAGCCACCATTGTTGTACCTCCATCGATCCATTTATACAGATAGTAGTGCAGGGGTAGGGGTGTTATCTCCTTACGAGAGCCCCGAACCTGGGTAGCTTGTGTGTCTCTCTCTGTCGTGCTCCTTAGCGCGTTTCCCTCTCCTGAATCCTCCAGTACTTAGTTTGGCCCCAACTTAAGCCATCCCATGGCATATGTTGTTTCACCACGATGACAACAAAGCAAAACAAAGAAGACCGTACAGAACCAGAAGCGAAGAAACTTTGAGTCCAAGCATCAGACCCGAACGAGTCTACAACAAATGAGTCAGGGACTCCTACAACATAAACTACAGTCTCCGATGAGAAATTAGAGAGTAGAGTAAGTAGAATAAGGCTACTAAGCCACGAAGTCATAAGGGCAAGACCCTCTAGATCCAGAACACAGGCCACCGGTTGGGTCTTTTGGGCCACCCCATGTATCTTTACATTCAGCATAATAAAAGACAACTTCCTCATCTTTTGAGCTTACAAGTCTATCATATCAGAGAATCTACGCAAATAAATATGAATAGCAGACTACAAAAACTTCACTCGAACGCACAAATAACAACAACGTCATGAGTACAACTCTCTGATAACAGCATCATAATAGTTCAAATTCTTAGGCTCACAAAAATAGAATAAAGCATATTACAATGAGTAAATCCTCGATTACAACTCCACTTGATCTGACAAATCAACAAGGAGTGGGTTCAAATAATGATACTCATGAAAGAATACAGCTCAGCTTCAAGAAGTTTCGCGATCATCCTCCTCGCCGATTGAAGCATGGCATCCATATGAACTCGCGGCACCACAGAACTTGTTCTTTGTGGAGGAGGCAAACCCAAAGACATAGTGCTAAAGTTGAGCTTTGGGTGCCACTTCCGTACCCAGCCAAGAGCGAAATTGGCGCCAGCTACCAGGTTAAGCTCTATCAGGCGATGAATACATCGTCTCGTCCTAAAAACTTTGAGTAGCTGGCCAAAATTCTCAGGAGGAGGATTCCCGGGAAGCATAACAGAATACATGGTTGTCAAGGATTTTCGACAACCATCAACAGATTCTCCAACATGCTGAACATGGTCTTGTAGAAGAACAATGGCGCTACGGTGATGAGCATCAACCCAAAAAGTATTGGTATCCGAAGATACCCTCTCAAGAGCTGTGACTTGCTCAGAAACTCGACGATCCTCGACAGCAGGGTCCAAGAAAATACCTGGAGAATAAGAGATCAAGACATATGAAACTAAAAGTTGCAACAAAAGACACTCGGGGGCTCCAAGAAGTTTATATTGCAACTGCTCACATGCTGACTCAATAATTCCAATCAGGAAAGCATCACACTCTTCAAGATGAATAATCTTTGCCATCAGATCAGACACCTGACTTTCGAGAGAGAACACCTTCTTCATTAAACCAAAAGACTTCCCAGCTTGATCCATGGCCGTCTTTGCCTGTCGTTTCAAAAGGGATAATCGACCATCAAGATCAGCAATCTGATACGTCTCAAACGTATCTATAATTTTTGATGCTCCATGCTTGTTTTTACACCATTTGCTTAGTGTTTCGTTACACTTCGTGGCACTTTTATGCATTTTCCGGAACTAACCTATTAACAAGTCGCCATAGTGCCAGTTCCCTGTTTTCTGCTATTTTTGTTTTTCAAATAAGTTACACAGGAAATATTCTCGGAATTGGCCGAAACAAAAGCTGAACGTCCAGAAATTCACCGATGCTTCTAGAGAACCGAAGAGGAGACAGAGTGGGGCCACGAGGGCCCCACACAACAGGGCGGCGTGGCCTGGCCCCTGGCCGCGCCCCCTATGTGTGACGGCGCCTCGGACCACTCCTGACGCTGCCGCTTCGCCTATAAAGACCCCTCGACGGGAAAAACCTAAGGGCCCGATCACTTTTCTAGAACACATCGCGATCCGCCGCCGCCGTCGACCCGAAGATCGGGAGGGTCCAGAAGCTCTTCCCAGCACCCTACTGGAGAGGGGAATCGCCACCGGAGGTCTTCTTCATCGCCATGCTTGCCTCCGGAGCGATGAGTGAGTAGTCTACCTTGGACTATGGGTCCATAGCAGTAGCTAGATGGTTGTCTTCTCCACCATGTGCTTCATGTTTAGATCTCATGAGCTGCCTTACATGATTGAGATCACCGTTATGTAATTCTGCATGTTGTGTTGTTGGGATCTGATGAATATTGGTGTTATGATTGAGTTGAAGTACTGCAATTTATCTTATGTTATCTCTATGTTGTTTATGATCTTGCATGCTCTCCATTGTTAGTAGCTATCTTGGCCGAGTAGTTGCTAGTGACTCCAAGAGGGGGTATTTATGCTCGATAGTGGGTTCATACCTCTATTTAATCTGGGGGAGTGACAGAAACCTCTAAGGTTGTAGATGTGCTATTGCTACTAGGGGGAAAACAACATTCATATGCTCGAGGGCATATGCTTTGTTTACATTACACACTTTGCTTAATGCAATTATCTGTTGTTCGCAACTTAATACTTGTGGAGTTCTCAGATTGATTCGCCACAAGTGGATTATTAGTCATAGATCCTGTTGGATGGCGGTCTATGTATCTTGGTGTAATGCCCAGAGTAAATCTCATAGTGATACTCTCATCATATGCACGTTGTCTTTATTCTATCAATTGCCCAACGGTAATTTGTTTACCCAGCATGTGTTATTTTATCTTATGGAGAGACACCACTAGTGAATTGTGGACCCCGGTCCTATTTCCTTAATATTGCTATCACCTGTTTACTTTACTCGCACTGTTTACTTTACTCGCACTGTTTACTTTGCTCGCATATTGCTATTGCTTTCAACTCGATACGCTCATACCCTTTGTTTCAAGCAAACCGGTGAGATTGACAACCTCATCGTAAGTTGGGAACAAAGTATTTGGTTGTGTTGTGTGCAGGTTCCATGTTGCCGCTCGCAAAGCAAAGCTTGGACGAGGCGCCCTATAAATTGTCCGAAGCTGTCGCGAAGCTAGCGGGCATCACCTTCAGTCGTATTTCGTCCTCCTACTGGATTGATAACCGTGGTTTCTTACTGAGGGAAAAACTTGCTGCTATATTCATCACACCTTGCTCTTGGGGTTTCCAACTGGCCGGTCATTTACTTCATTAATTACACGCCAACAAGTTCTCTGGCACTATACATCACCGCGCCATCAACAAGTTTTTCTGGCGCCGTTGCCGGGGAGGAAGAAGACTTCTGCAAGGGGAGTTTTGCACGCACATCCTTTACTTTGTTTTAAGTTTTGCTTTACTTTTTTTTACTTGCATAATTTTATCGAAAACCCAAAAAAATTAGTATCCTTTATAGTTGTTATTTCTTTACTCTAGTTCATTATGTTGTTCCCTAAGTACGTTCTTGAGGACCTCTTAGTAGGTAGTGGTTCAATTATTGGGAAAGATAACATTGAGGAGTTCTTTAATCATATTAGTATGCATAAAGAAGTTGAGGAAAAGTCTTTGGCTGAGCTTGCTCCTAGTTACGAAGTTGCTTCCGCTTATTTAGTTCACATGTTGGAAGCTAGGTTTGCTAGCCTTAATCTTTTTATGCAATACATGTTCCTTAAGCTTCATTAAATTGAAGATCCTGAAAAGAAAGCTTTCATCTTGGAAACTTTGCGCATAGAATTTAGAGATGTTGCCATTGAGGCTAGGAAAGTTTTTAAGAAATTCAATAAGCTTAGCTCGCCTGTAGCGGTTGTTGGTACACCCAATGAAGATTTTAGAGTGCCAATACCTTGTAAACTTGTAGGAATTCATGATGCTTGGGAAAAGAATTCTAGTTGGATTTGTCCTGAAAATCCTTTTGATGAAAGTAGTGTACCAAAGCGTGATCATAAAGGATCTTCAAAAACTCATTTGGACACAATTCAATTCATTGTTGAAAAGACTCCTATAGTGGATCCTAATGCTTCTTTCATAATTACTTGATTCGCACTTTCTGCGCCTAGCTCAAAGGCGTTAAAGAAAAGCACTCTTGGGAGATAATCCAATGTTTTTACATTCAGTTCTTTTTCTTTTATTTGAGTCTTGGAAGTTATTACTACTGTGATGACCTCTCCTTATCATTTTTTTATTTCGTTTTTGTGCCAAGAGAAGCCTCTAATTTGAGTGAGGTAAGATTTGGGGATGTTGCTGTCCTGAAACAGTTTTCGGTGCTGCACCGTAAAAATTCGTGAAAATTCTCTGTATATCTTTTGGACCTGCGATATCTTGTGCATATGCCCCAGGTTATATCCAAACTTTCATTAGTTGAACACTTCTTGATTTGAGCAACAGAAAACCCTCTAAAAATTCGACCTTTGTCAGCTGTTCTATTTTGATAGATTTCTGCCAATATTTGTGTTTGCCACTTTATCGCTTTCTTTTTTAGTTCTTTTGATCACAGAACTTTTGGGGAAGTTGCTACAGTAGTTTAGTTTCGTATGAAGGAAGTTTTCAAGTGTAGGGATCAGAGAATGATGAGATGAGTTGAAGAATGGACAAAAGCTCAAGCTTGGGGATGCCCATGCATCACCCCAAGAAATATCCAAGAAGTACAAGCGTCAAAGCTTGGGGATGCCCCTGAGGCACCCCTTCTTCATCGGCAAAAATCAGGTCACCTTTCAATACGCTATATTTTTATTGCTTCATGCATTATGCATTTTTCTTGGAGCGTCAGTTGTTTTTAGTTTTCAGTTTTGTTTAGTTTTGTTTGCTGCAATAAATGGTTGGACCCCAACAAATTTCTTTTGAAGAAGTTGCCTTGCTTTTCATTTGCAAAGAACACTCCGTTTTTCACTTTTATCGTTTCAACGAGTGTTCTCTTTTTCTAGAACTGCGTTTAGCTTTCGATTTTCGCCTTGATTTGTGTTCAGATCTTGTTATATCTTTTCATAAAGGTGTATTTTTGCCTCTGGTCTATATTGGTTTTCATCAAAAGAGATGTTTATAAAAAGTTCGAATGGTGTTGGAAAAGAGAAAAAGCTTTATGCAAAAAAGTGGTACAAGAAGGAGCTTGTGTAGACTGCGGCCTATGCTTTTGCATGTCGTGCTTGATGTCTTTTTGATAGTATGCTTAGTGATTTTGCTGTAGCATGACTTGTCTCAAATAACTGAGATTGCTTAATGAGCCTTTGAAAAAAATCATGCGTTGTTTTTATCGTTTGGAAGCATTATTTTGGTTTTCTCCTTGATGCTTTATTTGGGTTGACTTGGTGCATGCTCACACATGTTAGACTCATACAAAGTCGCCAATAGCCTCTATGATCATTTAGTTTTTGACTTTTGATGCCATCTTATGCTTCTTTTAATGTCGCTTTGTCGCTTTGCATGATTATGGCCGTTATTGCTCTCTTAGTTGGTCGCTCCCAGTCTTTTGCTAGCCCTCGTTTTGTACTGAGTATGAGCTCTACTCGTGCATCCAACTCCTAAAAACCAAGTTGTTCCAAAGTGTCCACCATACATACCTATTAGCAATTTGCTATTCTAAAGTACATTTGACTTGCTTTTATCTACTCTTCAAATTAAACTCTTACCAGTGTTATGCGAAAATTGGTCAGTAAAGCTCTCACGAACCTGATGGCACACTTTATTTTTCTCATTCTAAAAAATTTGACATTGTGGCTCTCTTATGTTGAGTTGTTATGCTTGCAAGTTGTAAGTTGGAAATTAGCCCATCCATGCTGTCATGGGGCAAGCTTTCGATATTGCACTTCATCTTATTTGAGTTGATATCGTGATCTTTTGTTTATGAATACTCGCGGTGTGAAATAAAATGGAATCTTGTGGAGTTCATGGAGTTTGTATATGTGTTAGAGAAATGCCTGGGCCACCAATCTAAGCCATGCATAATTCATGGTGGAAATTTGCAGCATGCCCATAGTGGATATTCGATGACGCATCTAAAAATAAAAAGCTATACAAATGGTAAATAAAAGAGATGTCAAGGTGTTCATTGTCTGCTTGTCCTGTCATTTTGATGTGGGCTTGTTCCATGTCATCGGACACGGAGGTACCCCGTTGGCGGTTCTCGATGATACGCGTATACTTACAATGACAAGAACTTGCTTGGGACCTAAGCAAATTATCACGAGGTTTGCGTACTCGTATTCACGGGACACGAGGTTTTCAACTTATGATTTGTCAAGCATATGCATCATAATTGTACTCGCATTAACTTTAACCATTCAAGATGCTTATGATGGGGGCAATGAGAGCTCAAAGCCGGTAAGTACCATAATTTTTGAAGGTTTATAAAACTTGCAATCATTGCTTCCCTTTGCGAAGCGCCTTTCTTTTACTTTTATATTGAGTCTCCACCTTCTATCTTTATGCACCATTAAGAGAGCATAGTTGTCATTCTGAGTATAATGTGCATTGTCCCAAAGTTTTCATTGATTGATTCATATTGTTGGTTTCACTTGTTCTCAAGTTATTTGTATCTAGTCGCCCTCTTAAACTTGAAGGTGTCCTATGCATTTATGTTTTGCTCTCTCATTAAGGACAAGCTGAAAACCATTTGTATGTTTTTCCATATAATTTGAACACACGTTTGACTTTCATTGTTTCATTTTCATGATCTTTTGTTTGTGTTCATTTTCATGTTATAACATGGTTGCTAAGTTTCTTCTATCAAGATTATGCCTTTCATGCCCATGTTTTAAGTTCTTTTGATCCCAGCGCACAACGCATACATATATGGTCAAGATTGTGTAGGTGCATGTCACCTCAAAAATTATTTCTTTTGTTATCACTTACCTACTCGAGGACGAGCAGGAGTTAAGCTTGGGGATGCTGATACGTCTCAAACGTATCTATAATTTTTGATGCTCCATGCTTGTTTTTACACCATTTGCTTAGTGTTTCGTTACACTTCATGGCACTTTTATGCATTTTTCGGAACTAACCTATTAACAAGTTGCCACAGTGCCAGTTCCCTATTTTCTGCTGTTTTTGTGTTTCAGATAAGTTACACAGGAAATATTCTCAGAATTGGATGAAACAAAAGCCGAACGTCCAGAAATTCACCGATGCTTCCAGAGAACCGAAGAGGAGACAGAGTGGGGCCACGAGGGCCCCACACAACAGGGCGGCGCGGCCTGGCCCCTGGCCACGCCCCCTATGTGTGACGGCGCCTCGGCCCACTCCTGATGCTACACCTTCGCCTATAAACACCCCTCGACGGGAAAAACCTAAGGGCCCGATCACTTTTCCAGATTACATCGCGATCCGCTGCCGCCGTCGACCTGAAGATCGGGAGGGTCCACAAGCTCTTCCCAGCACCCTGTCGGAGAGGGGAATCGCCATCGGAGGTCTTCTTCATCGCCATGCTTGCCTCCGGAGCGATGAGTGAGTAGTCTACCTTGGACTACGGGTCCATAGCAGTAGCTAGATGGTTGTCTTCTCTACCGTGTGTTTCATGTTTAGATCTCATAAGCTGCCTTACATGATTGAGATCACCGTTATGTAATTCTACATGTTGTGTTTGTTGGGATCCGATAAATATTGGTGTTATGATTGAGTTGAAGTACTGAAATTTATCTTATGTTATCTCTATGTTGTTTATAATCTTGCATGCTCTCCGTTGTTAGTAGCTATCTGGGCCGAGTAGTTGCTAGTGACTCCAAGAGGGGGTATTTATACTCGATAGTGGGTTCATGCCTCTATTTAATCTGGGGGAGTGACAGAAACCTCTAAGGTTGTAGATGTGTTGTTGCTACTAGGGGGAAAACAACATTCATATGCTCGAGGGCATATGCTTTGTTTACATTACACACTTTGCTTAATGCAATTATCTGTTGTTCGCAACTTAATACTTGTGGAGTTCTCGGATTGATTCGCCACAAGTGGATTATTAGTCATAGATGCAGTTGGATGGCGGTCTATGTATCTTGGTGTAATGCCCAGAGTAAACTCATAGTGATCCTCTCATCATATGCACGTTGTCTTTATTCTATCAATTGCCCAACTGTAATTTGTTTACCCAGCATGTGTTATTTTATCTTATGGAGAGACACCACTAGTGAATTGTGGACCCCGATCCTATTTCCTTAATATTTCTATCACCTGTTTACTTTACTCGCACTGTTTACTTTGCTCGCATATTCCTATTGCTTTCCACTCGATACGCTCATACCCTTTGTTTCAAGCAAACCGGTGAGATTGACAACCTCATCGTAAGTTGGGAACAAAGTATTTGGTTGTGTTATGTGCAGGTTCCACGTTGCCGCTCGCAAAGCAAAGCTTGGACGAGGTGCCCTATAAATTGTCCAACCTGTCGTGAAGCTAGCGGGCATCACCTTCAGTCGTATTTCGTCCTCCTACTGGATTGATAACCTTGGTTTCTTACTGAGGGAAAAACTTGCTGCTATATTCGTCACACCTTGCTCTTGGGGTTTCCAACTGGCCGGTCATTTACTTCATTAATTACACGCCAACAAGTTCTCTGGAACTATACATCACCGCGCCATCACAATCCTCGACAGATGCTCAGCACAACGGTAAGAAGGACAATGACCAGAGGGAATATCAGAATCTGATATATCCGTGGGCAGCAAACCACGCACGAATTCCGGAGTTTCGACATCACGAGCAGGCTAGACAAATAGAATAGAATAAACTACATGTTAAAAGTAATCATAGTACAAAGTATTTACAAGACAAAGATTTTGAGAAAACAACTACAAAGGATAATATTTCGAGTTGTCGAGGGATTTCGTGTCGCAAGAACACGGGGTACCACACGACGGACCTAAAGATTCAAACACAGGGGGCTGTACGGGTGAGATCTAGATCGCAATGAAACACGGCGATGGAAGCCTCGAGACGCCGGAGAGCACAATGCACCACAGAGAGAGACATCGAGCTTTACCCAGGTTCAGGGCCCTCGTGGTCAGGTAAAGCCCCTACTTCCTGCCTTCTTGTATTACGATGCGATACCTCATGAGGAGTACAAGGCCTTGGTTACAGAGCTCAAGCTGGCCGGAGGTAGAAGAACCAACTTAGCCTAACTAGAAGCCCCGAGATGAAGATCGGATCCCTTCTAAGGGGAGGCCTCCCCTCCTTTATAGTGCCGAGGTCCTCCTTCCCCTTATCATCTTGGGGAAGGGGTTGCCACAAATGGCTAAGGAGAGGGGACAACTGTTGTCTTTGGTCTTCGATGGACGTAGTCTTTGTAGAGTAGTGGCGCCGGTCCACAGGAGTGGGTGGAGGAGGCTGACGTCCTCCTCTGGCGCCCTGCACCGTCCACCCTATTTTTAGGAGGGTGGTCAACAACCACTGTGTAGCTTTATGCAGGCACGGCAGAAGCTGGTCTCCCCCCTATCGAGGTAGCGTGGACGGTACGCTATCTTCTGTCCTTATCTTCTTGCTCAGCATGGAAACGTACCGAGCTAAGGTGGATGTGGTCCTTCCCCTCACAAGGAATAGCTCGCAAGGAGGTCTTCTAGTCCTTAGCAGTTTTTAGTCGTCGTTCTCCTCATGAGGCACCTCCTCATGAGGGTCTTCTTTGTTAGGCTTCGGTCGTCGGTCTACCCCTGGGCCGAAGCTGGGCCGTTGTAGGAGCCCAGGAGCAGGTGGACCAGGATACCTCGGTATCCAGAACACCGACAGTAGCCCTCGGGAGCCTGGCCCATAAATGCACCCTCTTAAGGGAGCAAAGGGTCAGGGGCCCCCAGAAGCTGCTGGGCCCTCCAACGGCACGCATCAATGCATGCGGTCTGAAGACCATGTGAAGATGCAGAGGCCGCGGATGCGTGGTGCGACCGCAGCTGGCGAGACGAAACGGCGGGCGACGCAGCAGTCCTCGAGGCATCAAATCGCCATGATGGCGCATCGCTTCACTACAGGGCGCTGCACCGACGCTCCGATTCCTGCGCCAGGACATGACGCTTCAACGCCGGCTGCGCCTTTAAATGTAGCCTCCCTGATGCTCTCGGTACTTCACTCACTTCCTCCAGTACTACTTCTTCCTCAAACACCTTCCCCGAGCCATGGATCCTTCATCCTCCTCCGCTGCCACCGGATCTGCGAGCTCGGGGGCGAAACGCCACGGGCGCCCCCCGGGCAGCAGGAACAAAACAAAGGTTCCAGCCCTGTGGACGCCCGGAGCCAGAGGCCCCCTGCGCATCGGGGCGCCGACGTAGGGTGCGGTGAACCGCGCCGCCCCACGGACCTCCATGGCCTTGACCCTTCGGGGTCCTGCACCAGAAGGTGCTCTGAACGCGCTGTCGCCGGTGGCGGCAGCGATGTAGGCTCCCCACCCCGCGGGGAGCATTGATCGGGTGCTCCGGGAGGTGGAGGCCGCTCTAGGCCCCCTCCCCCCGGTTGCGGACGCCCCGGGGCCACAGGAGGTGGCACCCCCCACGACCGGAGTGGTCGCGACTCCCCACCGACAGGCGGTGGAGATGCTGGGACCCCTCATCACGCCGGGGTCCCGATTCTTGGAGCTCCTCCTCGTCGTCGAGGCTTGGAGCTTCATCACCCTCTGGCTGCCCGATGCAGTTCGGAGGGCAATCTACGCCCCCGGCTTCTATGTTGGAGAGGTCGTGCTGGTGGAGCAGAGCAGGCCAGAGCTCATCCTTGGAGCGGGCGGCAATGCCGTCCTCTCCGGGTGCTGGAGGGCATTCGCCCTCGGCCACCGTCTCCGTGTCGGCGACCACCTTGTCGTCCGCTTCAAGCTGGGGACGTTGGAGGCTTCGATGCGGATCTTCGCCGCCACCGGTGTCCGCTGCACCTTCCCCTAGCCCGCGGCAGGGTAAAGGGGGCGGCATCGCTGCGGAGGTCTTCTGGGGAGGAGAGCTAGTCTCTTCCCCTCTTTTGAATGTAGTTCTCGCTGGGGGGGGGGGGTATGCCCCACCGTAGCTCTGCTCCTTCCCCCGCTGGGGGTTTATTAATGAAATCGCCTTGTTTATTGCCTTTTCCTTTGCTCCTTGATGCTTCTTGCCGTCCTGGTCACCCGCACGCTCGAGAGCCCTGGCGAGTTGTTCATGCTTGTGGTAGGCCTCCTTGCGCCTCAGAGCTCATGACGGGGTTGGCGCTGGCGACGACGATGGACGATTCCTGAGACAAGTAGTTGAAGAAAGAGTTGGAAAACAAACGAAAAAAAGAAGGGTGAATAAGATGCCCCTGTGACCGGCACAGGGACCTTCCTCGTCGTGAGGGAGCGCGGCACTATCTGTGCCAGCAGCTAAGAGCAAATTGCCGCACGTGGCGATTCACGGGGCCTTCCTCATCGTGAGGGAAGCTGGACTCTCACGGACACGAAAGCATCGACGCTTAAGAGAGCCCAGAGGCCATCGACACCTCGTTGAGGGTTGCTCACAAGGTGAAGGGCCTGGCGCGGACCTCTGGATCTGCGTCTCCTTCGCAAGATGATCAGAGCGGCCTTGGTCTTCGGTAATCCTACTGAGTTCGGCCTTCCTCGAGAGAGGGGAATCTTGACTCCTGCGGATGCTAAGTGCATCGACGCATCTGGGCACCCTCGTGAGGGTTGCTCACGAGGCGCTGGTCCTTAGCGGGTGCCTTGGGCACACCTTGGACTTTTCCAAAGATTTCTTATTTTCTGGTGTACTATGCGAGGAACTAAGCACCACGGGCACGTGGAGGTGATCGATAACGGGGCCGTCGCCCCTGATCACAGCTTAGTCCCTTCAGGTTTTTTGGGCTTGCTATTTTACAGGCGAAGGCCCCGGCATAGACACCGTGCCTAGCCCACTTCCGCGTGAAGTACAGCAGAAAATAAATGGACTTCATGCCATTTCTGTATCATGCTGAAGCAGAGGTGCTACATGCACTTTAACTTAATCTCAGTGCTAAAGAGCAGTTTAAGTTGATACAAAATGCCGTTATAACAGTCTTATCTCCTTGTGGGGAACCTACGGGTAGAACTTTCTCAGATGAGCTATGTTCCACGGGTTCCCCACTAGCACGCCTTCTGCGGTTTCCAGCCACGCCGAGCCTGGCCTGGCGATGTGCGTCACCTTGAATGGGCCTTCCCACATTGGAGATAGCTTGTGCAGGCCCTCGCGAGAGAGTATCCTTCTGAGCACCAGATCACCAACCTCTAGAGTTCTTGCTCGAACATGACGGCTATGGTAGCGGTGAAGTCCCTGCTGGTACCTCGCAGCGCGAAGCGCTGCTTGGCACCGAGCTTCTTCAAGCTGGAGGAGGCGATTCCTGATGAGGTCCTCTTGATGCATCTCGTTGAAGGCGAACACCCTTGGTGACCCGAACTTGATGTCGGTGGGAAGGATAGCCTCCGTCCCGTAGACCAAGAAGAAAGGAGTCTCCCCAGTGGGCTTGGTGGTGGTGGTACGAATGTACCACAAGATGGATTGGAGGTTGTCTAACCATTTCTTGCCGCAGGCTTCGAGCTTGGCGTTGAAGCTTCTCGTTTTGAGACCCTTGAGGACTTCAGTGTTAGCACGCTCGGCCTGGACATTGCTCCTGGGAAAAGCGACGGAGGCAAAGCAGATCTTGATGCCGGCCGATGCGCATTACTCCCAGAACAGCCTGCTGGTGAACTGGCTGCCGTTATCGGTGATTATGCGGTAGGCACACCAAAACGGCAGACCGGCCCACAGATGAATTTGACTGCGGACCTGGCCGGTATGGTGCACACCGGCTCCACCTCCACCCACTTGGTAAACTTGTCAATGGCGACGTAGAGGTAGCGACAGCCCCCTTGCGCTCGAGGGAATGGACCCAGGATGTCCAGCCCCCAAACAGCAAAGGGCCAAGTGAGCGGGATGGTTTGTAGCTCCTGCGCTGGTTGATGAATCTGCTTGGCGTGGAATTGGCACGCCTTGCACCTCTTGACCTTTTCCGCTGCGTCCCAGAGCGCCGAAGGCCAGTAGAAGCCGTTGCGGTATGCTTTTGCGACGAGGGTTGAAGCATAGGCATGATGCCCACACTCGCCAGCATGGATGTCCCTGAGGAGCTCTTGGCCCTGGTGAGATGATATGCACTTCAGAGCGATGCCATTTGGGTGACGCTGGTACAAGTCACCATCTTTGACGCAGTATCCCGAGGCTTGGCGTACTATCATTTCGGCCTCCGACTCATCCTCAAGAAGCTTGCTACTGATGAGGAAATCCTTGAGCTCGAGGATCCAATCCACTCCCTCATGCTTTGCCAATGCCAAAAGGACGCGGTCACCCAAAGGTGGCCCGCTAACCGGAGCTCCTGCTCTGGTGGCGGTGGCAAGGCAGGCGGAAGCTCAGATCCTGTTGTTGATGGAGAAGCAGGTGGCTTGAAGAGGCGCTCCTCGAAGACACCAGCTGGCTGCGCCAGGCAATAAGAGGCGCGCTTGGCAATTTCATCCGCTTCCACATTCTCCACCCGTGGGATGTGCTTCAGCTCTAGTCCTTGGAAGTGTTTTTCCATCTTTTGATGCTCTTTAAGATAAGCCACCATGTGCTCATCCTTTGGAGTGTAGCTCTTGTTGGAGAAGTTCACGACCAGCTGTGAATCTCCCTTGATGATGAGGCGCTTGATGCCCAAAGCGTTTGCTGCCCTTAGGCCAGTGAGTAGTCCTTCGTATTCCGCGATGTTGTTGGAGACCTTGTGCTCTAGCTTGAAACAGAGCAGAACGGCGTAGAAGAGCTTGTCCCCAGAAGGAGAGGTGAGGATGGCCCCAGCCCCCACGCCGGGAAGGTTGAAGGCGCCGTCGAAGTGCATGACCCAAAGACATGGGGCTTCCTCTCCTAGAAGTGTAGACTCCACCTCTGGAGGCTCGTTGGTGAAAGGATCAGTCCATTCAGCGGTGAACTCAGCTAAAGCTTTGCTCTTGATCACCTTGGTGGTTTCAAAGGAGATCTCGAATGGCTAAAGCTCCATGGCCCACTCTGCCACCCTTCCGGTGACGTTTGGGTTGCGCAGGATTGTCTCCAGGGGCCGATCAATGACCACCTTGATCGGGTGGCCCTGGAAGTAATGACGTAGTTTCCTTAAAGCGATCAGCAGGGTGTAGAGCAGCTTCTACTGCATGGTGTAGCGCTCCTGCACGTCGCGCAGTACCGTGCTGACGAAGTACACAGGTTTCTGTACCTTGGTGGTGTCTTCTGGAGTTTTCTCCTCATGGAGATCAGGAGCATCACTCTGCAAGAGCGGCTCGGTTGGCGAAGTTGCAGCGGGCGGCTCCTCACGAGGGGCAGAGGGAATTGCTGCCTCTGCCTTAGGAGGAACCCCGGGCATGGAGGATCGATTTTATCTTTAGTGATTACCTTAGCGTCCCGCTCAGCGACGAGGACGGCGCTTGCACTTCTTGGAGTCGCCGCGATGTAGAGTAACAAAGGCTCGCGGAACATTGGGGCAACCATGATCGGTGGGCTCATGAGATACTTCTTTAGCTCGGTGAAGGCCCTGTCAGCTTCCGGAGTCCACTCGAACTTCCCAGTGCGCTTCATGAGCTTGAAGAAAGGCAGGGCCTTTTCTATGCTCCTCGCGATGAAGCGCCCCAGGGCTGCCATGCATCCCGCGAGGCGTTGCATCTCCTTAAGGTTGCGCGGAGGATGCATTTCTTCGATGGCCTAGACCTTGTCGGGGTTTTCCTCTATCCCGCGATGAGACACGAGGAACCCCAACAACTTGCCCGACGGTACACTGAAGGTGCACTTAGCGGGGTTGAGCTTGATGTTTACCTTTCTCAGATTGGCGAAGGTTTCCTCCAGGTCTTCAATGAAGGTATGACTCTCACGTGTTTTGACGACGATGTCGTCGACATAAGCTTCCGCATTCCTTCCCATCTGAGCCCCCAAGGCCTTGCGCATGAGCCTTTGGAATGTTGCTCCTGCGATCTTCAGGCCGAAGGGCATGCAGACGTAGCAGTACACACCGCAGGGTGTGATGAAGGCAATCTTTTCTTCATCCTCCCTTGCCATCTTGATTTGATGATAACCGGAGAAGGCATCCAAGAAGCAAAGGAGTTCGCAGCCGGCGGTGGAGTCGACGATTTGATCTATCCTTGGGAGCGGATAAGGATCCTTAGGGCAGGCTTTGTTGAGACTTGTAAAGTCCACGCAGAGGCACCCACTGCCATTAGCCTTTGGGACAACCACCGGATTGGAAATCCAGGTGGAGTGGGCTACCTCGCGTATCAACTTGGCCTTCTTTAGCTTCTCTATTTCTTGGACGATGAAGTATTGTTTCTCTTGCGATTGCTTCCTGGTCTTCTGCTTCACGGGGTGTGCCTGAGGGCACATGGTTAAGTGGTACTCAATCACCTCCCTGGGTACACCAGGCATATCTGACGGAGTCCAAGCGAACATGTTAGAGTTTGCCCGTAGGAAGGTGACGAGCGCGCTTTCCTATTTGGGGGAAAGCCCTGCCCCGATGGTGACGAAGTTTTCGTAGCCCCCCAGCTTGGAGCGGGACCTTCATTGTAGCAGAGCGCTCTTGGGTAAACTGGGGCCTCCTCCCTGAGGGTACCACAGCGTCCCCAATGCTCATGTGTCCAGCATTGGATGGACCAGGTCCTCGCTTGGCGTAGTTGATGTAGAGGCGGCGAATTTCTTCCCTGACAAGCCCGGCAGGAGGGGCTCGAGAGAGGCCTTCTTGGTAGCAGCTCGCTCTTGCGACATGAGCTGCTTCTTCCTCGTGAGGTCACCCGAGTGTTCTAGCAGATCTTCATCGGCGGGGAACATGGTGGCGGCCTCATGGTAGACGTGCTCTACAGAGCGGAGAGCATCTTTTTCATTGCAGCGCACGGTGATCGTGCCATTGGCGCTAGGAATCTTGAGGATGTTGAAGCTGTGATGCGTTGCTGCCATGAATCTCGCCAAGGCTGGGTAGCCAAGGATGGCGTTGTAAGGCAGCGCGATGTAGGCGACGTCGAAGTCGAGGCTTTCTGTCCTGTAGTTGTCCCTGGTGCCAAAGGTGACGAGTAGGCGCACCTGCCCGATAGGCATTGTAGAACCCTCTGTCACTTCGAAGAATGGCCGGGTTGGCATGAGCCAATGGTACGGCACTTGCATCTTCTCGAAGACCTCAACGGAGATGATGTTGAGGCCCGCCCCTCCATCGATGAGAGTGCGGTTGACGGCGATGTTATTGATTGTAGGCGTGCACAAGAGGGGAATTGTGCCCACAACCTTAGTGGATATTGGATGGTCCTCCTCGTCGAAGCCAATCTTGTTGGTAGACCACTTCAACTTGTGGCTATTGACGTTGGGTTGTGCTGCCGTGATCTCCCACGACAGCTGCTTGAAGTGACGATTAGACAAAGGAGCTTGGGATCCACCCAGGATGCAAGCGGTGAAGCCTCGCGGCTCTTTATAGCCCCCTAGTTCTCTTCTCGATGATCGTTTGCCGGTGGAGGTAGCGGTAGTGGCTCGGGATCTGCACGTGACAGACCATCGCGACGGTGACCTTCGTCCCGGTCGTCATCGCGGAGGTCGCCCCTAGATCCACCTTTGCCGTAGCTACGGCTACTCCCACGGCGCTTGGTGACTCCATTCTCTTCATGAAATTTTCGAACTACCCAACAATAATTAGTATTGTGGGTGTCCTTCTTGTGGAGGATGTAGTAGCGATAGCGTCCACCCTTATCACGCTCAGAGCGGTCCCCGCGGCGCTGTTTATGATCAGGTTCTGCCGCGAGGGCAGCAGCCTCCTTACGCTTAGGGTCCTTGGACTTGGGCTTTGGGGGAAGCACCTCCGGCAGGTTGTGCACAAATAGCCTCCCCTCCTCGGCCTTAGCGCTTCTGTCGGCGATCTCAAAGAGCCTGACGATGGAAGTCAGCTCATCATTCATGAACAGCTTTTCCTTCATCTTGGTGTCGGCGACGCCCGTGGAGAACGCGGAGATAAGCTCTTCATTGGAGATCCGGAGAATCTTGTTCTTCATCTGGCTGAAGCGTTGGATGTACTGGCGAAGCATTTCGCCCTTGTACTGACGCACCACCTTGCGATGATTCTTGGTGGTGGGGTGCTCATACGTAGGCATGAAGTTGGCGACGAACTGATGGCACAGATCCTTCCACGAAGTTATAGATTCGTGTGGAAGATTCATGAGCCAAGTCCGCGTAGCGTCCTTGAGGGCCATGGGAAACCAATTAGCCATCACACGCTGGTCTCCATGCGTGGCCTGAATGTCGATGACATAGAGCTGGACAAACTCGACGGGGTTGGAGGTTCCATCATAACGTGCGCTGATGTCCGGCCTGAACTTGTCGGGCCAGACCACGTAGCATTGCTGGCGAGTGAGAGCAAGGCACCCGGGGTTGTAGACGGGATCCCCGGTGACCTTGACGTTCTTGCCAGCTTCACCGATGTCATCGATGTCACGGTCATGATTTTTGCGGCGGCGCTCAAGGGAGACGCGGGCGTCTTCTGGAGCGCGTTGGACGAATTGCCAGCTAGGTTCCTGATACGTCTCAAACGTATCTATAATTTTTGATGCTCCATGCTTGTTTTTACACCATTTGCCTAATGTTTCGTTACACTTAGTGGAACTTTTATGCATTTTCCGGAACTAACCTATTAACAAGTCACCACAGTGCCAGTTCCCTGTTCTGTGCTGTTTTTGTGTTTCAGAAGTGATACACAGGAAATATTCTCGGAATTGGACGAAACAAGTTCCTGAAGTCTTATTTTGTCTGGGAGCTTCCAGAGATCCGAAGAGGAGTAGGAGGGGGGCCACAGGGGCCCCACACACCAGGCTGGCGTGGCCAGGGCCTGGGCCACGCCGCCCTGGTGTGAGGCCGCCTGGCTCCACCTCTGACATCGCCCCTTCGCCTATAAAGACCCCCTGACGGGAAAAACCTAAGTACCCGATCAATTTTCTAGAACACATCACGATCTGCCGCCGCCGTTGACCCGAAGATTGGGAGGGTCCAGAAGCTCTTCCCGGCACCCTGCCGGAGAGGGGAATTGCCACCGGAGGTCTTCTTCATCACCATGCTTGCCTCCGGAGCGATGAGTGAGTAGTCTACCTTGGACTATGGGTCCATAGCAGTAGCTAGATGGTTGTCTTCTCCACCATGTGCTTCATGTTTAGATCTCATGAGCTGCCCTACATGATTGAGATCACCGTTATGTAATTCTACATGTTTGGTTTGTTGGGATCCGATGAATATTGGTGTTATGATTGAGTTGCTATACTGAAATATATCTTATGTTATCTCTATGTTGTTTATGATCTTGCATGCTCTCCGTTGTTAGTAGCTATCTTGGCCGAGTAGTTGCTAGTGACTCGAAGAGGGGGTATTTATGCTCGATAGTGGGTTCATGCCTCTATTTAACCTGGGGGGAGTGACAGAAACCTCTAAGGTTGTAGATGTGCTGTTGCTACTAGGGAGAAAACAACATTCATATGCTCAAGGGCATATGCTTTGTTTACATTACACACTTTGCTTAATGCAATTATCTGTTGTTCGCAACATAATACTTGTGGAGTTCTCAGATTGATTCGCCACAAGTAGATTATTAGTCATAGATGCAGTTGGATGGCGGTCTATGTATTTTGTTGTAATGCCCAGAGTAAATCTCATAGTGATCTTCTTGACATATCATGTTTATCTTTATTCTATCAATTTCCCAACTGTAATTTGTTTACCCAGCATGTGTTATTTATCTTATGGAGAGACACCACTAGTGAACTATGGACCCCGGTCCTATTTCCATCATATTGCTATCACCTGTTTACTTTACTCGCACTGTTTACTTTACTCGCATACTTCTACTGCTTTCCACTCGATACGCTCATAACCTTTATTTCAAGCAAACCGGTGAGATTGACAACCTCATCGCAAGTTGGGAACAAAGTACTTGGTTGTGTGTGTGCAGGTTCCGCGTTGCAGCTAGCAAGCAAAGCTTGGACGAGGCGCCATATATAAATTGTCCGAAGCTGTCACAAACTAGCAAGCATCACCTTCCGTCACATTGTCTGCTTTTCTCTCCTGAACGATAAACCTTGGTTTCTTAACTGAGGGAAAACTAGCTGCTATACTCATCACACCTTCCTCTTGGGGTTCCCAATGGGCTGGTCATTCACCACGCAACAAGCAACAAGTTTTCTGGCGCCGTTGCCGGGGAGAAGAGTGGAAGACCTCTGCAAGGGGAGTTTTCACACACACATCCTTTAGTTTGTTATTGTTTTACTTTACTTTATTTATTTTACCTGCATCGTTTTATATCAGAAACCCAAAAAATTAGAATCCTTGGTAGTTGTTATTTCTTTACTTTAGTTTATTATGTCTAGTTCAGTTGCTACTACTATGTCGCCCGAGGATATGATTTTCACTTTTAAACAAAAGGATGAGGAAAGTTTTAAAGAAGCTTGGTCTAGAATTTATGATTGGCATGGAAAAACTGAACCTAAAATGACATTGAGTTTGCTTCTTAGTAGCTTTTACTTTGGACTTTCTCTTCATTATAGATATGCTTTGGATGCTACTGCAGAAGGAGATTTCCTTCATTGTGATGGAGATCAAGCCTTCAATATTATAAAAAAGTTGATTACAATTTATAGCATGCCAACTTATTTTGATTCCTCTCTTGTGTGCATTTTTAATAGACTTGATACTCTTGAGACTCGCACTGCTAGTTTGAATTCTTGCTACAATACTTTGCGACAGCATTTTGATTATGTGCCAACAAATTCTGAACCCTCGAGTTGGTATCCTATGGTAAAAATCACCATTAGTGGTGAAACTTTTCATGCTCGTTGTGATATTATGTCTGAATTTTGTCTCATGCCAAAGGATGTTTATGAATCTTTGAGCCTTTGGAAGCTTTCTGAGGGGGGAGAAGGAATTTCTCTTACTAACAATGCCACTATATTTCGCATTGGAATTGCTGAAGGAGTCTTTACAAAGGTCCTAGGAAGAATGATATCTACTGATTATCTTGTTATTGAATATGTAGGAAAAGGACAAATCACACTTGGAAGATCCCTCCTGAAGCTCCTGGGCGCCGTCATTGATGTGGGAAAAGGCAATATAAGATTTATCTCTCCACCTTGCAATAGCCATGTCTTTCCTAGAGTTAAGAGCAAAGGTAAGAAAGGAAGACATAAGGCACCCGCTGATCCTAGCGCTTCATCTCTTGAAATTACTAGATTCACAATTTTCTGCGCCTAGCTCAAAGGCGTTAAAGAAAAGCACTCTTGGGAGATAACCCAATGTTTTATTTTCAGTACTTTTTCTTTTATTTGAGTCTTGGAAGTCATTACTACTGTAATGACCGCTCCTTATCCTTTTTATTTTGTTTTTGTGCCAAGAGAAGCCTCTAATTTGAGTGAGGTAAAGATTTGGGGATGTTGCTGTCCTGAAACTGATTTCGGTGCTGCACCGTAAAAATTCGTATAGATTCTCTGTATATCTTTTGGACCTGCGATTTCTTGTGCATATGCCCCAGGTTATATCCAAACTTTCGTTAGTTGAACACTTTTTGATTTGAGCAACAGAAAACCCCTAAAAAATTCGGCCTTTGTCAGCTGTTCAGTTTTGACAGATTTCTGCCAATATTTGTTTTTGCCACTTTACCGCTTTCTTTTGAGTTCTTTTGATCACAGAACTTTTGGGGAAGTTGCTACAGTAGTATTTGCTATATATGTGGTGGTTTTGACTTGAAACCTGAAGCAAAAAGAGGTTGATTATATGTTATGCCTACACTAATGTTGCTAATAGAATTGTGTTTAGTTTTGTATGAAGGAACTTTTCAAGTGTAGGGATTGGAGAATGATAATATGAGTTGAAGAATGGACAAAAGCTCAAGCTTGGGGATGCCCATGCATCATCCCAAGAAATATCCAAGAAGTACAAGCGTCAAAGCTTGGGGATGCCCCCGAGGCACCCCTTTCTTCATCGGCAAAAATCAGGTCACCTTTCAAAACACTATATTTTTATTGCTTCATGCACTATGTGTTTTTCTTGGAGCGTCAGTTGTTTTAGTTTTCTTAGTTAGTTTAGTTTTGTTTGCTGCAATAAATGGTTGGACCCCAACAAATTTCTTTTGGAGGAGATGTACTCATTTTCATTAGCAAAGAACACTCAGTTTTTCACTCTTATCGTTCATCGAGTGTTCTTCTTTTTCTGCTACTGCTTTTGGTTTTTGTTTTCGCCTTGATTTGCGTTCAGATCTTCTCATATCTCTTCATCAAGGTGTATTTTTGCCTCTGATCTTTATGGGTATTCATCAAAAGAGGTGTCTTTAAAAATTTCAAATGGTGTTGGAAAAGAGAAAAAGCTTTATGCAAAATAGTGGTACAAGAAGGAGCTTGTGTAGACTGCGGCTTAGGCTTTTTCATGTCATGCTTGATGTATTTTTGATAGTATGCTTAGTGGTTTTGCTATAGCATGACTTGTCTCAAATAACTGAGATTGCTTAATGAGCCTTTGAAAAAAATCATGCGTTGTTTTTAATTATTCGGAAGCATTATTTTGGTTTTCTCCTTGACGCTTTATTTGGGTTGACTTGGTGCATGCTCACACATGTTAGACTCTTACAAAGTCGCCAATAGCCTTCATGATCATTTAGTTTTTGACTTTTGATGCCATCTTATGCTTCTTTTAATGTCGCTTTGTCGCTTTGCATGATTATGGCCATTATTGCTCTCTTAGTTGGTCGCTCCCAGTCTTTTGCTAGCCCTCACCTTGTACTGAGTATGAGCTCTACTCGTGCATCCAACTCCTAAAAGCCAAAGTTTTTCAAAGTGTCCACCATACATACCTACTAGCAATTTGCTATTCCAAGTAAATTTGACTTGCTTTTATTTTCTCTTCAAATTAAACTCTTACCAGTGTTATGCGAAATTCGGTCAGTAAAGCTCTCACGAACCGGAAGGCACACTTTACTTTTTCCTGTTCTTAAAATTTTGACATTGTGGTCTCTTATGTTGAGTTGTTATGCTTGCAAGTTGTAAGTTGGAGACTAGCCCAGCCATGCAGTCATGGGCAAGCTTTCAACATTGCACTTCTTATTTGAGTTGATATCATGATCTTTTGTTTATGGATGCCCGCGGTGTAAAATGAATTGGGAATCTTGTGGGGATCATGGTGTTTTTATATGTGTTAGGGAAACGCCGGGCCGCCAATCTAAGCCATGCATAATTCATGGTGGAAATTTGCAGCATACCCATGGTGAACATTCGATGACGCATCTCGCAATAAAAAGCTAAATAAATGGCAAATAAAAGAGATGTCGAGGTGTTCATTGTCTGCTTGTCCTGTCATTTTGGTGTGG
The DNA here is from genome assembly GCA_007115705.1 of Dactylis glomerata. Classification (NCBI taxonomy): domain Eukaryota; kingdom Viridiplantae; phylum Streptophyta; class Magnoliopsida; order Poales; family Poaceae; genus Dactylis; species Dactylis glomerata. Next base: position 1,022,558 of record QXEO01000121.1, on the reverse strand, counting down.
GCTTGTTCCATGTCATCGGGCACGGAGGTACCCCATTGGCGGTTCTCAATGATATGCATATATTTACAATGACAAGAGTCTTGCTTGGGACTCTAAGTAAAGTAGCATGAGGTTTGGGTACTCGTATTCACGAGACACGAGGTTTTCAACTTATGATTTGTCAAGCATATGCATCATAATTGTTCTTGCATTAACTTTAACCATTCAAGATGCTTATGATGGGGGCAATGAGAGCTCAAAGCCGGTAAGTACCATAATTTTTGAAGGTTATAAAACTTGCAATCACTGCTTCCCTCTGTGAAGGGCCTTTCTTCTACTTTTATGTTGAGTCACCACCTTCTTTCTTTATGCACCATTAAGAGAGCATAGTTGTCATTCTTAGTATAATGTGCATTGTCCCAAAGTTTTCATTGATTGATTCATGATTATGGTTTCACTTGTTCTTAAATTATTTGTATCTAGTGGCCCTTTTAAACTTGAAGGTGTCCTATGCATTTATGTTTTGCTCTCCATGAAGGACAAGCTGAAAACCATTTGTATGTTTCTCCTTATGATTTGAACACATGTTTGACTTTCATTGTTTCATTTTCATGATCTTTTGTTTGTGTTTATTTGCATGTTTACAACATGGTTGCTAAGTTTCTTATTGTCAAGATTATATCTTCATGCCCATGTTTTAAGTTCTTATGATCCCAGCTCACAAATGCTTACATACATGATCAAGATTGTGTAGGTGCATGTCACCTCAAAAATTATTCTTTTGTTATCACTTACCTACTCGAGGATGAGCAGGAGTTAAGCTTGGGGATGCTTGATATGTCTCAAACGTATCTATAATTTTTGATGCTCCATGCTTGTTTTTACACCATTTGCCTAATTTTTCGTTACACTTAGTGGCACTTTTATGCATTTTCCGGAACTAACCTATTAACAAGTCGCCACAGTGTCAGTTCCCTGTTTTCTGCTATTTTTGTGTTTCAGAAGTGATACACAGGAAATATTCTTGGAATTGGATGAAACAAGTTCCTGAAGTCTTATTTTACCCGGTAGCTTCCAGAGATCCGAAGGAGAGTAGGAGGGGGGCCACCAGGGCCCCACACATAGGGGTGGCGCGGCCAGGCCCCTGGCCGCGCGAGCCTGGCGTGAGGGCCCCTGGCTCCTCCTCTGACATCGCCCCTTCGCCTATAAAGACCCCCCGATGGAAAAAACCTAAGTACCCGATCAGATTTCCAGAACACATCGCGATCCGCCGCCGCCGTCGACCCGAAGATCGGGAGGGTCCAGAAGCTCTTCTTGGCACCCTGCCGGAGAGGGGAATCGCCACCGGAGGTCTTCTTCATCGCCATGCTTGCCTCCGGAGCGATGAGTGAGTAGTCTACCTTGGACTATGGGTCCATAGCAATAGCTAGATGGTTGTCTTCTCCACCATGTGCTTCATGTTTAGATCTCATGAGCTGCCCTACATGATTGAGATCACCGTTATGTAATTCTACATGTTTGGTTTGTTGGGATCCGATGAATATTGGTGTTATGATTGAGTTGCTATACTAAAATATATCTTATGTTATATCTATGTTGTTTATGATCTTGCATGCTCTCCATTGTTAGTAGCTATCTTGGCCGAGTAGTTGCTAGTGACTCCAAGAGGGGGTATTTATGCTCGATAGTGGGTTCATGCCTCTATCTAACCCGGGGGAGTGACATAAACCTCTAAGGTTGTAGATGTGCTGTTGCTACTAGGGAGAAAACAACATTCATATGCTCAAGGGCATATGCTTTGTTTACATTACACACTTTGCTTAATGCAATTATCTGTTGTTCGCAACTTAATACTTGTGGAGTTCTCGGATTGATTTGCCACAAGTGGATTATTAGTCATAGATGCAGTTGGATGGCGGTCTATGTATTTTGTTGTAATGCCCATAGTAAATCTCATAGTGATCTTCTTGACATATCACGTTTATCTTTATTCTATCAATTTCCCAACTGTAATTTGTTTACCCAGCATGTGTTATTTATCTTATGGAGAGACACCACTAGTGAACTGTGGACCCCGGTCCTATTTCCATCATATTGCTATCACCTGTTTACTTTACTCGCATACTTCTACTGCTTTCCATTCGATACGCTCATAACCTTTGTTTCAAGCAAACCGGTGAGATTGACAACCTCATCGCAAGTTGGGAACAAAGTACTTGGTTGTGTGTGTGCGGGTTCCGCGTTGCAGCTAGCAAGCAAAGCTTGGACGAGGCACCATATATAAATTGTCCAAAGCTGTCGCAAACTAGCAAGCATCACCTTCAGTCACATTGTCTGATTTTCTCTCCTGAACGATAAACCTTGGTTTCTTAACTGAGGGAAAACTAGCTGCTATACTCATCACACCTTCCTCTTGGGGTTCCCAACGGGCTGGTCATTCACCACGCAACAAGCAGTTCCCCACGCGGCGAAGATGTCACACGGGAAACCACCTTCTTGTCCTAAGCAGCCTTCCCATCCCCGGCGCCCAGGGCATGGTGCCCCGCCGCCAGATCTGGCTCCCCCGCGCCCTAGGCTCCTCCCAAGGCCGAGTCTTCGTTGGCGATGGCGACGAGCTCGGAAATTCGAGCGTGCCACCCCTCACGCCCGTCCGCGGTGGGTTGATAGTGCAGCAGCTCCTGCGCCATGGCGAGAGCCTGCGTAGGGGCCAGCTAACTCCCAGAATGAGCGCGAGAAGTAGCGGTGGCGGTGAAGGAGAGCGAAGGCTCTGTACGCCCTGACGGGAGATAGGAGGACTCAAGATCTTCCTCCTCTTCCTCCTCAGCCGAGACGTGATGGCGACGGATGATGGGCTCGGTATTTCCTCGAACGGCGTTGCAGCGGCAAAGACGCTCGAGCCTTGCGTTGGCGTCAGCCATGTCAAAGCAGATCTAGAAGAAACACACCACAACCCCCTACATGGCGCGCCAAATGTCAAGGGATTTTGTGTCGCAAGAACACAGGGTACCACACGACGGACCCAAAGATTTGAACGCAGGGGGTTGTACGCGTGAGATCTAGATCGCAACGAAACACGGCGACGGAAGCCTCGAGACGCCGGAGAGCACAACGCACCACAGAGAGAGACACCAAGCTTTACCCAGGTTCAGGGCCCTCGTGGTGAGGTAAAACCCCTACTTTGTGCCTTCTTGTATTACGACGCGATACCTCGCGAGGAGTACAAGGCCTTGGTTACAGAGCTCTAGCTGGCCGGAGGTAGAAGAACCAACTTAGCCTAACTAGAAGCCCGGAGATGAAGATCGGATCCCTTCTAAGGGGCGGCCTCCTCTCCTTTTATAGCGCTGAGGTCCTCCTTCCCTTTATCATCTTGGGGAAGGGGTTGCCACAAATGGCCAAGGAGAGGGGACAGCTGTTGTCTTTGGTCTTTGGTGGATGTAGTCTTCGTAGAGTAGTGGTGCCGGTCCATAGGAGTGGGTGGAGGAGGCTGACGTCCTCCTCTGGCGCCCTGCACCGTCCACCCTATTTTTAGGGGGGTGGTCAACAACCACTATGCAGCTTTATGTAGGCACGGCAGAAGCTGGTCCCCCCCCCCCTGTCGGGGTAGCGTGGACGGTATGCTGTCTTCTGTCCTTATCTTCTTGCTCAGCATGAAAACGTACCGAGCTGACATGGATGTGGTCCTTCCCCTCACGAGGAATAGCTCGCAAGGAGGTCTTCTAGTCCTTAGCAGTTTTTAGTCGTCGTTCTCCTCATGAGGCGCCTCCTCATGAGGGTCTTCTTTGTTAGGCTTCGGCCGTCGGCAGGGGCGGAGCCAGGATTTGAGTATAGGGGGGCGAGCAAACAACGATCACTGAAAAATATAGGAGGAAAATATATCAAGTTTTTAAATGCTAAGGCCAATACAAAGAGTACTATTTCAACATATTGGTCGCCAACTCATCGTTGATGATGTTTTACTCAACATCACTGACACAAAACGATCGCAACACATATGAACATTACACTATATTATCAAAGTATGTTTTGCATACAATTAAGACTACATTTTCATTAGATATACCACACTTGTCGATGATTGACTTGTAATATAAGTTTATCAGTGTTGTTGTTTTCCTCTTCATATTTTAGGCATCACCAAATTTAATGAAGGACACATCAAATTAATAATGTAGCTATTGTTTATATGTAAGTGTGCTAATTAACCAAGTTGCAGGTTGTAATTCATCAATTGATCAAAGAAAAATTTGGAAGATAGTAGCTACAAGAACATGCGTAGATATGTACAATTACGTAATATACTTACAGCAAAAGATGGCGCGCAGCAGTTTTTCTCGTATGGTGGCAAAGCGTGGCATACGGCAGGAGGCAGCGATGGCCGATAGATTGGCTAGCGCTGTAGCCATATCCTGGTCAGGTCCCCTTGCACCCCTTGCCCCTATGGATGGCAAGCTGCGGCGGCAGTCATATGCCCTAGCAGCGAGAAGAAGGGGTGGATACTTGGATTGAGATCAACTGAAACTGACCGATGTGGTTTTCGTCCAGGCCACGATGGCCTTAGCTGATGGGCTATTGGGCTACTACTTCTGTCTACGCAAATCCAATTAGGTATCATCTAATTAATCAAGCAATTACCTTAGGCCATTTAGCACGTATATATACCTGTATAGCTACTTCTGACTACTGTATGACATTGAGGGGGGATGAATTATTAGGGGGGGTCTAGCCCCTACTCGCCCCCCCCCCCCCCCCCCCCTTGCCTCCGCGCCCGTCGGTCTACCCCTGGACTGAAGCTGGGCCATTGTAGGAGCCCAGGAGCAGGTGGACCGGATACCCCGGTATCCAGAACACCGACACGAGTTACAGCAAAAGTGAGACTAAACATAGAAACTACTCTAGGAGGACAGGCGAAAGTCTACGCCACCTCAGCAGTAGCGGGGGCCGTGGAAGCAGGTGTACTCGAGGAAGGCGCTGAAGTCCTAGGTGTAGGTGACAAAGGAGTTGGCGCAGGAAGAATTAGGGACACAAGCTTGGGTGCGTACTCCTTCGCCCTCTTGAAGAACTCGTTCATCTCTGTTGGAGGACAAGCATAAGAGGAGCCAACTTTCTCCCAGTCTACTTCCTCGCCATGCGATTGGGCGAGAGCAATTGTCCCTTCGACACCTTGTTTCACTAATGTAAGCTTCATCACAAGAACATGGTCTTTGATGGTGTCGAAGGCTTCGACCAGCTTCCTGAGATTGCTGGCAAGTAGCTCATCCTTATTCCTCAGAAACAACCCGACGAACATGCGAGTCAGAACATGGCGAGTTCGCTGGAGGACATCTCGAACATGCCTCTAGTTTGACTCCAAAACCTCCACCGCGTCCAGCAGAGGGTCTTTGGCTCTTTCTTGCCGAAGTTTCCATACTTCTCCAAGTTTCTCTACTGCATCACAGAAGTACAAGTAAGCCAAGAGAAGCATATCGACAGATGTAAGTTTAGGAAGACACAAGGATAAGATGAAGCACTTAATGTCAATGGACGTGCAAATCATGTCAAGTCGCTCCACCACAGCTTGTTCACATTTGGCTTGTTTCTGAGTAGCCTCGGCCAAAGCTTTTTCATCTTTCTTAGCCTTGGTTTCTGCTGCTTTAGCAGCCTTGTCAGAAGAAACTTTGGCAGTGTTTGCATCCTTGAGAGCTTCAGTAGTGGTTTTTAGTTCAGTTTCCAATGCCGCTACGCGAGCAAGAGTCGTAGATAGAGCAACTGCAAACAAGGAGAGGATATCAACAAATGTGAGCAAAAAGGAATGAAAGGAAAACAAAGTGAGAGCAATAAGAGCAAGGGAAAATACCTTTGAATTCGTCAGCAGCTTCCTGAATCTTAACACAATCAGTGCCAAGAGACAAAAATCTCTGCATCAAGGGCTGCAGAGCAAAACTATATAAGAACACAAAAGTGCAAAAACAAAGGGTTGAAGTACAGAAAGTGGAGCTTACATGATCAGAAGAAGAGGAAGGTCGATGCGCCTCAAGGGAAACAGATGTAGTGTGCATCGTCCTCTTTCGACGTTTTATAGGTTGCGTACCAACAACCTTCTCCTGGAGGTCCTGTGATGGCTTGTCCACCATGGTCTCCTCATGAGGGCGTTTCTTCGGAGCGGTTGAAGTTGCCAAAGGAAGAACCACAGTTGTGGCCTTTTTCAGCTTGTTTTCATCACTAAAAGAAAATTATTCGAGTTCAAGAGAAGGAGAAGGTCAAAAGAAATAAAATTTGGAGAAAATACACTTACGAGTCTGGTAACTCAAAGATATCAAGGTCGGAACCCTTGAAAGTCGTTTGCTCCTGCGGTACATCTTTCGGATTAGATGTACCCGAGGAAGTCAGGTCTTCCATGCGTTTCCGTTTCTTCTCTGCACCTTGAGCCTCAGATTCAGCAAGGGGAGGCGACAAAGTGGAATCGCTTCCCTCCAAAGAACCCTCGGCTTCATCCCCTTCCTGGTACTCACAAGCCTCGGGGGCTCTGGAGTTAGCAGGGGCGGGTTTAGCATTGATGGGTCCTTCCTCGGGAAGAGGAGGGCGTGAAGCCAAAAATTGGTGGTCCTACAAAGAATTCGAAGTACAAAACGTCAACAACACATAGTTCAAGGAGAAACAAGAAAGTGAAATATTTATTCGGATTGCAAGTCGCGTACCAGTGGCAAGGGGTGTGTGGAGTCGAAGAAAGGGACCAGACAAGCAAGAAATTCTATTTTTGCAGTGAGAGTAGTCAATGATCTAACCCTCTTATCAAGATCCTTTTTCTCTGGGTCCCAAGAAGACACTCGAGAAGGATTGGTCGAGCTAGAATAAGTCCATAACTTGGAAATTTGAGCTTGTAGCGGTTGAATGCGTCTCTGAAGAAAGAACGCCATAAGCTGCGTTCCCGTTAGTCCACTCCCCACTGCATTCTTGAGTTCTTGAATACAAGATAGCAATGGCTTAATGCTTTCGACTTCAGCTTCAGAAGGCAAAGCATCCTATGTAGTCAGCTTTGTCAGGCCCTTGCTGGCATCAAAGAGAGCAAGCCCATATTGATCAAAGTCAGAGAGTTTCTGGTCCTTGATGTAGAACCATTTCTGTCTCCAACCTTGCACTGTCTGGGCCATCTGAAACTCAAGATATTGCCACTCCGATCGCACAGAGATAATGGCTCCACCAAGTTTAGGAATTTCGGCTAAGGAACCACTAGGATGCAGGCGAAAGAGATACTTCCAAAGAATCCAGTGGGGGTCGATGCCCAAGAATGCTTCACAGAGAGTGACGAAGCAAGCAATGTGCAGTAGAGAATTTGGTGTGAGCTGATGCAGCTGCATGCCACACTCAAATAGAAGCCCACGAAGGAATTCATGGACAGGAAGGAATAAACCGCGAAAGAAAAAAATCAAGGAACATCACCCGGTATCCCGCCGGCGGTGCAAGAACAGCCTCGTCGCTAGGGAAGATGATCTCCGCCAATTCTGCTAGAAATCCTTCCTTCTTCGCTTTCTTCAGATCTGTCTCATTGACGGACAAGGGAATCTAGCCCAGAGTCTGCTTCTTCTTCCCCTACTTGGCCATCTTCGATCGATGAGCAACTCTCTTGATGGGCATACAATGGCGAGGCACTCGGGGGCTGCCAGAAAAGGGCAAGCGCAAGGAAGAAGAAGCAGTGGCGGTGGAGGAGAAGCAATGAATTGGTAAATAGTAAAAGTAAAGGGCTTCTCCTTAAATAAAACTTCCACAGTAAGGAACGTGGGCTACGACGTGGCGTGTGAAGCGGAAGTGGCAAGCCCACTAACAGGCGGAAAATTCGGAAATTACCATGCTGCCCATGTGCAACGGTTAGCGTTCGGTCAAATCATTGCAGAAGGTAATCATATCAATGACGTCACGCATACTGGCTCAGTCGAAGGAATACAAGTCAAAGAAAATTTTGAGTCTATGATTGCCTCCAAGGAAGCCGACCATAGCCTCAGGGGCTACTCCCATCGGGAGCGTTGGTCGCGCACCCTATGAAAGGAAAGAAGAAGGGAAGAAATTTTTGCAGGTCATAAAGAGGATAGATAAAGCAAAGAGCAAATATTTTTGAGTCTATACCCGATTTTTTTTCAACTCTAGCCTTGGGGGCTACTCCCATCGGGAGCGCTGGTCGCGCACCCGACGAAGATGAAATTATCAACTATACAAGCAGGGAGATATATTATAGAACACGGATTGGAGTAAATTATCGACTACATTGACAAAAGATCAACATCAGACATTGCTATTCGTTAATTCACTCCCATCGGGAGGGATTTGCGATTAGCCGTGGTAAAACAACCCGAGGATTTTGGGTATTGAAACAGCCAAACAAGGCTCATGACAAAATTCTGATTCTCAAGCCGCGTTTCACGATAAAAAGCTTGAATGCCATGATTGTAAAAGATCATGAAGGTAAGACCCTAGGATCCATCCTGCATGGCCTAGTATACGCACATGAATGCGCTCTGCTAGTAAATTACTGTATCCATGACGCAAAGAAAAATCCTGTTGGACGCACTGGGTACCCTCAGAAATACTGGAATCCTATATTTGTAAGTCCTAAATGCGGAAAAAGACTGGGTTACACCAGGTACCGGATTCAAGTCCAGGGGCTTGTGTTTGAAGTAGGTAACAAGTTTCTGCTCAGGCAGTTAACTGGTCTCCGGATCCGTCAGAAGTGACAGACTTGTTAACCAAAATCCCCTTGAGAAATAAATAATATGAATTGTTTGATGAATACAGGGAAAAAGAAGAAATCAAAGATTGATCAAGCCAAAGATATAAAGATTTGAGATTCAACCCGAATCTACAGTTCTGGTAGAAACTCGGGGGCTACTAACAAGGGTATAGCTAATAAGGCCATTATCTTTGTACCCTTGGGGCCCGTTAGGGAGCCCTAAGCATAGATGTAGTCAAAATACGAGATGACATTGTATACATACATTGTAATTTGTATTGAACCCGACCGGTTCCTTGACACCTGACCACCTATATAAAGGGGCCAAGAGAGGCCGGCCAGGGGCAGATTGAGATTGAGCCAATTGAGTACCACACTTATTCTCGATACACATCAAAACCTCACCTTGTTTGTCTGATCTTTACCTTTGAGTTCATCCGATGCCCTTTTCCCCTGATCCTAAGTCCTTCATCTAGGATATTTGCCGAGTTAAACCTCGTCATTTAGTTTGTTCTTATGTTTTTCTGTCATTTTGTATCCCTTCAGGCTGTTCTTATGTTTTTTCTCGCTTAACTTGGTACTCCTTCTTGTGGAATAATGTCACTCAAAACTGAATAATTTTAGTCTATGTTTGTGGCATATTCTATTGTCAATATTCAGTCAATATTGCAATACATATTTATGTAGGACTGCTTCTTTTTAAATTATTGCTATAATGGCAATGCTGAGTAGCAATCATTTCACTCCACATACAATATTTTACTCCATACAAACAGATTTGTCCAAATTATACTTTCATTGATTAGTAACATTATTTATAGTAGCTTGATTTCTTGCTAATATTTGATAACATCAGAACAACAAATACAATATATTGCTTGCTTAATCTTCTTGCACATAACAATACATTTTGCTTCTTGTTCAGTTGCTACATGTTCATTTGCTTCTTGTTTCCTCTTCATTTGCCTCTTGGTCATTTGCTTCATGGTACTTGTTGCTTGCTCACTTGCATCTTTTTCATTTGCTACTTATTCCTTTCCTTCTTGTTTCATCTTCCTTTTCCTCTTGTTCACTTGCTTCATGTCACTTGTTGCTTGCTCATTTGCTTCTTGTTCATTTGCTACTTGTTTCCTCTTCCTTTGCCTCTTGGTCACTTTGTTTGCCTTTTCATTTTATTCATGTTCCCTTAAGGCTTCTGAAAGCACATAGATGCCGCCTAGAGGGGCCGTGAATAGGCGATATAAAATTTTACGAATGGCTTAAAAAAAGGAATTAAATTATTGTTTATTTTGTTAAGTTCACAAAATCTAAATAAACTAGGTTCACATATGTGCACCAACAACTTATGCTAAGCAAGACAAGTAACAAGGTGATAGCTAGATATATATGATTTCAAGCACGAAGACTATCACAATGTAAAGTGCATAAGTAAAGAGCTCGGGAATAGGAATAACCAAGGCACGTGGAGACGAGAATGTATTCCTAAGTTCCTCCCCAAAAGAGGAGTACGTCTTGTTGGAGGGGTGTGGTTCCCACAAAGGCCTAACCAACACCACAAAGGCCTCATTATGTTCTCTAGTGAACTTTTGCCATAAAGGCCTAGTTCACTTTTCCACTAAGGGGTTCCTCAAGGTGGAATCGGGCCTTTACACAAAGCTTAGGGCATGCATCCACAACTTAATTAGAGGCTCCCAAGAATAGCCACAAAGGCACCATAAATCCACAAAGCCATCTAGGGTTCCAAGAACCCAAGAGTAATAAGCTTCTTACTTTCACTTTCATGAATCTCTAAGGATAACTCAAACCGATGCAGGAAATGCAACGGCAAGAGCACACAAAGTGCTCAAACCTTCTCACCCAAATCCTACCAATATAACTAATGCCATGGAGAGATATGAGAGGAAGAACAAAGTGAAGGGCATCACAACATAGAAGACAATTTTTTTACTACAAAGACGAACAAGAACATGCCAAGATCTGATCTACAAGATGCAAAACAATGAGCGGAAGAGATTAGATCTACATACCCTTGTAGATCGCACAACAGAAACATTTAGATGAACATGGTCGGCGTAGTCGTACTAGCGTCTCCTCCTCACAATCCAATCTAATCCAAGCGCCGCAATGGTCGGCGCCTCCAAGTATTGCACACATGTAGCGCAACAACGACTCCTCCTTCTCAGTACAGCAAGGTGTGGTGGAGTGTTAGATGGTATCAACAGCACGACGGCATGGTGCTTATGGTGGAGAGTATCTATGGATAGGGCTTCTCCTACACACGCGAGTTAGAACAAGACAGGCAAAAAGATCTAGCCAAACTAGGGAAAAAAGGCTATAGGAAAATAGCACAAGCGGCTGGACAATTTTCAGTTAGGTCAAACCCAGGCCATGACCGATCCTTTCTTTTATAGATGCACAGTGGCATCCCTTGGAGTAAGGGACAAGTTCCAAATAGGTGGCAAGCACGCAATGGCTGGACTTGGTGCCCATCGATCCATGGGATCGATCTGGCAGCGATCGAGCTAAACGGCGGTCTCCTGCGAGCGAGCGGCCATGCGGCCTCTTGCGCATGCAGTTAGCCCAGCCAGCCTAGCTGCAGTGCGTGGCCTAAGGCTGGGTCAGCTGTGGTGATGAGGACATCCCATCTATTGATACATCCGCTGTACCTACAGTAGAACACATACAAGGACCTATCACTCGAGCTCGAGCCAAGCGACTTAACTATCAGGTATTTTCGTTTCTTGGAACTCTTTCTCACATACATGAGACTATGATGCTGCCTAAATCAGATATGTTTGTTACTCTTAGAAATGATGGACCTAGCATGGATGAGAGGGACAAGCATTGGAGCATGATCGTGCATGTAGATGGCAGCAAGCGTTTGAGGATTGAAGAAGATGCCACAAGTGGAGATTTCAGAACTTTGAAGCCACCATAATGTTGGATGAAGACTTGGATGAAATATACAAAGAACTACTTCATAAATTCGTCCATAGGTAAATATGGTGCCGCGTCACCTTTATTTTTGGGCCAGGCCCATGTAATTTTTGCCACAAATAAGACAGCCACTTTTAGAAGTCCGAATTTGAGGAGAAAAGGCCTGTTAGGGTTCCGTTCGACCACCATACCCATGGCTGGTCGCACCCCTACCTTTTCCTCCTCAAATACCCCCCGTAGTCGTCATTAGAACTCGGATTTTGTTTAGACTAAAACTTAGCCATTGCTGCAACTACGAGCTCGACTTTTGAGGCAAATCGCCCAGAAGAAGACCGCCTATTCTGAATCCCACCTTTTGAATAAAGCATACATCTTTCATCTGCAATATCTTGATTGCAATATTAGTTCTTACTTGTTCTCGATTTCAGGTAGGAATTAAGACCCTCGCTGGTCAGGCTGATCGTGCATCCGCAAGATCTGTAACTCCCGGAGATTGTCCTAGCGATTGCATTAGCGCACGAGATTCGCACGTGTAGTCGGATCATCAAGCACAAACTCCACCAACCAAATCGACATATCAAGATCTGATCGAAAGATCGGACACCTTTGCCCTATCAATTGGTATCAGATTTCAGGTTGCTCTGTGAGATTTACTATTTTCATAGTTTAGATTGCATCTGTGTTCATACCTATAAACCATGAAAAAGCCATAAATACTGTTAGGGTTTAGATCACATCGTACCATAAACCATCTGAGTCTTTGTATTGTCTTTTCAGTTTGCATCGTTGAATTTGTATATGCATCTGCGTGTCAAGTTCCTGGTCTTAGTGTTTAGTTCCATAGAGTTTTGAGTTTGAATCACCATAGTCACGTTGCCGTCGCACACTTGCACCACCGCTCCACGCCATATACTTCCGCCACCGCCAACTCTACCGCGACACAAGTTACTACTGTTTCTCCACCGTAGTTTCCCCATCCGAGTATAATTAGGTTTTGTTCATTCCTTCCAATTTCACCTGTGCTATTGCCAGAGTCCGTGAGTTAAGTTTCGGTCGCCAGTAAAAAAAAATCAGAAAAAAAAATTCTAAAAAAGTCAAATCCGCATTCAAGTTGGGTTGACCATGCTCTCTACTAGTCCAGTCCAAAATCAGTCCAAATTGGACAGTTTGGTCAGTTTTTTACAACAAACTTTGACTGGCCATAACTTTTGCATATGAACTCCATTTTCGACGTCCGACCACTCAAAATAAAGAGCATGAAAAGTTCTATCCAGCCAAGTTTCTGACCCGGAAATTCTCTGTGCTCTTCACTTATATCTTGTTGTTGAGCTATTCCTTTGTGCTTGTTGTCGTCGCGCCTTCACTTGTTGGTGTTCTAGGCTCGCGTCTCTAGTTCGGTCTAGCCTAGGGCCAGCACAGTACCGTTGTTGAGCATTCTTTCAATATTGCATCACTATTTTGATATTGCTATTTTTGCTACCCTATAAGCCTTCCTACAACTCCAAATATTTCTTCACGTGCTTTGTATCGACACCTGGTAATCGCTTTGTGCAATTTTGGGTGTCGCTGATCTTTGCTGGTTGCATATCACCTTCCTCCTGTTTGGTAAGAACTTGTAAGAGCTTTGTATACTGCTTGATAGATTACGTGTGATTCCACCATATTTTGTAGTGCATAGGTATATATATTTGTGCTAGCTTCTGCGCTAATCATGACAGGAACCGCGAAGGATGATGTTGATCCGGAGAAGATGACGAGTGCGGAGTTGCATGCCCACTTCACTCGGATGTTGGTGGGGCATGCACAAGATGTGGACACACACTTGGGTGATGTTCATTCCAAGCTTTCTGTTGCGATGGACAAGATTGCTGGCCTTGAGGAATCTTTCAACGCCAAGCTCGACGCCAAGTTCCAGGAAGTACTGGCCCGTTTACCACCACAGCCACAGCCGGGCATCCATGTGCAACATGCTTGCCGCGTTCCTCTCGTACCGCCACCCATCGGTACTGTTACAGCTGCGGCAGCTGCGGCGGCCGCAACGGAGGTGACCACCCAGGATGGATATGCTGCTAACGAGGGGAGAACGAGTCCGAAGATGAAAACAAGCTCGAGGAGGACGAGGTCAAACAACCTGCACCTGGCCGTCCACGGCAATACAACCGCAACACTCGCCCACCTCTACGAACGGTACGTGATGATGAACATGTTGCCAAACTGAAATTAAATATTCTATCATTTGAGGGTAGATATAATCCTGATGCATATCTCACTTGGGAATTAGAAGTAGAGCAATGTTTTGCATGTTTACGCTATCCTGAGCATTTGCGTATTAGTCCTGCTACTTGTGAATTTTCAGATTTTGCTTCTATCTGGTGGTCTAAACATTGTAGAGTCAATCATGCTAATATTCCTGTTACTTGGCTTGGTTTAAAATATGCCATGCGTACTCGTTTTGTACCTCCACATTATCAATGTGATTTGCTTACAAAATTGGCTCGTTTAGAACAAGGCAAAAATTATGTACAAAATTATTAAGAATTACAAACAGGCATGATTCATTGTGGTATTGTAGAGGATAATAAAGCTATGCTTGCACGTTTCTTTGGTGGTTTGAATAAGGAGATTCAACATATTTTAGACTATAAGGAGTACAACACTATTACTCGTTTATTTCATCTTGCTTACAAAGCTTAACTTGAAGTGCAGGATCGTCAACCATTATGGAGAAGAGCTAATAATTCTGCAGGTCATACTTCCTCATGGTCTGCACGCCAATCAGCTCCACCTTCTCGTGGGGATGCACCAGTGCCTTCCACCTCCAAGTACACCACGCCCACATCACGAATGCCACCTGCTTCTGCTCCATCACCATCTGCTGGTCCAACACGGAGTTCATCTTCCATGGCCTCCATGGGGAAGACTCGCGATATTCAATGTCGCAAATGCTTTGGGTTTGGTCACATAGAAAAAGAATGCAGGACCAAATGTGTGATGGTGGTGCTTGAGGATGGTGAATATGACTCCGCAAGTAATTTTGATGATGATATATTGGCCCTTATTGCTGCACGTGATAGCGCCAATTCTGATTCTGATAAGGACATGTAAGTAATGGGAGCAGAAATTGCTGATCAATACAAGTGTTAGTTGCACAACGTGTCTTTAGTGTGCAATTGAGCAAAGCTGAGCATGATCAACGCCACAATTTGTTTTAAACAAGAGGTGTTGTTAAAGATAGAGCTATTCGGATCATCATTGATGGAGGGAGTTGTAACAATTGGCTAGCATTGACATGGTGGAGAAGCTTGCTCTACCCACACGACAACGACCTCATCCGTATTACATTCAACTAGTCATCAACCCGTGCTTCAGCACGGGCTAGAAATTTGGGAAACTTCATCCATAGAAAGTGACAGAATTTTCTATAACATGATGTTTTTTTAAAATATACTATATTCACCTAGTATTATAATAATATAATGTATTTTTACATATATATATAGAGTCCATCTAGTCTAAAACCGGTTGTAGATTAAGGATCTACAACCGGCTGGCCCTATAAGAGGTGATGTGCTGAAAAAAATATCCCACCCAAAAAAAAACCCCACTCGCATCGTCCCCAACCTCCCACCTCGCCGACCCCAACCTTCTCCAGCACCCTGCGCGCCGCCGGCCGGTCGACCCGCGCGCCGCCGGCCACTCGCACCGCGCGCCGCCGGCCACTCGCACCGCGCGCCACCGGCCCGTCTCCCCGTGCTCCGTCGGCCCGTCTCACTGCACGCAGCCGGCCGTCTCCCCGCGTGCTACCAGCACGTCGCCGGCTTCTCCCTCCGCCGACGCACCCCTCTTCTCCTCTCGCCGCTGGCGAGCCCCCTGCTTCTCCTGCCGCCTGCGCACCCCCCGCTTCCTGCCGCTGGCGCTCCCCTGCGACCTGGCCTCCATGGCGCCGGCCCCGGCCTCCTCCACTGCCTGCGGCGACTCCAGCCTCCTGACCGGTAGCCTCCACCGCGGGCGCGCAGCTACTAAAGTACTGAACTGGCGAACTACCTGCGCGCCTCCCCAGCTCCTGCACCTGCGTCCTCCCCGAGCGCCGGCCAGCTCCCTACACCGGCGGCCTTCCCCGCGCGTCGCCCAGCTCCTGCAGCGCCGGCCTCCCTCGTGCGCCCTAACCAGATCACTCTCCGGCAGCCTCCAGCATTGCCCCACCACCTTCGTCATGCTCGCCCTTGACGGCCGTTGATTTGCTTCCAAGTTACAAAAGGTTGAACTGCCGCAGGTTTGGTTCTGTGCTGCTGTTGCAGGCTATCCTTGAACTGTCGGATGTCGAGGGATGCCTCGATCCGCAAGACATCAAGCTAAATCGGTGGATTAAACTACAGTAGCAGCAGCCTCTTGATCCACGTAACACCAGCGGCGGCTGCCCCTTCCTGCGTCCACACGCGTGCACGCTCTGCTTGGGCCTTGAATCGCAACACAAGCTAGCAGCTTGCCCAGCTTCCGCCTCGCCTCTGCATTCCCGCATGTGCCCGACAAGCTCCTAGACTCCCGCCAGCAGTGGAGCGGTAGCAGTACCGGCCAGGCCCTGCCGCTCGTTTTCTTCTCTGTATCGTAGCAGTTGTTTGGCTTTCTTCATAATAGGGATGCAAATTGATACTATTATTCTAGTAGAATCGATTTGAATATGCTTTGTGTATATGCGTTTCTGAGCTGCTTTATATATGCGTTTGTGAGGAATAGGAACTTCATAATTTCAAAATCGTGTGTATATAGAGGCACATGATTTGAATTTTTTGGTATGAAATATACAAAGAAAATTGAATATCATTATTGTCAGCAGTACGGTCGTAATGTGTGGGATGAAGTATACTATGTTTAAGGCAGAGAAAGATGGAAATGCCCGGCAGTTCATGAAGTAACTCTTGTTAGACGTGTACGTGTAGGACACGTCTAACCGGTTTTGTTTACCGAATTTGTAATACCTCTTATACTATTTATACCCTAGTCCGTGGAACAAATCAATTAAGCGCAACAATAATATTTTCCTTCAACTCTAAGCTGTTCTGGTTTTGCACCACACGCAGGTGCTTACGTGGGATTTAGTTTTTACCCCCATGGGCAGTTCAGGAGCGTGATTGGGGAAAGTTCAGGCCCATAAAACGCGACAGTTCACTTCGAACATCATAGAATATTTATTTAAAATTAGATTTTAATTTTTACCACCATGGGCAGTTCAGGAGCATGAGTGGGGGAAGTTCAGGCGCACCAAACATGGCAGTTCACCTTGAACATGCTAGAATTTTTATTTAAATCGTATTTAATTTTAACCACTACGGGCAGTTCAAGAGCGCGAGTGGTATAAGTTCAGGCGCACCAAACGCGGCAGTTCAGCTTGAACATGCTGCAATTTTAATTTTAATCGGAATTATTTTTTACCACAACGGACAGTTCAAGAGCGCTAACCAAAGCAGTTCAAGTACGCTACTCGAGGCAGTTCAGGTGGGCTTATGAGAGAAGTGCAGGTGGTGGATAGAGGTAGTTCAGGTGTACTAACAAGGCATTTTAGAAAATTCGATCATGAAACACGACTCAGAGCTATTCAGGTGCACTAGTGCGGGAAGTTCAGGTGTGGGAAGTTCAGGCGCACTAACGAGGGAAGTACAGGCGGGCGAAACTTCGGGAAGTTCAAGTGCACTAACGAGGCAATTTAGAAAACTCGACCGCGGTGCGCGACTCCAAGCAGTTCAGCTGCACTAGCTCGAAAAGTTCAGGACCGCAACTCCAGGAAGTTCAGGCGTACAAACGAGGGAAGTACAGGCTAGCGAAACTTCAAGAAGTTCAGCCGCACCAAAGATGCAGTTCAGCAACTTGACTCGGCAGTTCGAGTGCACTACTGCGGCAGTTCAGAGAAAGTAACAGATAGGCAAGACTCAGGGCAGTTCATGCGCATTGACGAGACAGTTCAGGAACATAACACTGAGAAGTTCGGATGCACTAAACACATCAATTCACCTTGAAAACGCTAGAATTTTCACTTTTGTCGAATTTCTTTTTTACCACTATGGAAATTTCTGTTTATACTAAGCAAAAGTTTACAATGAACAAGAGGAAAGTTCGATTGCAAGAAATTAAAAAGTTTAATTTTGTCAAAATTCAATTTAATCATAACAGAAGTTCAGTTACACATCCTGAGCAGTTCAACCGCATGTGACAAGCAGTTTAAGTACTCTGTTTTTTTCCGAGCGGAAATCCTACCCATTAAAATCGTTTCTATATGTCCCGATTGCACAAGTAAACTACATAAATACTTAATATATAATGATATGAGTCTACTTTCACTTGTACATGGCGTCATGCCCCCACTCAACCACCATAGCCATGCCAAATTCAAATCGCTCGCATATGGGCGTCGTTCCTATTGTTTACTATTCTTGAAAATGATTCCTAAACCTTGTAAAATTTGGAAACATCACCTTGACAAAAAAGTTGTGCAATTTTAATATCTTTCAAACGGTATATCATTTACTTCATTCCGATTAGTCATTTAGAAGTAATTGCAAAAACAGTTCATGCAAAATCGAGAAATTCGGAAATCCGAATCACCTATAGTCAAAACTGCTCTTAAATGGTAAGAAATCCGCAAAAATGACCAAAACGAAAAAGTTGCGCCTAATCCATAGCTTTCTAATGCAATATCATTTGCATCAATCGGATAAACGGTTTGAAAATGCCAGTCAAAATAGTGTCCGAAAATAGAAAATCCGCGAAATAGTATTTTACCAAATTTAAAATTACTTTTAAATCATCCAGAATTTCGAAAAATACTTAAAATGAATAAGTTTTGCAATTTCCTTACGAATCCAACGGTATATCATATGCATCATTCCGATGAACGGTATGAAAACCGCGATAAAAATACTCTCCGAATATACAAATAGACGCGAAAATTTGATTAATAGTTTTTTAAATAACTTTAAAAATGTATAGAATTTCGGAAAACTTACAAAACATAAAAGTTTCGGAATTTGATAAGCTTTCCAATGGTATATCATTTGTGTAAATCCGAAAAACGGTTCGAAAATTATAATCAAAACACGTAAATTGCATGTACAATAGCGAGAAGTTCAAGCTACTATAGCGAGAAGTTTAAGCACGTGTACAAAAAAGTTTGGAATCGGTTGTAGATCCTTAATCTACAACCGGTTGTAGAATAGCTGGGCTATATATATATATATATATAATGTTGAAATATTTGTTTGTTAGACCCAATCACCAAAATAAAAATTTATTGATAATTGCCGTAAGTACTACATAATTTTTTAATATACATGCCCAGGAACCCGCCTACACAGCATTGCAAATTTGGGGTGAACTCCTCTGAAAATATTCCAAGGAGAAAATGTTCACTATGCAATAAAGATAGGAAGCCACTAGGAGTATAATAATTAGCAGTCCACTTCAGGGTTAGAATAATTATACATGTTGACTTTGTTTCCTCCATATTTTTGTCCAATAAACAAAGTCGTTGCTACATTGTGTCCACAAATTAGAGGCTTCGTTAATTTTTATATATTATAATCTATAAATCCAAGGTAATCCAAGCAATTTCTGTACAGGTCAACCTAAGTTGAATTTTTGCATACATAGTAGGGTGTTTTTGCGAATTACTCCAAGAGGGAGTTCAGTTATGAAGTACAACAGATGTTGAGAAGCAATAAAGGGCAGTCTAGGAACACCAACTGTAGTGACCTTACCTGGTAGGGTGTTGATCCCCGTGCTTTTCAGTGCTAGTCCCTAGATCAAACGCTAGCACACACAGTTTAAGATGTAATATTAAGAAACAAGGGTTATTATATTACATCGCATGATCCAGAAAATTACATAAAGAAACTTGACAATTCTCATAGCATAAAGCTATCAGAGTTTACAACAAAATCATAAGTAGCATGGAGTCCTTCGTCTTCATGTGCCACAGGCGAACATGCTGCAGATAGACTCATAATCATGTCGTTCCTTACTTGTCGTCGAAATCTGTAACATAAAACGTTGCAGCTGCAAAGGGTCAATGCATTTGAATTGTATTGCCAAGATATCACTTTTTGGTGGACACAAATAGAGCCTAACACTTAAATGAATATTTTGCTACGTGGAGCTTCAAGCTTATTTTGCGTAAAGCAAATTTTATCCTATCATTTTCTCAAAGCAAAACCATAGTTTCAAAAACCGGACCGGTGAGTGAACCGGTGAGGTGACTGGCTCACTGGTTCACTGGTCTAACCGGTGGCTCAGCTGGTTCAATAGCGACAAAAAACCATCAAATTTAATAAATAATTAAGTTAATTTTGGAAAAATTTAGCATCGAATCATATATTTTGTGTTTGCTTTCATAGTAGATCACAATCTAAGTGTAGTAAAGGTGGTATTAGGCCTTATGCAAAGTATTTGGAGCAAGGTTCTAGGTTTTAGGATCATCTCCTCGTGAAAACACATTACTTTTATGCAGTTTTTTTGGATTTTTCTTAGTTGGACCAGTGACTCTTAAAAAACCGGTGAAAGCTTCGGTTCAGGTTTTTTCTGGTCGAACCACTGAACCGGTTTGGTTTTTAAAACTATGAGCAAAACTTTTGCTATACAACTTGATTTGGGTGACCTACCCCTGTAGACACAGGCCGTAGTTATCATACGGGACCTACTGGTCGATAGACACTTGCATCAATCGTCAAAACCTCAATTACTACATATGGACAACTTGGTTTGGGTGACCTAACCCCGCAGACACAGGCACATAGAAATGGCACAGGACCTGCTAGCCGATAGACACTTGCACCAATTGCCATATTCCCAGTTCACCCCACAAGTTTTAATTTAAGAAGTTGGGATGAGGAGACTCTTGAACAACTTCAAAATCATATCGTTCAAAATTGTCCGTAACCGGGGACACGGCTAAGTACTTAGTTTTAGCACTCTGTAGAGGTTGTGCACTTTTCCCACAAGACTAAGTCAACCCCTTTTGCCATGATGCTCATTTTGCTCAAATGGCCAAGTGAAGACTAAGACAAGACCTTTCAGAAGCAATCCCTCAGACCAACTCGGACGTATTTCAGCCTATCAACATCTACCACCCTCTATCCGTCTAGCTGAGTTCTCGCAGCTTAGTTGGTCAAGATAGAGCCCATTTGACTTGTGGTTGCACTGGAAGCTTCACGACTTGAACGTCTCCAATCTCTTTGTTCCTGGGTGGCCATCCACAAGTGTGATACACACGACCGCCATAGACATGACTCCGGTGTAACCACTCAACATAAACCAAACAACCACTTCCACCCAGGTGATTCATTAACTTAGTTTGTTTCTTAGTTTTTACCAAAACATGTTTTATCATACTTAGTAAAACACGTGGAATCCCACCCACAAATTCTATAGCACAACTAGGCAATCTACACTCATGATGTTTCTTCTAATTGGATAATCAGGGATATCCTAAATAGGACATGGCAAACATAATAATCTACACATGCATATCATTAAAAGAAAGGAAACACTACATGCATAATAAAACATTGGGACATTTGTGAACAAGAGTGACACTTGCCTTAGTAATATTTGATGATTATTTCTTTCTTGTGAACTTATCCTCCCACTCTAAAAAATCTAACGCATAGAAAAGAACACTAATAAACAAACACTGCAATAAAGAAACAATCAAAACAATCATTGCAATAGAGAGTCAAATAAAACACATGATAAACAAATATCAAACAGGAATATAAATTTAATCATAAATTTGTAGTTCCCACTCTACTAGATAGATTTTAAAATTACAAAACTAACACAAAAAGAACCAACCAAAAATGGAGTTATGCATATTTAACTAAGAATTTTCAAAGCTTGTTGTTATGAGGGTTTATAACAGCAACGTGGCACATTATGGACCTTCTGATTTGCATTAGACCAACGTGGCGCTCCCTCGCTTCAACTTCGGCTGGCTTCAACATGGCTCCAACTTGGCTCGCCTTCGGAAGTAGCGAGGGGATTCAACGGTACCGGTTTATTGCATAAGGACTTAAAATTCAAAAATTTGATACAAATTTGAAAATTCTAAAATTATAGAAACTAGTATCACACGATAGGTAATTCAATTAAGAATCCAACGCAATGAGGATCAGCCAAAATGGAGCTGTAGATTTAAAGTATGATTTTTCAAAGATTTAACGTCAGCTAGCACAATTGCTACGAACTCATCGATCGATCACAGCATATGCGTGGACCAAAAAAAAAATTGGACACATGTACAATCCAGAGAGGCTGAAACGGAGCTACGGTTATTTAAACTATCAATTTTTCAAGTATTGGGGTTGTAGTGTTTTTCGCGGCAAGCGACTGTGACGGTCTCTGAATCTTCCAATCAACATTTGGCGTCTGCGGTGTACTGCCTCGATCTTCACTCTGGCTTGGTGCGCCTGGCTCGCTTTGAGGCTCTGGTTTGGATACTTCAACTCGCGGCTTGCTGCTTGGATTCGGCACACGTGAATTCAATTCAACGATACTTTTAATTATGATTGATCAAATCAAAATATTATTAATTGTAAAATTTAGTATCACTGGGTAGGGAATCTTCTATTATATTATTAAAATACCTAACAATCAACGGTGGAGATTCATCACGCTAAAGTTAAGATGTATGGATGGTTTAGATTTACTGTCAACCACGACAGGTGCACGTTTGCAATTTTCAAGTGAGACGTATAAGAGCTGGACTTTCAATCTCTATTGGAGGCGTATACTATCTGGACTCTGAATTCTTAATGCGAGTTAAGCTATGCATATACAAGGATACAAAAGCCACGTCAATTGAAAACTCGAACACAAGGGATGAAGCCATAATGCGCAACTTAATCGGAAGCACAAAGTAACATGGAAAAGAGGAGGTAGAGCCGGCGGTAGGAGAATCAATGGCAGCGGGCCTTCATCCCCAAGCGCTGATGCAGAAGACGTTAGCTCCTCCCGAGCCAGGTGGTCGCGCATGGCTGCCCAGCAGCGGGCAGGTGAAACCAATCTGGAGCCGATGAAACGTAGTACGTGGATCGACTCGAACAAGGTCAGCCAGTCGGATGATCACGGGGCACCAGCCGATTAGAAAATGGGCAGGAGCAGAACAACCGGAAAGAAATTCAGGCAAACGCAGAGCAGTTGATACGGACACAACATGAATCGGCCAGCGACAGCTGAGTCTATCTTAATCTATCGAATATGAAATCCAGTAGAAGTCTGGAAGACATCTAAGAATAGCTGCGCGGCCAGCCGCTGTAACACCATATTAGCATGCACACGTGATACAGCACAGAGCAGAAGACATTCGTACAACGTGATTACTCATAGTACAACCATGCACGTGATTTTGATAAGATTGATTATTTACTGTCAACCACGACAGGTGCACGTTTGCAATTTTCAAGTGAGACGTATAAGAGCTGGACTTTCAATCTCTATTGGAGGCGTATACTATCTGGACTCTGAATTCTTAATGCGAGTTAAGCTATGCATATACAAGGATACAAAAGCCACGTCAATTGAAAACTCGAACACAAGGGATGAAGCCATAATGCGCAACTTAATCGGAAGCACAAAGTAACATGGAAAAGAGGAGGTAGAGCCGGCGGTAGGAGAATCAATGGCAGCGGGCCTTCATCCCCAAGCGCTGATGCAGAAGACGTTAGCTCCTCCCGAGCCAGGTGGTCGCGCATGGCTGCCCAGCAGCGGGCAGGTGAAACCAATCTGGAGCCGATGAAACGTAGTACGTGGATCGACTCGAACAAGGTCAGCCAGTCGGATGATCACGGGGCACCAGCCGATTAGAAAATGGGCAGGAGCAGAACAACCGGAAAGAAATTCAGGCAAACGCAGAGCAGTTGATACGGACACAACATGAATCGGCCAGCGACAGCTGAGTCTATCTTAATCTATCGAATATGAAATCCAGTAGAAGTCTGGAAGACATCTAAGAATAGCTGCGCGGCCAGCCGCTGTAACACCATATTAGCATGCACACGTGATACAGCACAGAGCAGAAGACATTCGTACAACGTGATTACTCATAGTACAACCATGCACGTGATTTTGATAAGATTGATTATTTACTGTCAACCACGACAGGTGCACGTTTGCAATTTTCAAGTGAGACGTATAAGAGCTGGACTTTCAATCTCTATTGGAGGCGTATACTATCTGGACTCTGAATTCTTAATGCGAGTTAAGCTATGCATATACAAGGATACAAAAGCCACGTCAATTGAAAACTCGAACACAAGGGATGAAGCCATAATGCGCAACTTAATCGGAAGCACAAAGTAACATGGAAAAGAGGAGGTAGAGCCGGCGGTAGGAGAATCAATGGCAGCGGGCCTTCATCCCCAAGCGCTGATGCAGAAGACGTTAGCTCCTCCCGAGCCAGGTGGTCGCGCATGGCTGCCCAGCAGCGGGCAGGTGAAACCAATCTGGAGCCGATGAAACGTAGTACGTGGATCGACTCGAACAAGGTCAGCCAGTCGGATGATCACGGGGCACCAGCCGATTAGAAAATGGGCAGGAGCAGAACAACCGGAAAGAAATTCAGGCAAACGCAGAGCAGTTGATACGGACACAACATGAATCGGCCAGCGACAGCTGAGTCTATCTTAATCTATCGAATATGAAATCCAGTAGAAGTCTGGAAGACATCTAAGAATAGCTGCGCGGCCAGCCGCTGTAACACCATATTAGCATGCACACGTGATACAGCACAGAGCAGAAGACATTCGTACAACGTGATTACTCATAGTACAACCATGCACGTGATTTTGATAAGATTGATTATTTACTGTCAACCACGACAGGTGCACGTTTGCAATTTTCAAGTGAGACGTATAAGAGCTGGACTTTCAATCTCTATTGGAGGCGTATACTATCTGGACTCTGAATTCTTAATGCGAGTTAAGCTATGCATATACAAGGATACAAAAGCCACGTCAATTGAAAACTCGAACACAAGGGATGAAGCCATAATGCGCAACTTAATCGGAAGCACAAAGTAACATGGAAAAGAGGAGGTAGAGCCGGCGGTAGGAGAATCAATGGCAGCGGGCCTTCATCCCCAAGCGCTGATGCGGAAGACGTTAGCTCCTCCCGAGCCAGGTGGTCGCGCATGGCTGCCCAGCAGCGGGCAGGTGAAACCAATCTGGAGCCGATGAAACGTAGTACGTGGATCGACTCGAACAAGGTCAGCCAGTCGGATGATCACGGGGCACCAGCCGATTAGAAAATGGGCAGGAGCAGAACAACCGGAAAGAAATTCAGGCAAACGCAGAGCAGTTGATACGGACACAACATGAATCGGCCAGCGACAGCTGAGTCTATCTTAATCTATCGAATATGAAATCCAGTAGAAGTCTGGAAGACATCTAAGAATAGCTGCGCGGCCAGCCGCTGTAACACCATATTAGCATGCACACGTGATACAGCACAGAGCAGAAGACATTCGTACAACGTGATTACTCATAGTACAACCATGCACGTGATTTTGATAAGATTGATTATTTACTGTCAACCACGACAGGTGCACGTTTGCAATTTTCAAGTGAGACGTATAAGAGCTGGACTTTCAATCTCTATTGGAGGCGTATACTATCTGGACTCTGAATTCTTAATGCGAGTTAAGCTATGCATATACAAGGATACAAAAGCCACGTCAATTGAAAACTCGAACACAAGGGATGAAGCCATAATGCGCAACTTAATCGGAAGCACAAAGTAACATGGAAAAGAGGAGGTAGAGCCGGCGGTAGGAGAATCAATGGCAGCGGGCCTTCATCCCCAAGCGCTGATGCGGAAGACGTTAGCTCCTCCCGAGCCAGGTGGTCGCGCATGGCTGCCCAGCAGCGGGCAGGTGAAACCAATCTGGAGCCGATGAAACGTAGTACGTGGATCGACTCGAACAAGGTCAGCCAGTCGGATGATCACGGGGCACCAGCCGATTAGAAAATGGGCAGGAGCAGAACAACCGGAAAGAAATTCAGGCAAACGCAGAGCAGTTGATACGGACACAACATGAATCGGCCAGCGACAGCTGAGTCTATCTTAATCTATCGAATATGAAATCCAGTAGAAGTCTGGAAGACATCTAAGAATAGCTGCGCGGCCAGCCGCTGTAACACCATATTAGCATGCACACGTGATACAGCACAGAGCAGAAGACATTCGTACAACGTGATTACTCATAGTACAACCATGCACGTGATTTTGATAAGATTGATTATGCACCGCATGCAACAGGAACTATAGCAGGAAAAGGTACTAATAAATTGTTCCAGCTATTTCTCAACAGAAACTTGATCTCTTTGAGCTGTGATTGGTGCTGGTCGCAAGATGAAGTCTTGGCGGAGATTTTTTGAACAACCTCACGCAGCGGCAACAACAACATCCGTACTGTCCATCCGGAGATGGCAGCGTCCCCGGCATGGCAGAGATTTCAGCCTACAGGTGTTTGTTCTCACTTATGAACAACCTCACGTAGCGGCAACAACAACATTCGTACTATCCATCTAGAGATGACAGCGTCCCCGACATAAATCCTACGATGAGCTAAAGACGACCACAACGCCAACGAAGCTAGCTCGAGGCGACGATAGGGATGTCGCACCGACAAAACTAGCTCGAGGTGATAACAAAGACATCTGAAGCCCCCAAGCCCATGAGGTTGTTTCAAACTTTGAATCAATGGTGACCTTCCCACCTGCAGGGCCAAACAGATTTGGTGACTCGGCATGCAGTTTTCATTAGCTGGGTTTGATTATTTTGATGATTCAAGCATGTTATATCTACTCCAAAAGCATTTGCATCCAGACAATTCGGTGAGTTCTGAAGGCATCCATGATTCTATACATAACTATGCAAAGAGAGGTACAGTTGTAGTGCATGTATAGAAGACATGACAAAATGAGAGGCTTCGCCAATCATCCTCGCATCGGTCAGACCTAAAAATGAGCATACCATCCAAGCTTTGGGGATGCACATCCATACCACTCGAATTTGCAAAGCCAGATCGAACCGTGAGGGCAGAGAGAATGAACAGGTATGGATGCAAAGAACTTAGGGCTCACCGAGTAAGGGCTGGCAGCTAGGCACGAGGGGAAAAATCAAGACAGGTTAGTGTGCGTCAATAATTTATATAACCGAAGGTAACCCTACAAAAAATTCATATAGAGAAGTATAGTATACTCCATTCAAAAGATAACAGTGCTATTACTTTTGGAAATTAAACAAAATATGTAACGAGAACAAATAGCTAAATAAATGAATTAGTTTTTTTTATATACAACAGAAAAGTAATTATTTCTAAGTCTAAAAAATTAAATTCATTCAGTTATAACACAACCAATATATCCGTAACAGATGAACTATTGTGCCAAAATATCACATCAGTTACCGGTTATAGGGTTGGTTTAAAACCAATAGTATAATCACCTAAATAAATAGTCTACACAATTACGTTATGAAAGGATTATTTCATTGGTCTAAGGTTAAGCATGTAGCAAATATATATATGTAAATATAAAATCTAGCCGCGCAAATGCGCGGGTAAACACGCTAGTTTTAATTATAATACAATTCAAGAAGAATCATCTAAAATGGAGCTTTAGATCTATAGTTATGAATTTTTGAAGATTTAACTTAGCTAGTACAAAGTTTACGAGCAAATCGATCGGTCAGAGTCGCGGAACCAGAGACATGGTGCTGCCCGTTTACCTAAAATATAACACTGGCCTAATGATTGAGATCTGATAGTGCACAACACCTGTTGCTAAGCTACCTAATTAAATGTACAGGTCGGGTGATTTTAACTTACAGTGACGGCGCGTGGTCAACAGCGAGGAAGAGGACGGCAGTGGCGAGCTCGGGAGCGGACAGTGATCGATCTGGTGCTTCCCCAAGGTCTCGGTGCTCTCCAGCCAGGGTGCTGTCATGCGCTTCAACAGCATAGGTCGTCGTGGTCGCGAACGGCCGCTATCCACAGCTGGGGACGGCGTTTTTCGGCGAAGCTCCGGCGTTATGTCGCAGTCGTCTCTGGTACACCTACGTGAACGAAAAAGGTGAGGCGAGGCGGCAGAGTAGAACAAGGATCAGGGTAAAGTAAGAAGGCTTGGGCCTCTGAAACTTCTGCTTCAAGCTCCTGCCGATGATAAGCTCCGACGAGATCCAATTGAGATCTTCTCGGTGGCTGCGGTTTTGTGTGGTATTTTAGGGGAAAAAGAGAGAATAATGAGATGGATTTATAGGAAGATACGTGGAAGGTTTTGATGGCCGAATTCGTCGGGAATTAAGCTAGGAGAAAATCACGCTCGGACGCGTTCCTCCGCGTAATTGACGCAAGGAAGGTGCTAGTTGATGTCATGGCTGACATCAGTGTTCTTGTTTTCTTCTTATGTTTTTCTGTTTTATTTTTTATCTTTTGATTCAGAGCTTCAAATTCACTCAGATCATTTTCTAATATTTTCTAAAATTCAACACATCATTTTAAAACAGTGAAAGACAACTTTTCATGTCCAAGATAGTTATTCAACAATATTTTATGCATTTTCCATATAGGCTTTATTTGCATTTTCCATAAATAGAAATAGGGTTTTATTCTTTAAAACTCAGAAAACAAAATCTATAAAAATGAAATATGTAATCAATTTTTTTTGTAATGCAACATTTATTTAATAAAACACATTTTGGTAGATATTTGTACCACTATAGGAAGGAAACTTTTTCTCTTTTCCAACACTATTCAAACCTTTTGAAACAACTCTTTTGAGATGAAAAATAACATATACCAGTGGTCTAAATACATCTTGATGCAAAGATATAATAAGATCTGAACAAAAATCAAGGCGAAAAATGAAAGCTAAACACAGTACTGGAAAAAGAGAACACTCGTTGAACGATAAGAGTAAAAACTAGAGTGTTCTTGGCAATACAAAACGGAGTGTGTCTTCTCCAAAACAAACATGATGTGATCCAACCGTTTATTACAGCAAACAAAAAAAAGAAAACTGAAAGCAAGAATAAAGACGCTCCAAGAAAAACGCATAATATACGAAGCAATAAAAATATAGTGTCTTGAAAGGTGACCTGATTTTTGCCGATGAAGAAGGGGTGCCTCGGGGCATCCCCAAGATTTGACTCTTGTACTTCTCGAAAATTTCTTGGGGTGACATGGGCATCTCCAAGCTTGAGCTTTTGTCCATACTTCATCTCATCTCATCATTCTCCGTTCCCTACACTTGAAAACTTACTTCATACAAAACTTCACACAATTCTATTAGCAACATTAGTGTAAGCATAATAGTAAATCTACTCTTTTGATTCAGTTTCACACTCAAATATACCATCCATTAAAGCATAAGATACTGTAGAAACTTCCTCAAAAGTTCCGTGATCAAAAGAACTAAAAAAGAAAGCGGTCGAGAGGCAAACACAAATAGTGGTAGAAATCTGTCAAAACAGAACAGTTGACAAAGATCAATTTTTCCGAGGACCTTCTGTTGCTCAAATCGAAAAGTGCAAAACTAATAAAAGTTTGGACATAACCTGGGGCATGTGCACAAGAAATCGCAGATCAAAAAGATATTCTGAGAATTTTCACGAATTTGTACGGTGCAACGCAGAAATCTGTTTCAGGACAGCAACTTCCCCAAATCTTACCTTCCTCCAATTAGAGGTTCTTCTTGACACAAAAATGAAATAAAAATGATAAGGAGAGGTCATTACAGTAGTAATAACTTCCAAGACTAAACAAAAAGAAAAAGTACTAAAAATAAAACATTGGGTTATCTCCCAAGAGTGCTTTTCTTTAACGCCTTTGAGCTAGGCGCAGTAATTTGAGAAGATGCTCACATAAGTACCGGAAAGAACTTGAAGCAAGAGAGAGCATCAAAAAGCAAATAAGAAACAAATTTAAATCTAAACCACTTCCTATGAAAAAGAGTCTTGTAAAGAGACAAGTCATGAAAGCACAAAGCAACAAGCATAGGTAGGCAAAACAAGTGCAATTTCAAGAATTCCAACAAAAAGAGGGGAAACTTAATAATATTGAGATGCATAAAACCATGTTTCCTTCTCTCATAATAACTTTCAGTAGCATCATTAATAGAATTAATAATATAACTATCACATAAAACATCCTTATCATGAGCCATATGCATAAAAGAATTAATACTCCCCACATGAACATAGTCATTCGTAGCAATCGTAGTAGGAGCAAATTCAACAAAATAATTATTCTCATCACCAAAATCATAAAAAATAGGAGGCATATTGTAATCATACCTTGTTTTCCCCTCAATAGTAGGTGAACTGAAAATATCATACACATCATTGTAAACATCATAAGCAATAGAATAGCTATCTTCCAAAGTGTGTTCATATGTAAACATATCATCATTGGAAGGAACATGGATAGCACTAATGGTACAACAATTATTAACCTCAACATTTTTAGAATTGGTACCAAAAAGATTTTCAATATCAAAAGTAGTGTGTTTTTCCCAATCATGATCACTACTATAGGTAACAGGCATAGGAACATCATCGAGTTCATATTCATCAAAAACTATAATAGGTGCAACATGCTTAGGGGAAGATACCGTTTCCTCTCTCCTTTTACTCTTCTTCTTCTTCCCTTCTTTAGGAGGGAGAGGCTTAAAAGAAAGCTTCTCCACATAACCTGGTCTGTTGACAGAAACGATAGAAGAAACTTTGGAGGGTTCCTCCTTCTCATTAATAAGAACAAAACACATATTAGTCCTGTCATATTTTGGTAAAGCATCATCTTTTATAATATTTTGTATGTAAGTATTTGTGCAACAATATTTAACACAATAAAGATGACAACCATGCAGGATGCTATTAATATCAAAAGCACTCATATCTATCAAAGAAGTTTTTCTAGATAACTCTTCACACCCCAAAAATAAAGTAAGCTCATCATGCTGATTGAGAGTGATCTTGTCATCACAATACAAACTTGTAGTACTCATAGGATTAGAAAGGCTACTATCATGGCCTGAGCATTAAAAATTAAAATGACCCACTTTATAGAAAAGTTCACAAATAAAAGGATAGAGGGTACAAACCTTTTCACCAAGCTCATCTAGAACCCTGTCCCACATTCAGGCACTACAAGAAATGTGTTGACTGGCGACCCTTCACTTTGGTCACTAAATGGTCACTGTTGTTCAACTTGTGACCCTCTTGTGACCAAAAACACTTGGTGGCAGTTGAGCATCACTGACCGCCTACGATGACCAATTTTTCTAATTGGTCATAAGCGATTATAACCAAAATAGATGGTCATAAGCATTATGACCAAAAATTGGTCACTAGCAATTTGGCCAGGCCACGTCGGATCCTACATGGCCAATCCTATGTGGCAGGATCATAATACGAATTCAGCCCGGTCCAGTTTCGTTGTTTTACATGGGCCAAGCCCAATAATTCGGCCTTTTAATCTTATTGTTTTTTCAATTCTGGTTAGCTAGCTGGGCCAAGCCCAAAATTTCTAGCCTTTTATTTTGGGTCGTGGCCTTTTATACCCAACAAATGTAGATTTCTTTTTTCTTTTAATTATGGGTCCCAGTTGTCAGGGTCAATTCAGTGGGTCCGAGTTGTCAGGGTCAACTTAGTGGGTCCCAGTTGTCAACAACTAGTCAGTGGGTGATAGTTTTGCAGTTCCATTTTTTCACTATTTTAGTTTCACATTACCCAGTAAATAAATACCTCGTATTTAAATCAAAATAGACAGAAATACACTCAGTACTTCAATTAACAGCCACAGGTCCATTACAGCATATCACACACATATACAATGGCAGTCACAATACAAATCTACAAATATAATATAACTAGATAAATTTCACAATGGCTTCAAACTTCAAACTGGAGCTCCATCGACAGTGGCTTCAAACTTTAACCTGGAGCTCTGTCGCTATCAACTAGTCTCATGCTCCTGTCATATGAACCATGTGAATAGCTATCAAAGTACTAACCAACAATCAATAAATATTACATTAGTAAGAAACAGTAATGTAATTGGTAGCACTGCTTGCTAATCTAAAATAGACATAGGTTTCCAATTTGAACATAAGAAAAAGGTGCATGCGCGATCAGACCAAAAATGAGCAGTCAAACAGCTAGGTAGTACAAAGGAAAATTATACAGACAATACATGTAATTGGTAGCAATGCTTGCTAATTTGATATTTTACTTCATCAACACACACACAAAAAATCATCAGGAGAAGCTAGAAAAGAAAGCGGTAACGCTCCACAAGCCCACAACTGAAATGAGCAAGATATTTAGTATTTAAGTAACTAACAGAGCACTAAGGGAAACAATCAGAACTTGTCACAATTGATGATATAGATGTAGCCTTGCAATGCTCATTTTCAACTACTAGAGATTCCAGAATAGTAGTTTACTATGTTCAGATAAACTTGTACATTAGCAGTAGGAAAGTTTGTTACAGGATAGGTGAAATGCAAACATACTGCAAATCTGAACCCCTGTTCAGTACCTATCGCAGCAGCACAGCTTTGCAAGTAGAAGAACTTTACACAGTGAGATGGAGATATTACAGGAGTCGATATGGAGCTCCGCCTTGTAGGTCATTCGCCACGTCCAATGAGAACCCTAGCTGGAGCTCCATGGCTCCATGTGACGAGGGATTAACTCGACAAATGTCCTAGATGAAGGACTTAGGATCGGGGAGATAGGGCATCGGATGAACTCGAAGGTAAACTCAGTCAAATAAGGTGGCTGTGAAAGTAAACGTGGGTGTAGAACCTGGCTTGCTTTCAATCTGGCCTATACCGTCCCCTCCTGGCCCCTATATACCTATACCGTCCCCTCCTGGCCCCTATATATAGGTGGCCAGGTCCTGATGATCGGGTAGGGTCCGATACAGATTACAATATCGTCATACGGTAAGAACTCATATTTCGACTAGTATTACAATTGGGCCTAGCTTAACGGGCCTCAGGGGTAGTCAACTGACGGGATCTATTATCTATACCTTTGTCAGTCGATATCTGCATTTAAATGAAGGAGCACTGCATGAATATTACCTACAGCTACCCAATAAAAATTCATAAACAACAATGAAGTAAAGTATAATACTCCATGAGTATCATTTATCTACAGCAATGGGCATCAATCAGCAAGGCAAGGATTGCATGCATGCTTGCTTCAACTATGCATGAGCTACTTCGCCGCTTGCCTAGGCCGACAACCCCAAGGCATCCATCCATCTTCCCATCCAGTGTACATGTAAATGAGATTCAGAAGAAACAAGTTAACACACTAAATCAGTAAATAACTTGCATTTCAAGTATTCAACCATGCTTGCCAACCATGAATAAATTAACATTGCACTACGATTTAGATATATAGGATTACAGGAGCAACATGTTATTTGGATGCATGAGAAACAGATAATCTTGCAGAAACTTAATAATCATGCTTTATTTCATATATGGGAATGTATCTCTGAACACATATCAAATGTAGGAAGCTCACTGTATACAAGAATATTTGAAGCATATCTCAATAATATTGATAAACATGTTTCAAGAAACATAATTCAGTTTTGTTAGTCCATTGATCATGTGCATGACAATAAGAAACTATTGAAGGAAAGTACTACAGCAAAATAAAATAAAATAAACAAGCAAAGTACTATAGAAAAGTAAAATAGCCAGCATAGTGCATGCATTCAACAAACTAGTATGAATTCTATCATGAGTCTTCAGGCGCATAGTAAACTATGACAATAATGTAACCTTGATAGTAACTTTGACAGAACCGTAACATTGACATTGTAGCAAGCAAACTTTAATAGTAACTTTGACATGAGTAGCAAGCAAACGTTGACAGTAATTTAGCAAGCAAACACTTAAGCATCTTATAAAGCAACTCAAGAAGGCACACAATATTCCATTTGAAGTATCAGAGACAACACATTACATGCAGTGACCAATACCCATTTAATTCCAATAAAAAGAAACGATATTATTCCGGCTGAAATAGACATTTTCTAAATAGACATTTTCCAGTAAAACTGCAGGTATGATGCATAGTAGCTCATATCCTGACCAGTGAAGCATAATCTTGAAATGATTCACTGTCATCGTCTTAGTCCTGCAACAGGAAGCAAACTTGTTCTTCAGAAAAAATCTAAACCAACTAGAACTATCACTAGGAAGAACTGGAAGACTATGCCCAAATATAGAAACATATAAGTACCATGACATGCATGTACAGCTATGCACTAGCATTTTGAAACCGGATTTATGTGCTAATTTTATAAACTAAACCAGACTTGTGTATTCTTAAAGCAAACCAACCCAGACTTGTGTGTTATTAAAACAACTCCCAATAAACAAAATACAAGTCTGCCAGATGACTAGGAACAGGGAAGCAAAACAGTCCAGCCAATAGCATGCTATTTATACTTTGTATAAAGAAAGTAAGACATGGCCATGGAATGGATCCTCTTACAGTAACTGATGGGGGGAATCAATAGGCAGTCAACTAAGTCATGATATATGGGTAGCACATCTCAGTCAGCTTTGAATAACCACTAGTGTCATTAAGATGCAAGAGATTCATTATGATTTACAGAATTCATGATGACAATTCTAAAAGGAAACATGCAACTATGGTTTACAGAGATTCATTACGATGGGTCATGAGTTGCTGATCCATACCAACAAGATATGCTTACTGGATTATGAAATTACAAAAAAGAGTTTAGATAAAGTTGACTTGTATATTCTGTTGCAAACTTCATCTGCTAGAATTCAATATACTCAAGCAGTTCTACAGTTTTCCATGCCAAACTTGTTCAAGCTAACAAAAACTAAAGAAAAGCTGAGGAAGAGCTTCCTGACCACCTGGTAGAACTTGTCCGTCTCATCTAGTTTCAGCGCCTTGCCCCACGCCCCGCGGGCCGCCTTGCTGGCCCTGCCGGACTCGGACTCAACCGTGTCGCCGCTGCTCTCGCCGGACCCCTCCTCCACGCCGGACGAGGACGACGCGCCGTCCTCCAGCTCGGGCTGCTGGCCCCTCTTCCGGTTCCTGTTTCCGGTGTTGCCCGGGATGGGGAAGAAGCAGGCCCCGCTGTCGTCGATCCACCCCATGGGCACCGCCTCCGCGGTGGCCGCGTCGATGCGTGCCATCTGGAGGAAGTCGAACAGGAAGGCCCTGCCGCCGTAGGCCGCCTCGGCGACCACCCTACTTTCCAGGAACGCCAACCACCCTGCATTCCAGGAACGCCCTGTGCTGGGGCGTGGCGGCGTCGGCGTCGATGTCGGCCCACGCGCCGCCCTCTAAGCAGACGACGTCGGTTTCGGTTGCGTTTGTGGCCCTCAGGGGATTAGGGGTTGGGCTCGGTTCTGGATTTTCTCGGGCAGCAAAGGCGAGGGAGGGGCGGCGAGGGTGGGGATGAGAGGGGACGGAAAGGAGGAGGAGGAAAACCGGTGAGGAGGCAGGCGACTGCGGCCGCGAGGAGGAGCTACGTGGGATCTGAGCACGGTGGGAGGAGTGGGGGGCTAATGGATCTGGATCTGGGGAATGGGTGTGGGGACCCCGGTTTACCACCCGGAATTCCCGTTATGCATACAATTCATGATCCCAGGAAGACCGACATGAATCCACATAACAAAGTTGGCATTACAGAGTACATCATCCATTACATAAATAGTCGAATAGCCTTACATGGCCACTTGGCCGAATTCAAATGCCTCGCAGGGCAAGTTCACTAGTCATTGCAGCGGAAACAAAAGTAGCGTCGGTAGCCTGTGTCGTGCCTCTACAGGCGACTGACCGGGAGACGGATCCTAGTTTGCACCGGCATCGTCGAACTCCTCACCACCATCATCGTAGTCTTCTCCATAATCTGGCCAAGTTAATAGCCAGGGACAAAGCCGTGAGTACATTTGGAATTGTACTCGCAAACCATCTAGGAGGAAGTGTTGACATGCAATTTGGCTGTAGCAAGGTAAAGGGCTTCTAGTCTAGTTTACCCTAACTAGTCAATTTCTCATGTCAATATAGCATGTCTTACGACATTTCTATATCCTTATTAAAGAAGAATTTTTGTAAACCATTAAAGAAAAATCTCTAGGAAAGGGGGAAGCTCATTTTCAAGAGAAGAGCCGGTGGTCAATCAAACATGACCACCCTTCTGTATAGACCTGGTCAATCACACATGACCATCTCCATTTCCTCGGCAGTACCCTACGAGTACTCCGAACCATATCCGTGCCACGGTAGTACCCTCCAAGTACTCCGTCTAGCAGCCTTCTCCATTTCCTCTGAAAACATCCTTTGAAAACCAAAACCGACATTGGGCTAAGCAACGGTCGTCCCAACCATCCATGACCGAGGACTCGGCTATTCGAATAGATTTACACTCTGCAGAGGTTGTACACTTTACCCACACCATCCGATAAATCCGCCGGGATACCACCACGAACCATCATACACAAGTATGCGGGGTTCGGATAATCAACCATAGCCTTCCATCTATCCACCTTAGTATGGGTGCCTACCCTGTGGAGTATACATCCTCGGCAAACCCTGGCCGTCTACCTCTGCCGAGTGTAGTTCCAGTGCCACGGCGAGAGAAACCCAAGTGTCTTCTGGACGGGTAGCCTATTGGCGGGCCCGCTACACTGTTGTCCACCACTTCCGATAACCCGGATTCTGGGGTCCTACAAACCCTTATATAGTGTGAGGCTCCCCGCACTAAAGCAAATAAACTTCAGACTAAGCCCCGTCCCATACCGGGGTAATGTGGTTGCACGGGTTAATTGTTCTGAGCAAACGTTTAGTGATCACCAATGTCATTTAAAAACCACCATCTCCTTTGTCCTCCATTTTGGTCAAATCCATTTTTGAAAACATTTCAGTGGGGTAGGTACTACCCCAAGGTTTTCGGAAGCATTTTATAAAATTTCTTTGAGTGTTCCCATTCCTAGAGTTTTAGCTCCACTAGAAGGTTTATCAAAGGCTTTGTTGCCAATCAACAAGCCACTATTACAGGGGAGAAGAATAGGTAATCAAAATGGGTCATCTTGATGGATGATAATAATTTGACTCGAGGAGCTTGAGCCAACAACTAATTGCTACAAGGACTATAGCAATATAAGATCATGCACTTTAAATAAACAGAAAGAGACATGCAAATGTGTATATAGGACATTCAGATATGCATCAAGTTAGATGGCTTGCCTTGGCTGGCTTGTCCCTAGTCCTCCTCGTCCTGGTACTCGTCACTTCACCTTCCTTGGTACACTCCTCGTTCGATTCTATCGCCGGGAAAAAGAACAATGCACAAATAAATATATAAGCATACACAAGTCACAAGCATTTCAGCACTCAATAACCACACCATCAAAGAGTATCAGAAGCAAACAAGTTTAGATAGCAAGCAAGATTTTTATAGGTTTTTAATTAGCAATTATCTCTATTAGAAACTAGGGTTTCTTTTTTGAAGTGATCACAACAACTTAGCAACCAAATCAAGCATGCAGGCAATCAAATGGATCAAACAGCACACCTATCATACTTGCAGGTTGACAACAATCTTAAGAACCTATCAAAGTTGGATCTACTGAAAAACAATATGTGGCTAATTTCCTATGAATTAAACAATAGGGAAATCACACTAGAGCACCAAAATAATTGTCAGATATTCTCTGAACATCAGAAAAATATGAGGTAAAGTTCTTTGGAAAACTCTTCCAGAACACAATCCAACAAAGTTGGATTCATCACAAAATTCCATACCTACTATAAATGATGATTTTCCTAAGATTAAATACACACAATGCCATATTAATTGCTACTATAAAACTATAAGTCCTAAAATAGCAAATCTAGTGAGTCAAGCAAGGTATCATAATATGCTATCATTGAAAATTGAATTCACTCAATTTCAGTAAATAAAACCCAAGATTTGCATTTAAGTATGAAAATAGACTAATATCACACCACTATTTATCTTCTGATCTACATTGCTTCTAAAATCATGAGACCTATACCATCTGAAAGGTATTTATCTAAGCTACCCAGGGAAATTTGAATCACCTCATTTGCATGTACAGAACAATTTTTATGGAATTTCAAAGTTTGTAGGACAAACAAATTTCATAGAGCATTTTCTAAAAAAAATATGCGCGGGCCAGATCTGCTCGGACTGGGCCGAGGCAGTGCAGATCTGGCCCAGATCTGCCGACGACGCGCGGGAGAGATGGATTCAATCGGCCTGCCGGCAAGGCCCAGCTATCGGCGGCCCCGGGCGACCGAAGTGGTACGCGCCGATTTCGGCCGTCCGATCAAGTGGAGATCGACGGCTCACGCTCGTCGTCTCCGCGACAGAAGACGAGGGCATCGGTGGGGTTAGGGTTTGGCTGGGGTTTCACTGGAGTGGTGCGGTGCTCACCTAGGGCTTGTCGGCGACGATAGGATGGCGTAGGTCAGTGGCGGAGTGTCGGAGATGCTCGATGATGTCGTCGGAGAGGTGAACGGGACCGCAGCTTTGCTCTAACTCACCGCCATCGTTCCCAGGTGCTCCGGCGAGGTCGATGATGTCGTCGGCTACCGGTAGATCTAGGGCACAAAAAGTATAGCGTTAGACGCAGGCGAGATCTGGGAAGCCAGTGGGGAAGAAAAGAGAGGGTGGCGGCGATGAAATCTGACGGCAACCTTCCCCTTCTTCATCGGCTTCAGTGATCCTCCGGTGAGCTTGCTAGGGCTGGTCAACGTGAGTGTGAGCATGGGCTGTAGCTGGGGAAACTCACAGAGGGAAGAGAAAAGGGAGAGGGAGCAAACGGCGAGCAGAGAGGGTGGTGTGAGAGGGTGAGGTGGTTTTAAAGCCTCGGGTGATCTCGGTCTAGGGTGAGCTCGTCGAAAACAATTGGGTGGTTTGGGCGGTGGGCTGGGGACGGCGTTGTGGTCTCGGTCCAGTGCTGCAGGGGAGAACGAGAGTGGCTTCTTGTCCCGGTCGCAAATCGGTCAGGTTCAGTTATCGTGTGCTAAAATCGGGTCACGACCAGGGTGAGTGGGGGCTCGAGCGTGCAGGGCAAGGGTTGCGTGGCGACGTGGCTTCGATGCCTTGCAGGTTCACGTGCTGCCAGGAAGGAAAGGGTGCGTGCACGGGTAGGAACACGTCGCACGCTCTCGGCTT
This sequence comes from Dactylis glomerata, assembly GCA_007115705.1. Taxonomy (NCBI): domain Eukaryota; kingdom Viridiplantae; phylum Streptophyta; class Magnoliopsida; order Poales; family Poaceae; genus Dactylis; species Dactylis glomerata. Next base: position 983,685 of record QXEO01000121.1, on the reverse strand, counting down.
CCACGGCGCGTGCGCGGCGCGGTCAGAGCGCGGGCTGTGGGGTGGCCTATGGGCGGCGTGGTTGGCTGCTGCGGGTTGGGCGGCGGGGGCGATGTGTCTGGGCATCCACTGGCGCGGCTGCAGGCGCTGGCGTGCTATCGAGGCCCCGGTCTCCAACGGGAGCGCTCTGGTCGGCATTGGCATGAGAGAGAGAGAATGGTGAGGTAGGGGAAATGAGGGGCTTGCAGGTGGGGTCCTGGTTCATCTCCTGGGCGGCAGCTCGACGCTGGTTGGTGGTTGGAGGTGGCTGGGGTGATAGAGAGGGGAGAGTGAGATCTTGGCAAAGATTGCCTCGGGCTCCCCTCCTCCTCTTGTGTCCAACCACATAGGACAAAGGAATAAGAGGGAGAAGAGTGGAGTGAGGGTGGTTAGGCTATGGCTGGACTCCTTGGTCGGTTTTGCAAAGAAAGATGAGAAAATAAAAGAGAAGGATAAGGATTTGATGAATTTGGCCGAAATTCATTTGAATTTTGAAAAGTTATAAGTTTTGATCCAATGGTGGTGGTGAATGGTTCAGAAGTGTTTTTAAATGGGTAGCAAGGCATCCACCAAGTTTCAATATTTTTGGCCGAGTGGAGATAGGGTTTTGGATGAGTTCCTATTTTCCAATATGGGGTGCAAAAATTAAAGTTTAAATAAAAGAGAGAAAAGATTTTTTGGTGTCAAGCATCCATTCTTCAAGGTCTAGCAATAGCATGAAATCATAGCACTCACTCATGCATTCATGCAACATGTTCAAATGGAATTTGAAAAGAAAAAGAAATTAAATAGCACCCACACACATGCACATGAAATCATGCAACACCACATGGAAATTCAATCCCTAGCACACAAGCACACCTTGAAATGCAAATTTTAGTTTTCCCCTAATTTCATGCATTGAAATTTAGTTCAAATCTGGTTCACAAAAAGTAGGGTGTTACAGACCTTCCCCCCTTAAAAGAATCTCGTCCCGAGATTCAGTAGTTAAGCGTTGAGTAACTCGGGAAACGCTCGCTGAAGATAATCTTCACGTTCCCACGTGGCCTCATCTTTGGTGTGATTGCTCCACTGAACCTTGTACATGTTGATCTTTCGCCTACGGGTGAGACAGACATCTTTCTCCAGAATACGGATTGGCCTCTCACGGTAGGTCAGGTCGTGGTTGAGGTCGATAGTATCTTGATCAACCTCCTTGAAGGTCTCGGGCTGATTAGGGGCCTGGAGACACTTGCGTAGCTGTGAGACGTGGAAGACGTCGTGAAACTCGGACAACTTCGGAGGTAGTTCTAGCTTGTAAGACATTTCTCCTCGACACTCTAGGATCTTGTACAGGCCGATGTAGCGGGGTGCAAGCTTGCCTTTGACGTGGAAACGCTGCATACCTTTGAGTGGAGTCACCCGGAGATAGACAAAATCTCCCACTTGGAAGGTAAGGGGTCTTCGTCGAGAATCCGCATAACTCTTCTGTCTAGATTGCGCGGCCTTCAAACGGTTTCAGATTAGTTGTACTTGCTCTTCGGCTTCCTTGATGATATCAGGACCAAATACTTGGCTTTCTCCAGCTTCCGACCAGTTGAGAGGGGTTCGGCATTTACGGCCATATAGGGCTTCGAAGGGGGCTATTTGAAGACTAGCTTGGTAGCTATTGTTGTAGGAGAATTCGGCGAATGGTAAGAAGTCCTCCCATTTGGCTCCATAAGATAGGACGCAGGCGCGAAGCATATCCTCAAGAATCTGGTTGACCCTCTCGGTTTGACCTCCTGTTTGCGGGTGATAGGCTGTGCTAAACGAAAGCTTGGTCCCTAGGGCTTCATGGAGCTTTGCCCAAAAACGAAAAGTGAATTGGGTACCACGATCGGATACGATGGTCTTGGGTACTCCATGTAAACTCACAATCCTGGAGATATAAAGATCGGCGAGCTCTCTACCATTGTGGGTGGTCTTGACCGGAATAAAGTGCGCGACCTGGGTTAGGCGATCAACAAAGACCCAAATAGAGTCATGTCCCCAGTTTGACCTTGGCAGGCCGATAATGAAATCCATACCAACTTCTTCCCATTTCCACATGGGTACTCTCAGGGGTTGCAATAGACCCGCAGGTCTTTGGTGCTCGGCCTTGACACGCTGACAGACGTTGCACCGGGCAATATAAAATGCTATCTCTCGCTTCATTCCATGCCACCAAAACTGCTCTTTCAAGTCTTGGTACGTTTTGGTGCCTCCTGGGTGAATCGAATAGGGAGTATCATGGGCCTCCTTTAAGATGAGCTGCTTCAACTCGTCGATACTTGGGACGCACAGGCGGCCATTATACCACAACACTCCTTGCTGATCGATCGAAAACCCAGGCACTTCTTCACGTCCCATCCTACGCTTGATTCCCTCAATGCTCTCATGACCTTTTTGGGCTTCTTTGATTTTATCAAACAGAGTAGGTCGGACTTCAAGATTGGCTAGGAACCCATGGCTCACAAGCTCTAGTCCAAATCTCTCAAACTCTTCACAAAGGGTAGGCTGGTTGGTCTTTAGTAGGGCATTTAGGGAGCAAGGCTCTCGGCTAAGGGCATCGGCGACCACGTTCGCCTTGCCCGGATGATAATGAATGCCTAAATCATAATCCTTGATGAGCTCAATCCACCTTCGCTGTCTCATGTTCAACTCCTTCTGAGAGAAGATATACTTCAAGCTCTTGTGGTATGTGTAGATCTCGCATCGGTTTCCCATAAGATAGTGTCGCCAAGTTTTGAGTGTATAGACAACAGCAGCAAGCTCTAGGTCATGGGTAGGATAGTTTAGCTCATGCGGGCGCGGTTGACGGGATAGGTAAGCAATGACTTTGCCATCTTGCATCAGAACACTCCCAAGTCCAAGCTTGGAGGCGTCGCAGTAGATGTCAAAGCTTTTGGTAATGTCGGGCATGGTCAAGATAGGAGCTGATACAAGTCTTTTCTTGAGTTCTTGGAAACTCTGCTCGCACTTCTCAGTCCACTCAAACTTCTTGTCCTTCTTGAGGAGCTGAGTCATCGGGTGAGCAATGCTAGAAAAACCTTCAACAAACTTCCGGTAATATCCAGCTAATCCGAGGAATGCTTGAACTTCAGTGGGGTTGGTCGGGGCTTTTCTTTCCAAGATGGAAGTAATCTTGGATGGGTCGATAGACACTCCGCCGGCTAAGATAACGTGTCCCAAGAATCCAACTTCCTTTAGCCAAAATTCGCATTTGCTAAACTTGGCATAAAGTTGGTGCTCTCGCAGGGTTCCCAATACTAGCCGCAGATGCTCTGCGTGCTCTTCCTCGGTCTTGGAATAGACCAAGATATCGTCAATGAATACCACCACAAACTTGTCGAGGAACTTCATGAACACCTTGTTCATGAGATTCATGAAGTAGGCTGGGGCATTGGTTAGGCCAAAAGACATCACGGTGTACTCAAACAAACCGTATCGTGTGGTGAAGGCGGTCTTGGGGATGTCGGACTCACGGACTTTCAGCTGATGATATCCGGTGCGGAGATCAATCTTGGAGAACACCTTGGCTCCATTCAGCTGGTCAAATAGGTCTTCAATTTTTGGGAGTGGATACTTGTTTTTGATCGTCACCTCGTTCAACTTACGGTAATCCACACACAATCAAATGGTACCGTCTCGCTTGTCCACAAAAAGAACAGGCGAACCCCAAGGTGACGCACTGGGATGGATAAGGCCTTTGCTGAGCATATCAGCGAGCTGCCTCTTTAACTCTTCTAACTCTTGGGGGTTCATGCGGTAGGCTCTTTATGCTATAGGGGCTGTTCCGGGAATCAACTCAATAATGAACTCAATATCCCGATCAGGGGGCATACCTGGCAACTCTTCAGGAAAAACATCGGGGTACTCACATACCACCGGGACTTGGTCAAGGGTTGGTCCAGACACAGACTTCTTGTAATATGCCTTACGGGATGGCATGGTTGCAATGTGCTTAACTTGAATACCCTCACTGTTGGTTACGGTTATAGACTTCCTGGTGCAATCTATGTGCCCTTGGTACTTGGACATCCAATCCATTCCAAGTACCACATCCAAACCCTTCGTGCCTAGGATGATCAAGTTGGCTTGGAAGGATACCCCATGGATAACTACGGGTACCCCTTCGCAGTATAAATGAGCTTTAACTTGGGATCCAGGAATTTGAACTATCATTTTGCGTGCCATTTGAGTCGCAGTCAACCCTCCCGCGGCCACAAATCTCTCAGTGACAAACGAATGTGATGCACCAGAATCAAACAACACCTTTGCAGGGACTGAGTTGATAAGAAATGTACCAAGAACAACGTCAGGGGCTTCGGCCGCTTCCTCAACAGTGACATGGTTCAGACAGCCCCTTGCAGTATTAGCTTGGTTCTTCTGGTTCTTTCCAGAGGGTCCACGGCCTTGACCCTGTGTAACATCCCAAGCTTGTTAAATAAATAAAGCACTTGTCATCATCATTTCATGCATTTTGTTTTGCACTTGAGAAAAATTTGAATTAAAATCAAAGAAGAAAACCCTACTTCTTTATTTTCCACTCCATATAGTTTGATAAAAAAATGGACCCAAAAGTTTGCAAATAAAATTGGTGGAGCTTCTACTATTTCTCTAAAAGTCCCTCTCAAATTTCTGGAATCTTGGACTTTGTTTGAATCACTAAATGATTCAAAATACCCTGTTTTAAAGTTTCCCAGAAATCTCCCAATGCCAGGGGGTTATCTGGAAAATTCCTTTTGTCTTCTACCTCTGGACAGAAGCAGCTCGGTGTCACTGGGGAGGCCGCCCAATGCCACCGCCTCGCCCCGTCGGCCGGGATCGAAGCCGCCGACCGTCCCCGGCTATAAGAAGGTCGCCGCCACCCCCAGGAACCCTAGCCCCCTCATCTCTCTCACTCTCCCTTTCTTCCCCGTCCTCCTCCCAGTACACCTGCGCCACCGCCATGGCCGCTCGATAGAGCCGCCGTTCCGTGCCGCCCCAGCCTCCCCCGACGAGTTGGGAAGCTCCGCCACCTCCTCCTTGCTCTTCCTGTGCGAGGAATTGAGCCAAGACGCCTTGAATCGCCGACGCCGTCGCCGATTCCTCCGCAGATAACCGCCGCTGCCGCAGTCGATTCCGCCGCCGTCGGCGCTCCTCCGGCCGAACCGACACCGCCGTCGACCTCCTGGTGAGCCAAGGGTCCTCCTGGACCCCTCCCCCTCCTTTTCCTCGCGCCGGAGCGCCGCCTCCATGCTCCCCTGCGGGAGCCAGCCATGGCCGAGGCTGCTGGCCTCTGTGCCTGCGTGGCCTGCCTGCAGGTGGGCCCTGGGCCCCATCGGTCAGCTGTCTTGGGTCACTTTGACCCGGGTACAAAAGGTTTTGCGCAGTATTTTTTAACTCCAGAAAATTTCTGCAAAGTTCTAAACCTTGTATAATTCATAGAAAATTATCCGTTTGTCAGAAAATTGCAAATGACCTATCAAAATGTTCAGGGAAACATGATCTACATTCTTGTATCAATATCATGCATTGCTAATCAACTTTGAACCTGCTTAATTTAGAAGAACCAAGTTGTACCCCTCCGGCTTAATTTAGGGTTCATCGGATGAAAACCCTAGAGCATCCGAAACCCTCCCAATATGATCTTCATGTCGTAGGGTTTATCTTTGAACACTTAAACATGTCATATCATCATGCTTGCTTGCGCATCGATGCATTTATGTTGATTGTGTTTTTCCTTTCCGGTATTTGATTCTTCGCGATAGGAACCGAGCCCGAGTTCGAGACGAACACCGCTGAAGATCTGTACCCGTCCACTGAAGGACAAGGCAAGCAATCATATCTGAACCTATGATTTCAAAGTATCTTAAGCTCTGCTATTTATCGCATACGATTCAAATGTCTTTTATCGATAGTTAGAGTTATCCTCTCCGATGCATGTTTCTATCTTTGTCGCCTAAATTCCTGATCCACTGCTCCTAGCATAACTAGGTTTCGCTTGTGTGCTTTGCTAGAGCCTTTACATCTACTATGCTTAGCCATGCTTAGTTGGTAACCTCTGATCCATCTAGTTGATGAATCTGAGCTGTGAATGAACCTAGTATGACAGATGTTGTGGTATGATGAGTGAAGTTTGTTGAAACATGCTTAAAGGCTTGGATGAGCCGCCACATTGGGATGTGGTTATTTGACTCATTCTTGCCGACCCTAGGACCCGAGTTCTCGCCTCTTGAACCAAGACTGAGCGTACAGCCACACGGAGGCCTAAGGAACCTCCTCGACTAACTAACTTGCCTAGTCTGTTCCATGAGTCACCTTATTTGGGTGTTTAAACTTTGTTTTGAACGTGGCCGGGGTTGCTTGAGGTGCGGTGACGAGGGGTTAACTCGACAAATGTCCTAGATGAAGGACTTAGGATCGGGGAGATAGGGCGTCGGATGAACTCGAAGGTAAAATTAGTCGAAATAGGTGTGTATCGAAAGTAAACTTGGGTGTTCAACCTGGCTTGCTTTTAATCTGCCCTCCACCGTCCCCTCCTGGCCCCTATATATAGGTGGCCAGGTCTCGAGGATCGGGTAGGGTCCGACACAGATTACAAATATCGACATACGGTAAGAACTCGTATTCGACTATCATTACAATTGGGCCTAGCTCAACGGGCCTCAGGGGTACTAAACTAACGGGCTCTATTAACTATACCCTTGTCAGTAGCCCCTGAGATTCTACCAGAATTGTAGATTCAGGTTGAATCTCTAATCTTCAAATCTTCAACTTGATCAGTTCTTCGACTTCTTCTTATCTTCAAATCTTCGACTTAGTCTTTTCGACCTATTTTCATGATATTCTTTCGCAAGGGGTTTTGATGAACAAGCCTGACAACTCTGACGGATCAGGAGGTCAGTTAACTGCCAGAACAGATACTTGTCACCTACTTCAAATTCAATCCCCTTGGACTTGAATTCGGGATACCGGTCAAATCCACTCTTTTGCCGCATTTAGGACTTACAAAGAATGAATCCCAGTGGTTCTCAGGGTACCCAGTGCGTCCACCAGGATTTTCTTCGCGTCGTAGACACGGATACATACCAGCAGAGCGCATCCATGTGCGTATACCAGGCCACACAGGACGGATCCCGGGGTCTTACCTTCGTGACGAGTCACGGCATTCGAGTCGCGTTGCGATAACGCAACTCGAGAATCTTATGTCGCAGTCAAATTTTGACTGAAAATATTCGGGTTTCTTTCAACCATAAAACTCGCTCCCGATGGGAGTAACACTCCTGCACTTCCCCAATTTTACTTGCTTTACCAATAAATATCGTCGGGTGCGCGCTCAGCGCTCCCGATGGGAGTAGCCCCCAAGGCTATAGTCGAAAAAAGAGTTTTTCGAGTATAGGCTCAAGAGATAATGTAGCTCTTCATACTTCAACTCGAAACACTTCAACTTCGAGGTTCTTCAATTCGAGATACTTTAACTTCGAGGTTCTTCAATTCGAGATACTTTCTTTTTAAGAACACCTTGTCGGATGAATATGAATCCACCACTTTAGTTAAGAGTTCTATTCGATATTTTTCGCAAGTAACAGCCCTCAAGGCTATAAAAAATCCTTCACAAACGATCCTTTTCATCAATTTCTGCATTTGTCGGCGCCATCCTTTTTCCTTTATATATAACTTTATGACGTCAATGAAGACGTAGCTCTTCATTAGTGCGAACCGTTTTATGGGTAGCACTGTAACTTTCACGATTTTTTGACCGTTTAGTGGGCTGCACGATTTTTGACCGTTGGTGGGCTACCGTTTCCGATCTTTGCGCCACGTCTCAGCCCACGATGCTTCTCCCAGAAGATATATAAATGGCTTAGTGGGGAATCGTACTGTTCACCAGCTCGTTCCCTCCGCTGCCTCCATTGCTGATCTCCTCTGTCTCTTCCTCTCTTGCGAAGCCCCCAAACGCACTTTGTGCTGGATGCGCGTGAAACATCTGGCCACCAAGAGCGCCATGGCCAAGACCTCTGCCACCAACTGGGTTCGCTCCACCATCACCAAGAAGGAGGTGGAGAAGGCCACGACGGACGGCCTCATCACCGCCGAAGATTCCATCAAATTTCCCAGTACTGAGCGGATCCCGAAGCCCCCGAGCGGTTATCGGGTAATGTTCCTTGCTTTCCTCCTCCGCGGTTTCTCTCTTCCTGCCCACGAGTTTCTCCGTGGGCTTCTGTTTGTTTACGGTGTGCAGCTCCATCAGCTCACACCAAATTCCCTTCTTCACATTGCTTGCTTTGTGACTCTCTGCGAGTCATTCTTGGGCATTGAGCCCCACTTCCTTCTCTGGAGATCAATCTTTCGACTCCGCCCCAATGTTTCTCTGGCAAGGAAACCCGAACTGGGCGGAGCCGTCGTTTCTGTGCGTCCTGAAGCACAATATTTTGAATTTTCCATGGCCGCATCTGTCCAAGGATGGAGGACGAAGTGGTTCTATATCAAGGACCGCAAATCCTCGCCTGAAGACGAATTCGGCCTGCCTCCTTTTGATGCTTCCCAGGAGGTGAAGAAATTGGCATCTTGGGACACACTCCCCTCAGATGCAGAAGCACAAGAAATTCTTCCTCTTCTTTCCCGCATCAAGGCTTTAAAAGGAGGTCAAGGGGGTGCTCTGTCGGGTATGCAACTCATGGCGTTTTTTATTCAACGTCGAGTTCAACCTCTACAACACCGCCTTACCAAACTTTGGAATTACTCTGGCTTGGAGGACCCTACTCGCATATCTGAAGATCTGATATCGAAAGAAGATGTCGACAAGCGAGTCCGGAATCTCACCAAGCTCACCAAGGAGCATGCAGTTGCTGATTTGATTGCGGATTTCTTCGACTCCGTGCACCCTCTTCCTGAGGTATGTATCTCCGCGCCTACTGTTTGTCAAATTCTGCTTGGTTTCGACTTGCTTTTTTTTGCCTTTGCATTCTACTGACACATTTATATGCAGGGTCACCAATTCCTTGTTTCTCGTCCTCCTCTTCCAGAGGAAGGGCCCCTTCCGGCTGATCTAGCCTCTCCTGCATCTGAAGCCCCCGAGGCTGACGAAAGTCAGGACGGAGATGATGTCGAGGAATCAGAAGAGGAAACTAGCTCGTCGACATCGCCTCCTCCTACACTTGCTGAAGATGCTGGTGTCGACAAGAAAAGGAAGCGTGTCGACGACATCGCTTCATCGAGTTCTGCGGCGGCTGGTAAAGCTCCCGTTCTTGCAGAAGATATGGAGTATTTCGACATGCTAGCATCGTAAGTATTGTAGTCGAGTTCTTCAACTGCATTGTTCTTGTCTTGTTGTCATAACTTATATTCTTCATGCAGAGATGATGAAGAACCACCGACATATGCAACAGCTGCTCCACCACCTTCTCCTTCGGCCATTGATGAGCCTGTCGAACCAGATGTTGCACCGAGGGCTACCAGATCCGGTGTGAAGAAGGTTGCTCAATCCCGATACCCTAAGCGCTCAAAGAAGGCTAAGGAAGCCAATGTTTCTCTGGAAACCCATGCATCTACGGTTTCTTCTGATGACGTGAGCACTTCTTCGTTACTTGCTTTCTTTTTACGCACTTCTGCTCTTACACACTTCTTTTCTCAGGCTTTAGTCAAGAGGTTTATTGCCCTAGGCACGGAGTGTGCAGGGTACCTAAAGGTTGCGAAAGCTTCCGAAGGTATAACTTTGACGTCCAATCACCACTTGTCTTCTGCACTTTGTCCTTTGTTGTCTATCTGACTCCCTGTCGACTTCTTATGCAGCTGCTTTAGCAACCGCCAATGCTCGAATTGCTTCGTTGGAGGCGGAACTCAAAGCTTCGCAGAAAGCTTATGACGTTGCGACTGCTGCCAAGGCAATTTCTGAGAAGTCACAGAAATCTGCGCTTGCCAAGGCGAAAAAAGCTGAAAGGGCTTTAGCTGATGCCAACAAGGAACATGCTCAGCGGGAACAGGCCGTGGCAGAGCATCTTCATACCATGTCTACTGCCGCTGAAAGTAGGTTCTTCGACTTCTATTTTCGACTTCTGTTGCACTGGTATACCTGTTATCACTTATCTCTTCTTTTCTTTTCTATTTGCGCAGAATTTACCGGGGTATCTCCGTCGGCTTTGCAAACAGACGATGATCCTCTGATGAATGCAGTTAACCTACTCGAGGAAAACTTGATATCTATCCAGGAGACTTTTGAGTTGGTTGGCCACGTTCTGTCACGGCTATCTGCTGGGTTGTGGCCAAAGAAAAGGGCGGCAATCCCGAAGGACAACCTGACTGAACTTGCCAAGTCCTTCGACACCACTGAAGACCCTACTCTCCAGCTGAAAGGGCTGTCCATTAAGCGCGGCGCCGAGGGTGCCATTGCACTTTCTCTTGCGCATGGTACAGACTTTGACTGGGAGAGGGTTAGCTCCCCCCATGGCCACACCCGTGACAAGATGAAGGTGTTTTTCGAGAGGGCGAAGAAGTTCGCGCCTGCATTGTTGACAACAATTTCTCCTTCGGCAGCCTCTGCCGTGCCTGCTGCACCACCTCCAGCGGCGAAAGATCCAGTGCCACTGTCGCCTTCTAGTGAGGAACCAGCCGCGCCTCCTTCTGAAGGGAATATGCCCGAGAGGCAATAATAAAGTGGTTATTATCATATTCCATGTTTATGATAAATGTTTATTTCTCATGCTAGAATTGTATTAATCGGAAACATTAATACATGTGTGATTAATAAACTAAAAGGTTCCTAGTAAAGCCTCTCTTTTATACTAGCTCGTTGATTAACTGATGATCAAGGTTTCCTGATCATGAACATTGGATGTTGTTAATAACGAGGTCATATCATTAGAAGAATGATGTGATGAACACTCACACCCATAGTATGAATAGCAATACGATCAAGTCATCAAGTTCATTGCTATATCAGACTCATGCGAAGTAGTTCTAATCCTTAGACCATGAGATCATGTTAATCACTGATACCGGAAGGGTACTTTGATGATATCAAACGTCACACCGTAATAGGGTGATTATAAAGGTTGATTTGGGTACTCTGAAAGTATTAGTTGAGGCTCATGGATCAAGAGTGGGATTTGTCCATCCGGATGACGGAAAGATATTCTCTGGGCCCTTCTCGGTGATATTGCATTGGAATCGCTTGCAAGCATGTGACTAGGTCACAGGAATGCATTATCACGGAACGAGTAAAGAGACTTGTCGGGAACGAGATCGAACTAGGTATGGTTGATACCAAATGATCGGATCTCGGACAAGTAATAATATCGTGAGACAAAAGGAATTAACTATGTTCGTTACCGGTTCACACGATCACTAGTTCATCGTTGAGTAAGTGGGAGTCATCATGGATTTCCAGATCCCGCTGTTGATTATTGATCGGAGAGGAGTCTCGATCATGTCCACGTTATTCACGAACCGTAGGGTGACACACTTAAGGCTTGTCGTCGTTTTTGAGTGGATACGATACTCCGATCGAATTACAGGACAACATAAGGGTTGTTTCTGAAAAGCACCGAAACTGTTTCGGGATATCGAAATAACTCAAGGGTGTATTTGTTAATGTTTGTTAATTGAATGAATTAACAAATATTAAAGAAATAAAAATGTTTTATTAAATCAATAAGTGTGATTTTAATTGGCATGAATGTCATGCATTAAAATGGGGGTTACCTCATGTTGATGAGGGAGTAATCACCATAAAAGGGAATGAAGAGGGGGCAATGAAGAGGGAGGAGACCCTTGGGCCGGCCACCCCTTGGCTGCCCTCCTCCTCTATATAAACCCCCCCTCTCTCCCTTGTACACACACTTCTTGATCCTCCCTCCTTTGCATAGTTGCTGCCCACTTTCCGTCTTGGCTTAGCGAAGCTCTGCCGGAATAGTAGTTCGTAGTTCACACACTTGGAGAAGTGTGTGGAGGAGTGTCCGGCGGATCCCTTCTTCCGCTGCCCCGCTGGACCGAGGGCGTGGAGGAGTCGACGTCGAGCTGCACGTGTGTGCGAGTACGGGGGCGCTGCCACTTGTGGCGCCGGCTACACGATCTTGTGATCGTCAAGTGAACCACGACGTCGACTACATCAAGTGAACAACTACGTCGACTACGTGCGTCTTCACCAACTCTCCATCGTCAACGTTTGTGCGGGAACGTAATCCCCGCTCACGGTCGTCGAGGGTGAGTATCCGTTGCTACCATCTCGTAGAGTTTCTTGGCCAGTTTATGCGTTCACGCGTAGGAAATTTTTTGTTTTCTATGCTACGAACCCATCAGTGGTATCAGAGCCATCTCTATGCGTAGTTGGTATGCACGGTTAGAACACATGAGGATGTGGGCGTTGATGATCATGTTATTGCAATTTTTTGGTATTTTGGATCATAGTGGCATAGTGGGATTGAAGCTGCCCGAGACTAACCTTACGTGACCGCGTTCACGAGACTTGTCCCACACTTGACATGCTTCGGCATATGTGGCTTTGCGGGTGCACGTTTCTCCCACTATAGTTATGATCTATTATACAAAGAATTGTTAATAATATTTTTATCACCGTTGTGGTTCTTGTTCGTAGGTAAGAACGGTTCTTCCTAGAAAGCCCCAAACCACGTAAAATATGCAAGACAAATTAGAAACGTCTAACTTGTTTTTGCAGGGGCATGTGATGTGATATGGTCAAATTGTTTATGTTACAAATTGTATGCGATGATCCTTTTTGTAAGTTATAAACAACCGGCAGGAGCCATATGGTTGTCTTTACATTTAAATGGCCTGCGTGCCGTATATATATCCAAGTGATATATTGTAATGGAGGAAGACAACCAAGTTGGCGCGCCATGGACCTTGGTGCTGCGCCGGTGGAATGATGGAGATCATACCATGACGCACAAGATGGAGATCGAGTGCATGAAGGACCATATCATATCACATTATTTATGCATGTGATGTTTATCCTTTTATGCATCTTATTCTGCTTAGATTTGATCGCGCGGTAGCATTATAAGATGATCCCTCTCACATAAATATCAAGATAAAAATGTGTTCTTCCATAGCATGCACCGTCAAGAAAGTTCGTCGTTTCGAGACACCACGTGATGATCGGGTGTGACAGACTCTACGTTCACATACGACGGGTGTAAGACAGTTTTACACACGCGAGTGCTATGGTTCTACTTGACGAGCCTAGCATGTACAGACATGGCCTCGGAACACGAACCAAAAGGTTAAGCATGAGTCATATGGTTGATATGATGAACATGGTGATGTTCGCCTTTGAAACTATGCCGTTGCACGTGATGATCGGTTGCGGTATAGTGAATTTGGTTCGTGTAATCACTTAAGAAAACTAAGAGGGATGTTGTTTTTAAGTGGGAGTTCATTTAGTAATTTTGAATTATAGAACTCAATTTATCATGAACTAAATCAAAGTGAATTTGCATAGTTTGTTGTAGTTATTGGCATCCGTTTACTACCATGCGATTAGCTATAATTGAGATAATAGAACTATAGAATTCTGGATGTTAACTTTACGAACTGGTATCGTATTGTTTGAATGTCAATCTAAAGTTTAAAGTCCTATTGCAAACTTTTAGCAAACCTTGGTTACTCGATAAAATTTAATAAGTAGTATTAAATCAAGAGTAACAATTCCAGTGTTAGTATCTAAGTATCACACTTGCCTCCATGATCCTTGATATTCAAAAGTTGTTTTAGTATCAAGGTTATCTAGGAGTTGAAAGAATTGTTTCATAAACTATCATGTGTGGAAGATATTGTGATATCTGAAACAATGTTTGGTTGCAATGTGATAGAGTATAATTTCGTAAGACACATGTTCTCATATTATATGAGAATTTGTGAAGATTGGAGACGCTAGGCGTCTAGATCTCCTAAAAAGGTTTTAGGAACTAACATTATACTCAAAATTCGTCCTCATGAGCTATAGTAGCTTGATCATGAAAGTTGTCATGATAGGATGAATGGAAGATGTAGGTAAAATGTTTACTACACTAAAAGATTACTAAAGAATGGAATTTGGAAGAACGCCAAATATTTGATTATGGTGATCTACTTCAAAGTGTGAGTCCAAGGGTGTTAGTGTTTGACTAATCATGCCTTGAACTATGTGCCATGTGTATGGCGCCACTATTGATGTTGATAGATTCTTCTAGATGAAAAAGAATTGCTAAAAGAGAATCCGAAATTTATTCTGGCGGAAAAGAAAAGACTGGAAATGTCCAGCTCAGGTATATAGAAGATATACATGTTATGGTTGTATTCGTTGCTTGTTAAAACAATGTGGTTCTTGGGTATTTGATACTAAATTGGTTGGTATGAACTGTCATACAACGCAATACAAGAACTACAATGGCCTAATTAACTAGCAAATGAATATCGGATGATTCTCATCGAAAACAAATAAAGTGTTATTGTGTTTCGTTGGAATTAAACCTAGCCTTCAAGATTTATTTGAATAATTGTTATTTTGTTCTGGTATTATGAGAACAATGGTTGTTCAAATTATTACCGCATTCATAAAAGATGAATGAACGCTTATCTTGTTGGAGAAATCACATCCATAACACTGATGCTAAAAATGTCTTAAGACAAATGATTAGAAGATCACTTATGAGTGACACCACCGTTTAAATCATATTGGAAAGTAAACATGAAGAAACTCCATGTTGATGGAATTTTGGAGTCTTTTGATTTTGAATCAATTGACGCTTGTGAAAATTTCCTAGAGATGATTAAAACTCCGTTTGTAGGCCAAAGAAGAACGGACGACTGACTTATTGGATATTATACATGTTGATGTATATAGTCCATTATGTGTGGTCGTGTGTGGTGAATTCTTGAACTTCATTTACTTTAACCGATGATTTGAGTAGATATATGTGTATATTTACTTGATAAGGAAGAAGCATGAAATATTTGAATATTGTTCAAAGTATTTCTAGTTGAAGTTGAAAATCATTGTAACAAGAGAATAAAGAATTTATGATTTGATCATAAAGGAATATATTTGAGTTACAAGTTTAGCAAACACCTAAAAGTTGAGGAATCGTTCCATAGACTTGTATTTCTCGAAACACCATAGGAGTATGGAGTGTTCGAGAGATGAAATCAAACTTTGTTTGACATCGTTGGATCAAAGGTGTTGTCTATAAAACTGCCATTATATTTTAAGGATAAAGCTTTAGAGACTACCGCTTTTACACTGAAAAGAGCGCCATCATGATCCGTTGAAATGACACCATATGAGTTATGGCATGGGATAAAACCCAAATTGTCTTTTCTAAAATTTTGGTATGCTATGCATATGTAAAATGTTTACAACCAAAGTCGGATAAATACGTCTTTGTAGGTTATCCCAAAGTAAATATTGGGTATTCCTCCAGAACACTGAAGACAAAAGTGTTTGTCGCTGAAAACATCAAGTTTCTTGAGAAGGAATTTTTCGCAAAAGTCAAGTGGGAGGACAATAGAACTTTGATTGGGTTATTGAACCTAAGCTATATGTGCTGAGTAGCGCAGCGCTGGGAAGTGTCCCGGAGGCGGCCACAATGCGCATGGCTGTCGTACCTCAAAGGTTGTGGTTACATAGATCAAAGTTCCTATTGAACCGCGTGAGTCGGGTAACAATCAAATAAGTTAGATTTGAGAATGAATCATTATTGTTTGACAATGATGAACTGACTGCATGCAAAGAAGCGATGATGGGCCCTGACTCCGTCAAATGGCTAGAAGCCATAGAATCCGTGATAGTTCCATATACGAGAAACCGAGTTTCTGAACTTGGAAGACCCTCAAAAGGCATGAAGCCTAATGAACGTATTTGGATCTATAAAGACAGACATGGATGTTTAACATCTTTGAAATAGTCGACACATTGTTAAAAGAGTTTACGATTGTGTTCAATGAGTTGACTATGACAAGATTTGATCTTTCATAGCGATATTTTGTCTGGACGGATTACTGTAGCAACCCCTACATATGCCAAGGTTGGTATATGTTTGTTGAACAAACAAGAAAACATTCTTCTAATAGAATGGTTACCTAGGACATGTACATGACATGGTCCAATGGGTTTTGTAATTCAAAGGATGCTAAAAGGCATGCAAACTTCAATGGTTGAAGTAAGCATCGCGGAGTTGGAATATTCACCGTGATGAAATAATTAAAAGGTTTAGTTTCATCAGATACGATGAATATGCTTGCATTTGCAAGAAATTAAGTGGGAGCGCTGAGACATATTTTCAGTACATTATGTAGAAGACATATTGTTAATTGGAAATGATGTATCTTTTATTGACATAGGTTAAGAATTTCATTAAAATTAGATTTCAATGAAAGACTTAGGCAAAACCAAAATATTGGGTCTCGATGTCTATATAGATAGATCGAGGTACCAATATGGTTGTGCCAAAGTACATAGATGAAATATTGAATGAAGTTCAATATGGAAACGACAAGAAAAGTTCTTGTCGCATGGAAGAGGTTGAAACAAGATTCAGGTGTTTTTGACACTTGATGAGTGAAGTCACATGAATGATTTGATCGATCATGTATACCATGATATGTACATATCCAGATATGTCCTATGCTCTAAATGTTATGAGCATATACCAGAGTGATAAAAGTCATAAGATGATCACTGGACAATAGTAGAGATATCCTTATGTGCTTTGGAAGGACTAAGGATATATATTATGTATGACAAAGTGACACATAATTCATTGTAAAGTGTTACATTGATACTAAGTTTGTCACAAGATACAAATTAAGTTTATCTCAATTTTAGCTATACGTTAGGTGGCACAATGTAATGGAAGGAAGTTCCATGATGGATTTGGATGAGTTCCAAAGTTAAGACATTGTGATGGATTCTACAACAAAGGTTGAGTATATGGCTGCTTTAGAAGTAGCAAAAGAGGGCATTTGTGTCAACAAGTTTGTTATCAAACTAGGTGTAGTTCCAAGCTGGCTATTACTCTGAAGATCTATTGTGCGACAATAGTGACAACATGATTTTAGCTAAAGGAACTAAGGTCTCACCTAAGGACCAAATTTATACCCAACTGTCTCATTTGAGAATGAGTGATGCGTAGAGACGCAAAGACATGCAAATACACACAGAACTGAAAGTGTCAGATCTGGAGATCAGATTAACCACTGCAACGCGTACGGATAACACGTGAAAGCCATAAGTGTTATATACGCAAGTATCAACTAGATTATTGACTCTAGTGCAAGTGGGAGACTGAAGGGAATATGCCCGAGAGGCAATAATAAAGTGGTTATTATCATATTCCATGTTTATGATAAATGTTTATTTCTCATGCTAGAATTGTATTAATCGGAAACATTAATACATGTGTGATTAATAAACTAAAAGGTTCCTAGTAAAGCCTCTCTTTTATACTAGCTCGTTGATTAACTGATGATCAAGGTTTCCTGATCATGAACATTGGATGTTGTTAATAACGAGGTCATATCATTAGAAGAATGATGTGATGAACACTCACACCCATAGTATGAATAGCAATACGATCAAGTCATCAAGTTCATTGCTATATCAGACTCATGCGAAGTAGTTCTAATCCTTAGACCATGAGATCATGTTAATCACTGATACCGGAAGGGTACTTTGATGATATCAAACGTCACACCGTAATAGGGTGATTATAAAGGTTGATTTGGGTACTCTGAAAGTATTAGTTGAGGCTCATGGATCAAGAGTGGGATTTGTCCATCCGGATGACGGAAAGATATTCTCTGGGCCCTTCTCGGTGATATTGCATTGGAATCGCTTGCAAGCATGTGACTAGGTCACAGGAATGCATTATCACGGAACGAGTAAAGAGACTTGTCGGGAACGAGATCGAACTAGGTATGGTTGATACCAAATGATCGGATCTCGGACAAGTAATAATATCGTGAGACAAAAGGAATTAACTATGTTCGTTACCGGTTCACACGATCACTAGTTCATCGTTGAGTAAGTGGGAGTCATCATGGATTTCCAGATCCCGCTGTTGATTATTGATCGGAGAGGAGTCTCGATCATGTCCACGTTATTCACGAACCGTAGGGTGACACACTTAAGGCTCGTCGTCGTTTTTGAGTGGATACGATACTCCGATCGAATTACAGGACAGCATAAGGGTTGTTTCTGAAAAGCACCGAAACTGTTTCGGGATATCGAAATAACTCAAGGGTGTATTTGTTAATGTTTGTTAATTGAATGAATTAACAAATATTAAAGAAATAAAAATGTTTTATTAAATCAATAAGTGTGATTTTAATTGGCATGAATGTCATGCATTAAAATGGGGGTTACCTCATGTTGATGAGGGAGTAATCACCATAAAAGGGAATGAAGAGGGGGCAATGAAGAGGGAGGAGACCCTTGGGCCGGCCACCCCTTGGCTGCCCTCCTCCTCTATATAAACCCCCCCTCTCTCCCTTGTACACACACTTCTTGATCCTCCCTCCTTTGCATAGTTGCTGCCCACTTTCCGTCTTGGCTTAGCGAAGCTCTGCCGGAATAGTAGTTCGTAGTTCACACACTTGGAGAAGTGTGTGGAGGAGTGTCCGGCGGATCCCTTCTTCCGCTGCCCCGCTGGACCGAGGGCGTGGAGGAGTCGACGTCGAGCTGCACGTGTGTGCGAGTACGGGGGCGCTGCCACTTGTGGCGCCGGCTACACGATCTTGTGATCGTCAAGTGAACCACGACGTCGACTACATCAAGTGAACAACTACGTCGACTACGTGCGTCTTCACCAACTCTCCATCGTCAACGTTTGTGCGGGAACGTAATCCCCGCTCACGGTCGTCGAGGGTGAGTATCCGTTGCTACCATCTCGTAGAGTTTCTTTGCCAGTTTATGCGTTCACGCGTAGGAAATTTTTTGTTTTCTATGCTACGAACCCATCACCTTCTTCCACGGAGCACAATGCTGAGGTGGCGTAGACTTGGCTTCCTTTGTAGTATTTTATTTTTTCCCCTTTTGGATGCAAGAAATTCTAGTTGCGTGCAACCCGAGAACCTTAGTCATAGGGTCTTGCACTTTATGTAAATATATTTCCAGCGTATGAAGTATTATGCTGTCTCTCTGAAATGTTTTCTTCTTTCCTTTCCTTTTTGACTTGCAGTCGATACGCATCAATGTTCCTTTGACTCATGTTACTGCTCCTTCCTCTGCCCGTGGACTCGATCCTCAGATTTCGTCGACTCCTAGTCGATGCAGTCATTGCGCAGAGTATTCTTCCAGGATATCTGACCTTGAGGCTCGCCTAACTTTGGCCAAATGTCAGGCTCAGATGGCTATTAAAAAGTCTAGCCAAGCCGGTAGTTATATGAAGAAAATCTCTTCCCTTGATGAAAAGGTCTCTGGCTTGATGGCGAAGGTTCTTCATAATGAAGAATGCGAATCTTTCATTCTTGGCATTATTGAGTCTGCCTGTGAGATGTTGCGATGTGAGTTTTCTTTCGACTCCTCCTTTCCCTGCTTGTGTATTGCTGTTTTTTGTGACATCTTTTACCATTGTAGGTACTTGTTTGGATTTTGCTGCTGAAGAACGTCGAGTTGCTGAGCGAAATGCGGCTTTGGAGAAAATGTCGACTGGCTGTGAGACTTTGTGGTCTGATCCTCGACGCCGAAGCGCCATTGTATTGCTTCAAGACCGTACCCAACATATTGGCGAGTCAGTTGATGGTTGCCGGCGAGCTCTCACAACTATGCACTCCATTATGCTTCCTCGTAATCCTTTGCCTGCTACTTTCCCACTTCTTCTTGATACTTTCAGATCCAGCCATCGTATTCATAGGTTGATAGAGCTAAACTTAGTGGCTGGTGCCAATTTTGCTGTCGGGTGGATACGCAAGTGGCACCCCAGGCTGAATTATAGCACAATGTCCCTGAGTTTGGCTCCGGGTGGAGCTAGCCTTCGGGTACATATGGAGAATACGCTGCAGCCTGCTCGAAGACTCGTAGCTAGGCTTCTAGAAGCGGATGCTGCGTTTTTCCACGAGTATCATTATCTAGATCCTTTAGGCGTAGATGATTCTGACAATCCGATGTTGTAAGGTGTATGTGTAACACGAGAGTTTATTTCGCGACTGTATGTCTGAATTTTATTCTCAAGGCGTACTTGTATGATTCGTGCGTTTGCCGCATCTTCTTGTTGAAAGACTCGTAAACTCGAATATGAGGAACGCTTTGTCTTTCTTTATACTTGTAATGTAAGATACATGGGGTGACCCAAGAGATCCGGCCTATGACCTGTGTTCTGGATCTAGAGGGCATTGCCCCTGGTATAACTCGTGGCTTTTACAGCCATTACTTTTGTACTCTACTCTTTTGGTGCTTATGCTATCATGGTTTGTTCTTCTTTTCCTGCATCTTTGTCTTCTCCCGATGCTTCTACTCGTGGTTTCTTCGTCTCAGGCTCCGTAGCGCGTCCCTCGAGTAGCTTGATGCCTTCTGCAGTCGTGTTCTTCGCCTTTTCTGCATAGTTGGCTATCATGCCAAAGTTTTGCGCCATCTTGTGGAACTCCCTGTCGCAAAGGTCTGAGACTTCAAAACTTCCTTTGACTGTAATGATTCCTCTTGGTCCTGGCATTTTAAGTACCAAATATGTATAGTGAGGCACTGCCATGAATCGCGAAAACGCGGGTCGTCCGAGGATCGCGTGATATTGTGATGGCCAATCCATGACTTCGAAGTCTAGCTTTTCTCTTCTATAATTTTGTCGGTTGCCGAAGCAAACATTGAGTGCTATTCGACCCAGCGGGTAATTGGCACTTCCTGGTACGATTCCATGGAAGGAACAATCTGTTGGCTTCAGGAACTCTAGTGATATATGCATTGCTCGGAGTGTTTTCGCGTATATCAAGTTAATTCCACTCCCTGCATCCATGAATATTCTGTCGACATCATACGCGCCGATTTGAGCTTTGAGTACCAAAGGCGTGTTTCCCGGCCGAGGTACTGTTATAGGGTGATCTTCTCTGTTGAACTCTATTGGTTGCTCTGACCAGTGCAGATACTCCGTTGCAGCTGGAGGTGATATGACTGCTAAGTTGACTTGTCGAGTTATGCTCTTCTCTTCTTTGTTCGACTTGGGTACAGGTTGTATCATTGATATGATGTGTCCTTTTGATGGTACATACCCTTCGTCGTCGTCCTGTCCCTAGTTTTGCTGGTCTTGTCCTTGAGGCGCTCCATTGTTTCCTTGCTGCTTTGTTGGAGGATTGTTGCTTCCTTCGAATCCTTGTCGCCTTGCTTCGGTTTGCTTGTTTATTGCTGCTTCTTGCAGTTTTAAAAATGTTGTGCAATCTTTCATTGCGTGCCTTGATACTCGCTTTTGCAAGAACAAAATTACTTCAGATATATTGCAGCCATCAACATCAAAATCATTAAAGGAAATAGAGTTATCATCTCCTAAACTCCGAAATTTTTTAGCACTCTTTTGAGAAAAAGTTTTGGTAGTTTTAGGCTTTTTAACACAAGGAGTGGGAGTTTTCTCTACACCAATCAAAGTAAGAGGATTGCTAGCATTAGGAATAACATCATTATAGGTAGTAATAGTACAAACTTTCATATTCCTAGCAATCTCATCCTCTCTTTCCCATCTAGCATGCAATTCTGCTAACAATCTAATATTTTCATCAATTCCAACTTCGATAGCATTAGCAGTAGCAAAAACATTGTTCTCTTTCACATCATTAGGCAACACTTTTAATTTCAGAAGTTCAACATCATGAGCAAGGCTATCAACTTTAGAAGCAAGAATATCAATTTTGCCTAACTTTTCCTCAACAGACTTGTTAAAAGCAGTGTGTTTTACCATGAAGTCTTTGAGCATGACTTCAAATTCAGAGGGCGCGGCCCTAGTGTTGTTGGAGGAATTACCATAAGAGTTACCATAACCATTACCATTGGTAGAAGGATACGGCCTATAATTGTTACTAGCAAAATTATTCCTATAAGCATTGTTATTAAAATTATTGTTTCTAATGAAGTTCACATCAACATGCTCTTCTTGAGCAAACAAAGAGGCTAAAGGAACATTATTAGGATCGACATGAGTCCTATCATTAGCAAGCATAGCCATAATGGTATCAATCTTATCACTCAAGGAAGAGGTTTCCTCAACAGAATTTACCTTCTTACCTTGTGGAGCTCTCTCAGTGTGCCATTCGGAATAGTTTACCATCATGTTGTCAAGTAGCTTTGTTGCGGCACCCAAGGTAAGGGACATAAACGTGCCTCTAGCAGCTGAATCCAATAGGTTCCTCAAAGAAAAATTCAGTCCTGCATAAAAAGTTTGGACAATCATCCAAGTAGTCAGTCCATGAGTGGGGCAATTCTTTATCATAGATTTCATTATTTCCTAGGCTTGAGCAACATGTTCATTATCAAATTGACTAAACTTCATAATATTGCTACGCAAAGATATAATTTTAGCAGGAGGATAATATCTACCAATGAAAGCATCCTTACACTTAGTCCATGAATCAATACTATTCTTAGTCAAAAATAGCAACCAATCTTTAGCTTTTCCTCTCAAAGAAAAAGGAAATAACTTGAGCTTAATAATTACACTTTCTACATCCTTATATTTCTGCATCTCACATAGCTCAACAAAATTGTTGAGATGAGCTGTAGCATCTTCAGTACTGGCACCAGAAAATTGCTCTTTCATAACAAGGTTCAATAAAGCAGGCTTAATCTCATAAAAGTTTGCAGCAGGAGCAGGTGGTGCAATAGGAGTGCAGATAAAATCACTATTGTTTGTGCTAGTAAAGTCACACAACTTGGTGTTTTCAGGATTAGCCATTTCAGCAAAACTAAAAGTAGACAAGTAAAAACAACTATCAAGGATTCTAATTTTTTTTTGGGTTTTTGATAAAAAACGATGCAAGTAAAAATAAATAAAGTAAAGCAAAACAAATAACAAAGTAAAGGATGTGCGTGCGAAAAACTCCCCTTGCAGAGGTCTTCTTTTTCTTCCCCGGCAACGGCGCCAGAAAAGGGTTGATGGCTGGCGTGTAGTTGATGATGATGATTATAACCAGTCAGTTGGGGAACCCCAAGCGGAAGGTATGATGAGCACAGCAACAAGCTTTTCCCTCAGTTAGAAACCAAGGTTTATCGATACGAAGAAGAAAAAGCCAATACGACTGAAGGTGATGCTTGCAAGCTTCGCGACAGCTCTGGACAATTTATATGGCACCTCGTCCAAGCTTTGCTTTGCGAGCAGCAACATGGAACCTGCACACAACACAACCAAGTACTTTGTTTCCAACTTACGATGAGGTTGTCAATCTCACCGGTTTGCTTGAAACAAAGGGTATGAGCGTATCGAGTGGAAAACAGTAGAAGTATGCGAGTAAAGTAAACAGTGCGAGTAAAGTAAACATGTGATAGCAATATGATGGAAATAGGACCGGGGTCCACAGTTCACTAGTGGTGTCTCTCCATAAGATAAATAACACATGCTGGGTAAACAAATTACAGTTGGGCAATTGATAGAATAAAGATAACGTGATATGTCAAGAAGATCACTATGCGATTTACTGTGGGCATTACAACAAAATACATAGACCGCCATCCAACTGCATCTATGACTAATAATCCACTCACGGGGATATCATCCGAACACCCCATGAGTATTAAGTTGCAAACAACAGATAATTGCATTAAGCAAAGTGTGTAATGTAAACAAAGCATATGCCCTCGAGCATATGAATGTTATTTTCTCCCTAGTAGCAACAGCACATCTACAACCTTAGAGGTTTCTGTCACTCCCCCAGATTAAATAGAGGCATGAACCCACTATCGAGCATAAATACCCCCTCTTGGAGTCACTAGCAACTACTCGGCCAAGATAGCTACTAACAACGGAGAGCATGCAAGATCATAAACAACATAGAGATAACATAAGATATATTTCAGTATAGCAACTCAATCATAACACCAATATTCATCGGATCCCAACAAACCAAACATGTAGAATTACATAACGGTGATCTCAATCATGTAAGGCAGCTCATGAGATCTAAACATGAAGCATATGGTGGAGAGGACAACCATCTAGCTACTGCTATGGACCCATAGTCCAAGGTAGACTACTCACTCATCGCTCCGGAGGCAAGCATGGCGATGAAGAAGACCTCCGGTGGCGATTCCCCTCTCTGGCAGGGTGCCGGGAAGAGCTTCTAGACCCTCCCGATCTCGGGTCGACGACGGCGGCGGATCGCGATGTGTTTCTGGAAAATTGATCAGGTACTTAGGTTTTTCCCGTCGGGGGGTCTTTATAGGCGAAGGGGCATCATCAGAAGTGGACCGAGGCGGTCTCACACATAGGGGGCGTGGCCCAGCCCCTGGCCGCGCCGCCCTGGTGTGAGGGCACCTCGTGGCCCCACTCCATCTCCTCTTCGGTTCTCTGGAAGCTCCATGAAATATCTGGACGACTGGCTTTGGTTTCGTCCAATTCCGAGAATATTTCCTGTGTAACTTTTCTAAAACACAAAAATAGCAGAAAACAGGGAACTGGCATTGTGGCGACTTGTTAATAGGTTAGTTCCGGAAAATGCATAAAAATGCCACGAAGTGTAATGAAACATTAGGCAAATGGTGTAAAAACAAGCATGGAGCATCAAAAATTATAGATACGTTGGAGACGTATCAGTGGCGTGGCGACATGGCTTTGATGCCTTACAGGTTCGTGTGCTGCCGGGAAGGAAAGGGTGCGTGCACGGGCGGGAACGCGTCGCATGCTCTCTGCATCCACGGTGCGTGCGCGGCGCGGTCAGAGCACAGGCTGTGGGGTGGCCTACGGGCGGCATGGTTGGCTGCTACGGGTTGGGCGATGGGGACGGTGTGTCTGGGCATCCACTGGCGCAGCTGCAGGCGCTGGCGTGCTGTCGAGGCCCCGGTCTCCAACGGGCGCGCTCTGGTCGGCATTGGCGTGAGAGAGAGAGAATGGTGAGGTAGGGGAAATGAGGGGCTTGTAGGTGGGATCCTGGTTCATCTCCTGGGCGGCGGCTCAACGCTGGTTGGGGGTTGGAGGTGGCTGGGGTGATAGAAAGGGGAGAGTGAGATCTTGGCAAAGATTGCCTCGGGCTCCCCTCCTCCTCTTGTGTCCAACCGCATAGGACAAAGGAATAAGAGGGAGAAGAGTGGAGTGAGGGTGGTTAAGCTATGGCTGGACTCCTTGGTCGGTTTTGCAAAGAAAGATGAGAAAAGAAAAGAGAAGGAGAAGGATTTGATGAATTTGGCCAAAATTCATTTGAATTTTGAAAAGTTATAAGTTTTGATCCAATGGTGGTGGTGAATGGTTCAGAAGTGTTTTTAAATGGGTATGAAGGCATCCACCAAGTTTCAATATTTTTGGTCGAGTGGAGATAGGGTTTTGGATGAGTTCCTATTTTCCAATATGGGGTGCAAAAATTAAAGTTTAAATAAAAGAGAGAAAAGATTTTTTGGTGTCAAGCATCCATTCTTCAAGGTCTAGCAATAGCATGAAATCATAGCACTCACTCATGCATTCATGCAACATGTTCAAATGGAATTTGAAAAGAAAAAGAAATTAAATAGCACCCACACACATGCACATGAAATCATGCAACACCACATGGAAATTCAATCCCTAGCACACAAGCACATCTTGAAATGCAAGTTTTTAGTTTTCCCCTAATTTCATGCATTGAAATTTAGTCCAAATCTGGTTCACAAAAAGTAGGGTGTTACAATGGGGGTCGGGGGCGGAGGCGGCTTGGGAGGAGAACCGGGGCCCGTGAAGGATAGGGTTCGTCCTAGGTCACGATTTTAGGGTATGGTGTGTTTCAGCTCGTTGGATCTAGACGCGTGGACGATCTACACGGACTGAGGAGCAATCCGTGTGGAGGGGGGTCCTGCATTCTGATTGGCTGCATAGTTGGAATGGGTTAGGTTGAGTTGGTTTGTGCTGTTTTATTATCCTTTTAAAAACTTTTCCAATTAATTTTAGAAAAGAAAACAGATTAGAAAATCTTTACTACTCTCTTGGATCAAATAAATTAACAGAGTTACAAACAATGTTACCCATGTTTTCATTTTCTTTGCATGAAATACCTATTTTCCATTTTCTCGGTGACAACAAATCACACTTTTTGTGAAGCACCTCACAATATTCAATTTTAAAATTGGATAAAAAACAATATCCAAAAATAGTAGACCACTTAGGGTTTAAAATTTAGCACGTAGTTGGATAATAAACCATTTGTAGGTATTTTTTTTATTTTTTTGACAACTTTCTATCGATTCAGCTGGAAATGGGACATATTTGAACTAGAAGTGCTTCACAATTTCCTCATGATTTAAAAAAAAAGATTTTTAGCTCCATAATATGCTATTTCATCAGAGATCTAACAAAAAATTCACAAGATTCCACATTTAACCAGGAACAGTCGCTCCCGCTATTTTGACCGCCTTTTAAAATCAACATAGGAAATTCAAAAAAAATCAAAAAAATAGAAAAACTTTGCATTGTGTCATGTTATGTGACCTAGTTGTAAGGAAAATAACAAACTTGGAATATTACAATTTTTTAAAAAAGTGTTCCCAAAACAGAGCTATCATGTATGAAGATTCCTAACTTTTAAGCCAAAATACCAATGTTATGGCCACAATCATGGCATAGTTTGTTCAAATGATCCTGTATTGTGCAAAAGCGTTCAACTCGGAATGACAAACAATGTTGCAGAAGGAAGTTTTCATTTTATTTGCATGAAAAACTCCTTTTTCATTTTCTAAATGGTGCAAATCGATGTTTTAGTGAAGGAGCTACCAAAATTCTATTTAAAAATTGGGCCAAAACAATCTCAAAAAGTATTAGAACACTTAGGGTTTAAAATTCAGCACTTGGTTGAATAATAAACCATTTATAGATTTTTTTTAATTTTTTGACAACTTTCTGCCGATTCAGCAGGAAGCGGGCCCAATTTGTACTACAAGTGCTTAATAGTTTGCTCATGATTTTATGAAAAAAAATATTTTTAGATGCACAAGTTGCTATTTTATCAGAGATCTACAAAAAAGTTTTGCAAGATTCCACCCATATATACAAAAGAGCTACCATGTACGAAGATTCTTGAGTTTTAAGCTAAACTAACGATGTCATGGCCACAATCATGGCATAGTTTGTTCAAATGATCCTATATTGTGCAAAAGTGTTCGACTCGGAATGACAAACAATATTGCAGAAGGAAGTTTTCATTTTCTTTGCACAAAAAACTCATTTTTTTATTTTCTTGGTGCAAATCGATGTTTTAGTGAAGGAGCTACCAAAATTCAATTTGAAAATTGGGCCAAAACAATCTCAAGAAATATTAGAACACTTAGGGTTTAAAATTCAGCACTTGTTTGAATAATAAACCATTTATAGATATTTTTTAATTTTTTGATAATGTTCTGCCAATTTAGTAGGAAGCGGGCCCAATTTGAACTACAAGTGCTTAATAGTTTTCACATAATTTTTTTTAAAAATGATTTTTAGATGCACAAGTTGCTATTTCAAAAGAAATCCATAAATATTTTCACAAGATTAACCCCCTAGCTAAGTGTGATCATGCCCACCATTTTAAAGATATTTTGAAACAATATAAGAGAATTAATAAAGATAAAAAGAATGCTCATATATATGAATAACTCACCAACATGAAAATTATGAGTCTAAGCGAGTTGAACAAAGTTGCTTTTGGATCATTTCAATCCGAGCTTATATGCAAATTTTGTGGTCCAATTACTCAAGTAGATCCTAAATTATTCATAATGTATTGTTTTTAGGAAGCTATTTGGGCCGAAACCATTTGGTAGCCCGTATTATTCATGGAGGATAGTTGATGGGCCAGCCAAGTTTGGTATAGTCCCAGGCCCAATAGATTCCGATTAGGCATATAATGGACTGAATGCATTATTTGACACAAGTGATTTGGTGGTGTAGTGGTAAGGGATGGTGGATGACCCAGACTTTGGAGGTCTTGAGTTCGAGTATGCCCGGACACATATTTTGCGAGAATTATTTTAAAGGCGGACCCACACCCACCTGACATGTGGGACCCACATGGGGGCGTGTGGGACCCACCAGTGAGGTGGGGTAGGGGTGCGGGGGCGGGTGGGACCCACCTGTCAGGCGGGGTAGAGGGTGGGGGCGGGTGGCACCCACCTGTCAGGTGGGGTAGAGGGTGGGGGCGGGTGGGACCCACCTGTCAGGTGGGGTAGGGGTGGGACCCACCTGTCAGGTGGGGTAGGGGGTGGGGGTGGGTGGGACCCACCTATCAGGTGGGGTAGGCAGTGGGGGTGGGTGGGACCCACCTGTCAGGTGGGGTAGGGGTGGGACCCACCTGTCATATTAGTCAATAAGTCAACATTGTAATGGATCCCAGTCGTCAGAGCACTGACACATAGGCATCAATGTCACCTAGACGTTGACACGTAGGCATTGATGACACCTAGACATTGACACGTAGGCAAAATTGCTGAGGTGGACGTCTAGTCGCACTGGTTATAATGGTATGACCATTTAAATTGGTCGTTAGCGGCATAAAATCAATTAAAAAGGCGATCTAGGTTTACCGCCGCCGCCGGCGGCGGCGGCGCGCGGCTGTGTTCCAGGCCATGTTCTGGTTGTGATCGTGGATTTCTTCTTTCTCAGTTATGCTTCTCCGTAGCAGCTTCAAGCAGTAAACACCTTGGATGTGAGGAAGGAGATACAGATTGGTTTTTGGAGCAGATTGATTCAACAATAGCAGGAATCGTTAATTACAGTCCCTGTGCGCTGGACGCTCAGGTCTCAGTTTCGTCCACGATTGGCTGATCTGTGGACGTTTTTTCTCCCTCCGTGTCGGCAACGGTACGGCAGGTCTACTTTCCCTCCCCGGCGGTGACGGCGGTGGCGGTTTCTTGGTAGTGGTGACGGAGATTGGCTCCCGTCGCAATGAAAATCTTATCTCTGAATTGTCAGGGTTTAGGGAACAACCCAACAGTTCGAGCGCTATCGGATGTCCGAAGGCGATATGACCCTGAAGTGATGTTTTTGTCGGAGACACACTTAGATGATTATCCGGCAGAGTGTTTGAAAAGAAAGTTGAGGATGGATATGAAAATTGTTAATCCAAGTAGTAACAGAAGTGGTGGAGTGATTCTGTTCTGGAAAAGGGAGATTGTAATTCAGCAAATCTTCTCGGCTCCGAAATATATTGATGTAAAGGTGATAGAAACACCAGAGAAAATTTGGAGGCTTACGGGTATGTATGGAGAACCTCGCTGGGAGGACAAATATAAAACCTGGGATAAAATAAGAGAGCTGCATAGTAATTCTAATCTACCATGGGTGCTCATAGGTGACTTTAATGAAATTGCTTTCTCTCACGAGAAAGACGGAGGTAATCCACGGCCTGCTGCGTACATGCAAGCTTTTCGTGATGTGCTTGATGATTGTAATTTAGAAGATCTCGGTTACTCAGGTGATGCTTTCACTTGGAAACGAGGGAGAATCCGAGAAAGGCTCGATCGTGCAGTAGCTAATGGCGCGTGGATTTCGTTGCATCCGGGTGCAGTGCTTCAACACTTGGGATATTCCCGATCTGATCATCGACCGATACTACTGGATACGGAGGCGAAGATGGATCAGATGCAACATAGGAAGGGACCACGCAGATTTGAAGCTAAATGGCTGCGGGAACCGGGATTCCGCCAGGATGTTGAAAATGCATGGGAGGCTGCGGCCTCGACCCAGGGTGGCGTACTGGCCAAGTTAAGCCGCATGCATGCAGCAATGCATGAATGGGACACAACTGTGCTCAAGCAACCAAAAAGGAGATTACGTAAAGCACAACAGGAGTTAGAGGAAGCCATGACAGGACAGGTAACGGATGAAAGTGAGATCAAAGCCAAAGAGATGGCGAACCTTATAGAGTTACTTCTTGAACAGGAAGAGGTTTACTGGTCTCAACGCTCCAGGGCTAATTGGATCCAGCATGGGGACAAAAATACAAAGTTCTTTCACAATTTTGCTACTGCGAGACGAAAAAAGAATTCAATCCAAAAATTGAAGGATGATAACAATAGTTGGGTTGAAGGTACGAATGAGCTCAAGCCTCTTGTGCTAAATTATTTTTCTAATCTATTTACTTCTGAAGTTCAGGACACCGATCCAGTTTTATTGGAAAAAATTCAGCCGAGAGTTACGGAGCTCATGAATGAGAAACTTACTGCCCCATTCACGGCTGATGATGTAAAAAAGGCTGCATTCAGCATTGGTGATTATAAGGCACCCGGTCCTGATGGATTACATGCAGTATTCTATAAAAAATTCTGGAGTGTATGCGGAGAGGAAATCACACAGGAGGTATTGCATGCAATGAACACCGGGATGATCCCTGAAGGGTGGAATGATACAACAGTGGTTCTCATTCCCAAGGTAGATAATCCAGAGTTAATTACACAGTTCCGGCCGATTAGTCTTTGCAATGTCATATATAAAATTATTTCGAAGATGCTTGCTCTTCGTCTCAAAGTTATTCTACCTGAAGTTATTTCACCAATGCAAAGTGCATTTGTCCCCGGTCGCCTTATTACCGATAATGTCCTTGTGGCATATGAGAGCGTTCATTGCATTAAAAATAAGAGATCGGGGAGCAATGGTTATTGTGCGGTTAAACTTGATATGCACAAAGCATATGACAGGGTTGAGTGGGTATTTCTGGAGAATATGATGCGGAAGATGGGATTTGCTGAAAGGTGGATCTCTTTGATGATGGCTTGTGTAAAGTCGGTGAGGTACCAAGTCCGATTTAATTCTGAAGAGACCGACATGTTTGTTCCTACTAGGGGGCTTCGTCAAGGAGACCCTCTTTCTCCATATTTGTTCTTGTTATGTGCAGAGGGGTTATCCAGTTTATTGTTGTATGAAGAAGAAGTTGGTGGCATCGATGGGGTAAGGGTGTGCAGAAATGCACCGTCAGTTTCACACCTTTTATTTGCTGACGATTCTCTGATCCTCATGAAAGCTGACATGAACAATGCAACTTCCTTACAACGTGTATTGGATACGTACTGTGCAAATTCAGGTCAAATAGTGAGTTTGGCTAAGTCAAGTATTTTCTTCTCTCCGAATACTAATGTCCTTTTGAGAGCAGAAATTTGTGAGGCCCTGCACATTGACACAGAAGCTCTATCGGACAAGTACTTGGGACTCCCTGCATTAGTAGGGGCTGATAGAAGTGATTGCTTCAAGCACTTTATCGAGAGAATTATTCAGAGAATTAATGGTTGGAAGGAAAAGCTACTCTCTATTGGAGGCAAGGAAATTCTTCTAAAGGCAGTGGCACAAGCCATTCCAGTATATGCTATGTCGGTCTTCTTAATTCCGAAAGGGGTATGCAAGAGTATGATGGATGCAATATCCAAATTCTGGTGGGGTGATGATGATAATAGTAACAAGATGCACTGGTTTGCTTGGTGGAAATTGTGCTATCCCAAGAAAGAGGGAGGTATGGGCTTTCGAGATTTCCATTCTTTTAATCTCGCCATGCTGGCTAAACAGGGTTGGAGGCTTATTAATGATCCAGAATCCTTGTGTGCACGAGTGTTGCGTGCCAAATACTATCCGGATGGGGATATCTTGAAGGCTGGACCAAAGGCTGGGTCTTCCCTTACTTGGCAAAGTATACTAGCTGGTGTGACGACATTCAAGAGAGGCTACGTGTGGAGAGTTGGTAACGGCGAAAAAATTAACATTTGGACAGATCCTTGGATCTCCAATAGTCCGACCAGAAAGGTGGTGTCACCTAGAGCGGGAGCTCTCTTTACCCGGGTGAGTGAGCTGATTAATCCACACACTGGCAGGTGGGACGAGGAGCTTTTGAATAGCTTGCTTAGCCCAGTTGATGTTGGACGCATACTGCAAATCCCTCTCAACAGCCAAGGGTTCGATGATTTTATTGCATGGGGTGCCACTAAGCATGGAAGGTATACTGTACGATCTGGTTATTACTTACAATGGCGACACCAATTTGGTCCATCGGCGGGGCAGCTGGCGCTACCGGGGTCTTCAGCTATTAATCCGGTCTGGAAAATAGTATGGCGGATGAAAATCCCAAGCAAAATTAAAATTTTCTTATGGAGGGCGCTCCATGGTATTATACCTCTCAAGTGCATACTTGCCAATCGACATATTAACACACCGGCTGGCTGTCCTATATGTAATCAAGGACCTGAGGATATTCTTCACCTCCTATTCCAGTGTCCAGCGGCAAGAGAGTTATGGGCAGCTATTGGTGTTCTGGATATTATTGATGGTGCGATACCAGCTGATCGTGCAGGTTCTGCTATCTTGGAGGTACTGTTACGTAGGCAAGATAGTATGCTACAAGGTTTTCATAATATTGGACTCAATGAAACTATTGCTGTTGCATGTTGGTACCTATGGTGGATTAGACGCCGTCGTACTCATAATGAAGCAGTTCCACCAATGTACTACTGCAAGATGTCAATCTTTTCCATCATAGCTAATGCCGCATCGGCCGCAAGGCCGCAGGGTCCGAACTCGCATGTGAAATGGTCAAAACCTGAGCCTAGATTTACTAAGCTCAACGTGGATGCTTCATACCATGCAGATGTTGGTGCTGGTTCTACAGGGGCTGTCCTTCGAGACTATCAAGGTCATTTTATTGCAGCGTCGAGCTCGTTTATACCGCATGTGGCTACGCCGGCGATGGCTGAGGCGATAGCAATGAAACATGGGTTGGCACTGGCTAACAGACTAGGATGTACCAGAATCCAAGCAGAATCAGACTCATTGGATACTATAGATGCATGTACGGGTGAAGACTATTGGTGGAGTGAAGCTTCTGCAGTTTATGCCGATTGTGTGGATTTATCTACAGCGATTGGAAGTGTCTCCTTCAAACATTGTCCGCGGGAAGCAAATAAAGTGGCTCACGAGATAGCTAAAAGTTGTTTTTCGAGTGGTATTTCTTGTAATTGGGACGATGAGCCCCCTAGCTTTCTTTTAAACTTTCTTATAGATGATGTAACCTTTGTTGGTGATTAATAAAGCTCACTCTGCTGGTTAAAAAAAAAAAGACCTTGAACCCTCTGAAACGGCTTACGACCATTTGATACGAGTTGGTCATAAATCTATGACCAATTTTTCTGTGGTCACTATGAAATGGTCACTAGTCAACACATTTCTTGTAGTGAGGTTTCTTCATTCCTGTGGTGGATACAATAATCCTCTTTGATGTGATTCTGTTCGTAAGGTCTAAGTGCTCCACAAAAATTAACATGCTTATAAGAAATAATACTTTTAGAAGTTTGAGCATGTTTATTGCAATCATCAATAACAATATCACTTTCTATGCAAGTGTCTTTAAAAGGTTCATGATACATCCCAATTTCCTTTGGGAACATTAATATGAGAGGCAAAGGCTCTAAAGCAATCAACCATAATTTGAGGATCAAGACCATACTTAGCACTAAGCTCTTGAAAATCAGTAGTTGCAGCGAAAGACTTAATGCAATCATACTCATAATTTATACCTGATCCTTTACCTTTGTCGCTATCCCAATCTTCAATATTGCTTTGAATTGTTTCAAGAAGATCCCACTTGGCGTCAACCTCCTTGCTTGTGAAGGATCCCTCAAAACAGGCATCTAGATAGTCCTTGTAATTTCCTGAAAGCCTTGCATAAAAATTATTAATAACAATATTACGAGGGAGATCATGAATGGGACATTTGAGAATTAGTAACTTCAATCTTCCCCACGCTTGGGCAATGCTTTCTCCATCATGAGGATGAAAATTATAAATATAATTCCTATTTTTATGAATCTCACTAGAAGGATAGAATTTAGAATAAAAGAGAGGTACAATTTCCTCCCAGCCAATAGGTCGGCCATCCTTCACCGTCTTATACCATTCCACAGCTCTGCCCTTCAGTGATAAAGAGAATATCTTCCTATTAACTTGGTTCTTTGAAATACCTGCACATCTAAACAACTTGCATAATTCATGTATAAAGAGCAAATGATCACTAGGATGGACAGTTCCATCTCCTAAATAGCAGTTATTCATAGCATGTTCAACAATTTTCATAGGTATTTTAAAAGGATGAGGATCACAAACATCATTAGAATTATCACATATGGGTGATAAAATATCATCAGAGTGAATTTTCTCCACTAAAGCTGGGGAACTAAAAATATCATGCATATCAAAACCAGCTTCCCAAAGCTTAGACTTTTCTATAGCATTAGCCATAACGGTGTTCAAAGAATTCATAAAAATAATATTGCTATTAGCATGCGAATAAAGCTCTAAAGGTTTTCAATTTTCTCTTCAAACACTTCACGTCCTAACTCAGGAAAAATACTATAAAACGCTTTGTTTTCCATTAAGCCTAACTAGTAAAAATAAAAACAAGAAACAAAAAGATATAATTGCAGAATCTAAAGGAAATAACTTGGAGCACCCACACACGAGGATGTGAGTACCTTTTACCTTACCTCCCCGGCAACGGCGCCAGAAAAGAGCTTGATGTCTACGCATGCTTCTATCCTTGTAGACAGTGTTGGGCCTCCAAGTGCAGAGGTTTGTAGAACAGCAGCAGGTTTCCCTTAAGTGGATCACCCAAGGTTTATTGATCTCAGGGAGGAGGAGGTCAAAGCTATCCCTCTCAAACAACCCTGCAATTATGATACAAGAAGTCTCTTGTGTCCCCAACACACCCAATACACTTGTCAGATGTATAGGTGCACTAGTTCGGCGAAGAGATAGTGAAATACAAGTAATATGGATGATTATAAGTAGTAAATGCAATCTGAAATAAATATCGCTGCGAGCAAACATGTAACAGAACTGAATGTAAACGGTGTTTCAATGCTTAGAAACAAGGCCTAGGGATCATACTTTCACTAGTGGACACTCTCAACAAAGATAACATAATTGAACACATAAATAACTATCTTCACTATGCCACTTTAAACTATTCCCCAATGAATAATGAACACTAATCATGTGTAGGGCTACGAAGCACTCCTCAAAGTTCGCACTTCCCCAAACTAGATTGCCCCACACTATCATCTTGAGCGCACTAGATGGTTACAAGAAACACCAACAATTCATAAAGACACTAGCCAAAGAGACACACATAATGCGCACACTGTCACCTTTACATCATGGTACAAAGTATCTCCGGAGATTACGATAATAAAGCACGGGAGTAGCATAACATATGAAGAATAGCATCTACCAATTCAACTATATACAAAGCTCATGACAACATATAGATCACATCATGGGAGAGAGAGATGAACCACATAGCTACCGGTAGAGCCCTTAGCCCCAGGGGAGAACTACTCCCTCCTCATCATGTGAGACAGCAATGTCGATGGAGATGACGGTGAAGTCGATGGAGATGGCGATGGAGGCGATGGCATCGATGGAGATGGCTCCGGGGCCACTTCCCCGTCCCGATAGGGTGCCGGCACAGAGACGTCTGTCCCCCAAAATTCGTCTTCGACGGCGGCGGTGCTGCAGAACTCTTTCTCGAAAAACACTGATTGATTTAGGGTTTCGGAGTCGGTAGGCTTTATATAGGCGGAGAGGCAGCGTCAGAGGTGGACCAGGGGGCCCACACCACCCCCTGGCGCAGCTAGGAGGGGAGGCGTGCCAGCCCTAGGTGTGGCTGCTCCCTGGCCCCCCTCCAGCTCTTCTTCGGTCTTCGTCTTGTGTCCGGGAAAAATAGGAGGTTCTGGCTTCGTTTCGTCCAATTCCGAGAATATTTCCTGTGTAACTTTTCTGAAACACAAAAAAGCAGAAAACAGGGAACTGACACTATGGCATCTCGTCAATAGGTTAGTTCCGGAAAACGCATAAAAACGCCACGAAGTGTAACAAAACGCAAAGTAAATGGTGCATAAACTAGCATGGAGCATAAAAAATTATAGATACGTTTGAGACGTATCAAGATGCAAAAGCTAGCCAAAGAGGCTTAAGCATAAAATCTAGCAAGAAAAAAATCAGACAGAACTCTTAAAACCACCTACTCATGCATCTTCTATTAGAAAAGTTACAAGTGGAAAAACTTTCAGTAGGACAACAAGATGGTGACACTTGCCTTGGTGAGGGAAGGGGTTGGTGCACTCATCACAAAGGCACTCGTTGCACTCAGCACAATCTACAAACGAGTTTCACAACCATAAACACATAGCAACAAAGCATACACATAAGAAGAAAACATGAATGCAATATGTGGGTTAAATATGCAAATATACTTAGCATGTTTTCTGGTTGTAAACTACATGCATGATGCCATGAATAATTTTTAGTATTGTTTAAATAATTTAAAACATTTTCTAACACTAGAGAAGGCCTTAACACTAAATAAATACTAAAAATAAGTTTATAGAAACTAGTATTTTTGTTTATAGTACTACTGTACAGAGGGTTCCATTTGTTGCCAATAGCAAAAAGAATCACTCAAAAATATTTTGTAGAACTAATTCTATAGCCAAAATACTCTATTTGAGTTTCTACTAAAACTGTGAATAAACATGATGCAAAAGTGTAATTTTATTGGTTCATTGTATTCTACTCGTTTTTGTGAATCCAAGGGTATATTATTTGCTAATTTTTGATAAACAGAACTAAAGATATGATTTTTGTAAGTTTCTACGTCTTTCTGTCCAAAAATCAGAAAATAGAACTAGATATGACAAGTGACAGCTTCTGATTCGCGGATACCCCTTCGTTAAGTGATATAACAACAGCCCTACAATCTCGACCCAATGGATAAGATCAAGGAATGGAGGAAGCTCACCGGAGTAACTCGCTGGAAGATCGCCGAAAAGCAGTTCACGACGTCGGCATCTCAGGACGTCGATGCAGTTGTAGTCTCCGATGATGATGGGGTAGTAGACGGCATAGAGGAGGACGAGGCGAAGATGTTGGAGACCTTTTCGGTCCTTGGTACAGCTCCTAGGGACGGTGACGAACGGATGGAGCAGCGGTGGCGTCGGGCGTCGCGGCCAACTTCTCTGAAATTCTGCACAACTATGTCTAGGAGATAGATGGGTATTAGTATAATCCACTATTAAAAGGATTTGAGAAAATAATCAACAGAGATGTCATACCGTCGCGATGAACTCGCCAAGATCCAAAAAAGAACGTCAATTGCACGGGTTGCAGAGAGCTTCTTTCGGAAAACTTTCTGAAGAGGAGTGGAAGAGGAGAACAAGGAGCGCCCGATGCTTCTCTCGGTTTGTAAAATAGTGATGTGAGGAGGGAGATCGGAAGATGTATGCCAACGGATGGCATTCGGGTCACCGAGTCGGCTTAGACAATTAAGACAATAAAATGGTAAAGTAACTATCTGAATAAGTAGCCCATCCAATTTGGAGTAACTTTCGTATTGAAGTCAAGAAAAAATAGTCGCTAGTATTGATGGGAGAGGGTGGGGAGAGCTACAGCCATGTTTATGTAACATGTACGTTGCTGGAGGTTGAAGACGACGAGCACTCGATCTGTCGGCGTGGGCTGGTCGGCCGGTTCGGCATGGTTGGGCCAGGCTGGTGCGGCCCAATTCCTTTTTTTTTAAAATTTGTTTTTTCTGTTTCTTTCATAACTTTTGATATAGAGCTTTAAATTAACTCAAACAAATTTCTAAATTTTTATAAAATTGCACCCTGTCCATATAGACATATGGGGCTAGTTTTTATCAAAATAAATTTGGTTTTGAAAAGTCTTTATACTATTTGCCATAGTTCTAAAAAAACAATTTTGGAAAGAAAAATTTGATTTCTTTCTTTAACTTAGGAATTCATATGCAATGATATGATGATGATGATGAAGGATATGCATAAAACAAAATTTTGAAATTTTGGGATGTTACATCAATAAATTTGGGGAGTGATGCTACTGGATATAGTACAGTAAAACAAAGCTACTGAAATTGGATTCGCTCCAAAATCAATTTTAGAATTCAAATTATGATCAGAACAGTGATTTGGATGAATTTGAATGCACAAGGTTTGTGCACGTATCAACTTTCTAGTTTCTTGATTCTATGATGTTCTACAAGATCAGAGGATTCCAAAGACTACAAATTTGGGATTTTTGGATGTGTAGAACAAAAGTTATGAATTAATTGGTGTAACAGATGGATTTGAATCAATTTGAAAATGAATTCAAATTGAATACTGAAACTAGGGGATTTGATTGTGCCATTAGATTCTACACATTATTAGCTTTCCAGGGAAATATTATTTGTTATTTTTTGGATCTATGGTTTGAAAGATAAGATTTATGCAAGATTTCAGGTATTTGAATTCTATTTGAATCTAATTGAACCGGGGCTTGACACGTGGCGCGGTGTGATTCACCCGTACTGGTTCAGCCAAATTATGGTTGTGAGCCGTCGGATTAAAAGGGGATCGAAAGGATCAAATTGATCCATACCATTTCGGCCCTAGGGTCTATTCTGAGCCGTGTGATCCAGATCTAACGGGCAACAATGAAGACAAGATGAAATCATCGGCGACCTAGGTTTCCGACGATGCTGCAGACTAGAGGTGGACGATTCCGTCGCTGCGAAGCTCCTCGGCGATGATGGAGGTGCGGACGGGGTTCGTTGTGACAAGAGAAGGAAGATGGTGCGGTCGTTGAGCTTGAGTTCATCCTCGGGCGGTTGCAGGGCACGAACGGAGGAGCTCTAGGTGGCGGTATGCTTCGGCCTTCGATGCCTGGGTCATAAGGCTGCGAGATCAGAAGAATGGAGGGCATTATTAGATGCGCCAGGATGAGGGAAAGGTTTTAGGAGGGGAGAGAAGGGCGCGGGCTCACCGATTGTGCCAGAATTGACGAAGAGAGCCTGCAGATGCGTGGAGCTCTGATGAGCAAATTCGCCGGCTTGGCGGCGTTTTGGAGAGGGAAAAAGAGAAAGGAGAGATAGGAGGTCGGGGGCTTCTTATAGGCGCTGAGGGGATTCGAATGAGGAAGGAAATCGGTGGGATTGAAGAGGGGGTGGTGATCACACGGCCAGTGTCTCCACGCGAGAATTTCGGACCGGGGAAGACGATGCTGAGGTGGCCTGATAGCACGGGCCCACCTGTCAGCGAGGGAGAGAGAAAAGATACTGATTCGGGAAAGGCTAGTTGGGCCGGTTTGCCGGGCTGGTTCGGCCCTGTTTTCTTCTCTTCTTTCTTCTATTCTTTTCTGTTTTTGTTTTCTTTCAAAACTTTTGCAAAAGAGTTCCAAATCAAACCAAACAAGTTTCTAAAATTTTCTAATATTCAAAGCAACAAGTTAGGACAGTAGGAAAACACTTTTCAAAACAAATTTTTAAGAAAAACTTTATAAATTGGCCAAAGGGCTTTATTTGCATAATTCAAAATAGGAATACGGTTTTCAAAATAATTCTTTTAAAATCAGAGAATAAACTCTAATAAAAACAATTATTTGACATTCATTTTAAAACACATTTTTAGTAATGCAACCTTTATGTAACATAAATAATGTTAAAAATATTCCTTTGCAAAATAGCTTGCATAGGCTTGAATAAATACAAAATAGTATTTTGGAAATCTATTTTCTCAAAATAAGTCCTTCAAGAAATAATAGAAAGTTTGATATAGTTTTTCTAATAAAGCTCAAAAAGTTTTAATTTCTTGTGAAATTTCAATCAATACAAACAAAACAAGTTTTTTTATTCCAGAATTTGATGTAAAAACTTGGGATGTTACACTTACACTATAATTTAAAATAAAACCAAATAAATGGAACTCAGCCAAATTAGTGTTAGATAATAGTTTTCTCCATTGAAAACTTGTGTGTATGCTTGGAGTGATGTTTGAACATGATTGGTGATTGTGTGTATTATTTGTGTATTGCTAATAGACGCTAGGGTTGCCGAAGAACTGCCGAGGAAAGATACTATCAAGAAGAAGAAGAATACTATCCCGGACACTTTGCAAACCAAGGCAAGCCATCTTTTGAATCATGCCAACACCTAGTTTTCAAATTGCATACTTAATTGTCTTCAAATTAAATTGCATGATTGAATTGTTAGAGTAGAGAAATAGTTGGTAGTGATGTCTTCCTTAGCAAGAGCATCAAACAGGGTTATCCACCACCCCTTAATTATAGCATTATTCAATTAGCTTTCTTAGCCGCTAATAAAATTGAAACAGTCTAGATGGGAACCCTTTTGAAAGATTTGGAGTGATGGTGAAAGCCTTGGATGGAGATTGTCCAACCAAGCTTAATTTCTGAAAGAAAAGTAACAATGACTAATGGCTATGAAATGAATTTTTGAGATGATGATGCGTGAGGTACTATGTGAGCCAACCATACCGTCTGACCACATTACCTCTAATAGGAAGGGGCTTAGTCCATAGCTTGTTTGCTTTAGTATGTGATACCTTGCATCATCCTTTATAGAAGTGCACAATGTGCTTGATACTTTCGAACCGAGTGGTCTCATCCATTCAAACAACACTCTGTAGCAGGCAAAACTAGGGGTGTTGGAATGGAGAATATCGTGTCTCGGGCTCTTAGGGAAAGATCCTGTACTAGAGTAGGTGACGAGGGTTAACTCAACAAATGTCCTAGATGAAGGACTTAGGATCGGAGAGATAGGGCGTCGGATGAACTCAAAGGTGAAATCAGTCAAACAAGGTGTGTATCGAAAGTAAGCGTGGGTGTAAACTTGGCTTGCTTTCAATCTATCCCTCACCGCCCTCTCCTGGCCCCTATATATAGGTGGCCAGGTCTCAAGGATCGGGAGGGATCCGATACAGATTACAATATCGACATACGACACGAACTCGTATTTCGACTAGCATTACAACTAGGCCTAGCTTAACGGGCCTCAGGTGTACTCAACTGTCGGGCTCTATTATCTATACCCTTGTTAGTAGCCCCCGAGATTCTACTGGAATTGCAGATTCAGGTTGAATCTCAGATCTTCAAATCTTCGACTTGATCAGTACTTGATTCCTTCGTAGCTTCAAATCTTTGGCTTGGTCTTATGACTTATCTTTTTATTATAATGTCTCGCAAGGGGTTTTGATGAACAAGCCTAACAACTCTGATGGATCAAGAGGCCAGTTAACTGCCGGAACAGATACTTGTCACCTACTTCAAATTCAATCCCCTTGGATTTGAATTCGGGAAACCGGTCAAATTCATTCTTTTGCCGCATTTAGGACTTACAAAGAATGAATCCCAGTGGTTCTCAGGGTACCCAGTGCGTCCATGATACGTCCAATTTGCATCACTATTTTGTATCATAATTTACTATTATTCATTGATATATTTCATATTTAGAGTTGATACTTATGTTATTTCCTTTGTTTCCACATGTTTGATGATCATCGGAGGATTTGCTGCCGGAGTCAGGATTCTGCTGGAAAAAGGACCATCAAAGGACCATATTTTGAAGATCAAGAAAATTCCAGAAAAATACCAGGAAATTATATTTTCCCAGAAGACTCAGGAAGCCAGAAGGAGGAGTCGAGATGAGCCAGGAGGGGCCCACACGCCAGGGTGGCGCGGCTTGTCCCCTGGCCACGCCAGCCCTGTGTGTGGCTGCCCTGGCCCACTTCTGGTCTCTCCCCTTCGCGTACTTCATCGTCCCCGAAAACCTAAGTCAGAGGGGGGCTCAGAGTTAGACACAGCCGCCTCTGCGGGGCGGAGAACACCAGAGAGAGAAAAGCTCTCCGGCAGGGAGAAATCTGCCGGGGAAATTCCTTCCCGAAGAGGGGAGATCGTCGCCATCATCATCATCATCATCTCACCGGACTTCATCGGGATCATCATCATCATAATCCCCATCACCAGCACCTTCATCTCCACCATCACCACGCCATCCCTCTATAACATCTTGAGTTGAATCTTGTTATATTCATAGGGGAAACTTTCCCGGTGTTGATTACTCTTGTAGTTGATGCTATTGAGTGGAACCGTTGAATTAAGGTTTATGTTCAGATTGTTATTTACCATTATTCTACCTCTGATCATGATCCATATGATGTCTTGTGAGTAGTTCGTTTAGTTCTTGAGGACATGGGAGAAGTCAAGATGTTACTAGTGAATTATTGTTGAGAAATATTTAATGGTTTGATATTGTTGTGGTGCTATTTCACTAGTGGTGTCATGTGAACGTCGACTACATGATACTTCACCATTTATGGGCCTAGTGGGATGCATTGTGTATTTGGCTACCGATTGTGGGGTTGCTAGAGTGACAGAAACCTAAACCTCCGCTGGGAAACCATTGCACCAGGGAGCGTAGGATCTTAGAGTTTAAGGCCGTGGTTAGATTTATCTTAATTACTTTCTTGTATTTGCAG
Source organism: Dactylis glomerata (assembly GCA_007115705.1). NCBI lineage: Eukaryota > Viridiplantae > Streptophyta > Magnoliopsida > Poales > Poaceae > Dactylis > Dactylis glomerata. The sequence goes on along the minus strand of QXEO01000121.1, from coordinate 941,258 downwards.
ATGCTTGCAGGAGGGTATAATCACAAGTGTGTATTTATCCTAGTAAGGGTAGTGCGCTAGCACAGGTTCACCCCCATAACACCTATCAAACCAATAAAGACTATTGGCTTTATGAAGCGAAAGCTCTTGACAGAAACTCCCGTGTGTCCTCGAGAATGTTTGGTTATTATAACTACACAACCGGCTTGTCCTTTGCTGAAGAAAGGATTGGGCCACTTGTTGCAATTGTTACTACAGTCTTTTATTTACTCGCACTTTATTTACTCGTATTGCCAATTACCCCTGAAAACCTGTTTGCTAGTATTTACAATGAATCCTTGATCAAAACCACTCATCAACACCTTCTGCTCCTCGTTGGGTTTGACACTCTTATTTATCGAAAGTACTACGATGCACCCCCTATACTTGTGGGTCATCAAGACTATTTTCTGGCGCCGTTGCCGGGGAGTGTAGCACTATTGAAGAGTGGACTTGGTAAAGGTAACCGTCGCTGTGAGTATTGTTTTTATTTTGTCTTTTATTTTTATTTTACTCTGCTATGGAGAACTCTTCATTTGGTTTCCTATTTGGAAACACATCTACTACTGCTGCACATGTGGAGGAACCACCACCACCCCCACCTGCTGAAATTGATCCTTTTAAAATACCTATGAAAATTGTTGGGCGTATTATGGATAACTTCTATTCAGGAGATGGAACTGTCCATCCGGGTGATCACTTATTATTTATACATGAATTATGCGAGTTGTTCAGATGTGCAGGTATTTCACCAAGCCAGGTCAAGAAGAAATTATTCTCTTTATCATTGAAAGGCAGAGCTGAAGAGTGGTATTGACTACTCCAAGATGGTCCATCTATGGCATGGGAGGATATTGTACCTCTCTTTTATTCCAAGTTTTATCCTCCAAGTGAAATTCATAAAGACCATAACCGGATATATAATTTTTGGCCTCATGATGGAGAAAGTATTGCCCAAGCGTGGGGGAGATTGAAGTTACTAATGCTCAAATGCCCCATTCATGAGCTCCCCAATAATATTGTTATTGATAATTTTTATGCGCGGCTTACTCTTCCTGATAAGGATTATTTGGATGCTTCTTGCTTTGGATCATTTACTCATATGAAAGAAGATGCTAAGTGGAAACTTCTTGACCGTATACAAGAGAATGCTGAAGGTTGGGAAAACAACAAAGGTAGGAAGTCAGGTATAAACTATGATTATGAATGCATTAAATCTTTTATGGGAACCGATGACTTTCATAGTGTTAGCACTGCTTATGGTCTTGATTCACAAATACTTGCTAATTGTCTTAAGGCCTTTGCCTCTTATATTGATGTTCCAAAGAAAGATTGGAACAAATATCATGCGCCTTATAAAGATTCTATTAGTCATATACCTGCTGCAGCTACTGAAGTTTGTACTATTGATAGCATTGTGCCAGAACCTTATTTTGAGAAGACACCTTTCCCTGCTAAGGTAAAGAAGTATTCTACTTTGGTAAGTGTGTCTAATAAAAGTACTAAGAAAGCTGCAAAGCCTGATGAGCAAATTACTATTAAGTCTCCGGTAGCTATATTGAAGGATCTTGTTACTAAAGATGTAGGAGATGAATATATTCTTTTTTGTGAAGATGCTTCTAACATTCTCTCACATCCTAAAAAGCATAGGAAAGCAAGTGTTCCTATTATTTCTGTCAGGATTGGAGATCATTGCTATTATGGTTTATGTGATATTGGTGCTAGTGCAAGTGCTATTCCTCTAGAGCTTTACAAAGAAATTATGCATGAGATTGGCGCTTGTGAACTTGAAGATATTGATGTGGTTGTTCAGCTTGCTAACAGAGAGAATGTCTGGCCTCTTGGTATTGTTCGAGATGTGGAAGTTCTTTGTGGTAAGACTAAATACCCTACTGATTTTCTAGTACTTGGTAAGGAGGCTAGTAAAACTTGCCCTATTATTTTTGGTAGACCATTTTTGAACACTTGTGGCGCCGTGATAGATTGTAAGAAGGAGAATTTTTTTACTAAGTTTAATGGAGAGTCTTATGAGTTTAATTTTTCCAAGTTTGCTAAGACTTCTTATGAAAATGACACGCCTAATGAAAATTTTCGAGTTGAACAGCTTGCTTCTATTGCACTTGCTCCTAATAATGCCTTGCAGCAATTCATGGAAGATCATGAAAGTGATGTTTTTAGCAAGGAAAGAGAAGAGATTGACGATATTCTTCTTCGTCAACCACCATTAATCAAGCATAATCTACCTGTGGAGGATCTTGGTACCACTTTGCCGCCTAAGGAAGATCCTGTTTTCGAATTAAAGCCTTTGCCTGATAATCTTAAATATGCTTATATAGATGATAAGAAAATATATCCTGTTATTATTAGCTCTAAACTTTCAGGAAAGGAAGAAGAAAGATTGTTGGAGATATTAAGGAAACACCGAGGAGCTATGGGATATACTCTTGATGATTTAAAAGGGATTTCTCCCACTTTATGTCAGCATGCCATTAATATGGAGAAAGACGTGAAGCCAGTCGTGGAGCATCAACGCCGCCTAATTCCCAAGATGAAGGATGTGGTAAGAAATGAGGTATTAAAACTCCTTGATGCTGGTATTATTTATCCTATTGCTGATAGTAGATGGGTTAGTCCTGTTCATTGTGTTCCTAAGAAAGGAGGTATGACTGTTGTGCCTAATGAGAATAACGAGCTTATTCCTCAAAGGGTAGTTGTTGGTTATAGAATGTGCATTGATTATAGGAAGGTAAACAAAGTTACTAAGAAAGATCATTATCCTTTACCGTTTATAGATCATATGTTAGAAAGGTTGTCTAAGAAGACTCATTTTTGTTTCCTTGATGGTTATTCTGGTTTTTCTCAAATTGCTGTTAAGAAAGAAGATCAAGAGAAAACCACTTTTACTTGTCCTTATGGAACCTATGCTTATAGACGCATGCCGTTTGGTTTATGCAATGCCCCTGCTACTTTTCAAAGATACATGTCTGCTATTTTTCATGGCTTTTGTGAAGAAATTGTGGAGGTTTTCATGGACGATTTCTCCGTCTATGGAACTTCTTTTGATAATTGTTTGCACAACCTTGATAAAGTTTTGCAGAGGTGCGAAGAAACTAACCTTGTTCTTAATTGGGAGAAATGCCACTTTATGGTGAATGAAGGAATTGTCCTTGGACATAAAATTTCTGAAAGAGGTATTGAAGTTGACAGAGCAAAAGTGGAGGCAATTGAGAAAATGCCCTGTCCCAGAGATGTTAAAGGTATTCGTAGTATTCTTGGTCATGCTGGTTTCTATAGGAGGTTTATTAAAGATTTCTCTAAGATTTCAAAGCCTCTTACTAATCTTCTTCAAAAAGATGTACCATTTGTCTTTGATGATGATTGTAAGGAAGCTTTTGAAACTCTTAAGAAGGCTTTAACTACTGCTCCTATTGTTCAACCACCTGATTGGAATTTACCTTTTGAAATTATGTGTGATGCTAGTGATTTTGCTGTTGGTGCTGTTCTTGGACAGCGAGTAGATAATAAGTTGAATGTTATTCATTATGCTAGTAAGACTCTTGATGCTGCTCAGAAGAATTATGCTACTACTGAGAAAGAGTTTCTTGCTGTTGTTTTTGCATGTGATAAGTTTAGATCTTACATTGTTGATTCTAAAGTTACTATTCATACTGATCATGCTGCTATTAGATATCTTATGACTAAGAAGGATGCTAAGCCTAGGCTTATTAGATGGGTGTTGCTTTTACAAGAGTTTGATTTGCATATCGTAGATAGGAAAGGTGCTGAAAATCCTGTGGCTGACAACTTGTCTAGATTGGAAAACATTTCTTTGATCCTATTCCTGTTAATGATAGTTTTCCAAATGAACAGTTGGCTGCAATAAATGTAACTTCGCGAGACCTTCCTTGGTATGCCGATTATGCTAACTTTATTGTTTCCAAGTATTTGCCTCCAACCTTTACAGCTCAGCAAAGAAGAAAATTCTTCTATGATTTGAGGTATTATTTTTGGGATGACCCACACTTATATAAAGAAGGAGTTGATGGTATTATGAGAAGATGTGTACCGGAATATGAGCAACAAGAGATATTAAGAAAATGCCATGGTAGTGCTTATGGAGGGCATCATGCTGGAGATAGAACCGTGCAAAAGGTCCTACAATCAGGTTTTTATTGGCCAACCCTCTTTAAAGATGCTAGAAGGTATGTTTTATCTTGTGATGAATGTCAAAGAGTTGGTAATATTTCTAGACGCAATAAAATGCCTATGAATTACACTCTTGTTATTGAACCATTTGATTGTTGGGGATTTGACTATATGGGTCCTTTTCCTCCTTCAAAAGGCTATACCCATATACTTGTTGCTGTTGATTATGTTACTAAATGGGTAGAAGCTATACCTACAAAGAGTGCCGATGGTGAGACCTCGTTAAAAATGCTTAAGGATGTTATTTTTCCTTGGTTTGGTGTGCCTAGATATCTTATGACTGACGGAGGTTCTCATTTTATTCACAGTGGTTTTAGAAAAACTCTTGCTAAGTATGATGTCAATCATAGAATTGCTTCTGCTTATCATCCCCAAACTAGTGGGCAGGTAGAGCTTTCAAATAGGGAGATCAAGTCTATCTTGCAGAAGACTGTCAATAGATCTAGGAAAAATTGGGCTAGTAAGTTAAACGACGCTTTATGGGCTTATAGAACTGCTTATAAGAACCCCATGGGTATGTCTCCTTATAAGATGGTTTACGGGAAAGCGTGTCACTTGCCCTTAGAATTAGAACACAAAGCTTTTTGGGCAGTGAGAGAGCTTAATAGAGATTTTAAACTAGCCGGTAAGAAAAGGTTATTAGATTTGAGTTCTCTAGATGAGTGGAGAAACGAAGCGTATGAGAATGCCAGGCTTTTTAAAGAAAAAGTCAAGCAATGGCATGATAAGAGAATTCTTAAGAGAGAGTTTCATGTTGGTGAGAAAGTTCTATTGTATAGGTCTCGTCTCAGATTTTTTGCAGGAAAATTACTTTCTAAATGGGAAGGACCATATGTTATTGTGGAAGTGTACCGCTTAGGTGCTATTAAGATTGCTTCGTTGAAAGATGATTCTACACAAGTGGTGAATGGGCAAAGACTCAAACATTATATTTCTGGAGATTCCTATAATGAAGATGTTGATGTTATTGAAACAGTTTCTCCGGAAGAATTCATCCAAGACAAATTGCAGGTACCTGCAGAGTTCGTTTTCGAATAGGTAACAGTTCTAGTCAGAGAAGTTTCGCGAAAAGTTCTTCCTTTAATATTTTTGCTGTTTTTACTAAATATGAAAAATCACGAGATGAAAACGGGCAGGAAAAGGAGTCCGTGTGTTTCTCACACGTAGGTGGCGCGGGCCCACCCCAGGCCGCGCCACCTAGGTGTGAGAGCACCCCGGAACTCTTTTCCGTCCCGGTTTCCTCCTGTAACTTCATTTCGATGTATAATTTTCACCTATTTAACCCCCCGGAGTCCCCGAGGTCTGTATATCGTTTTCTCGTTGTGTTTTGTTTCGAGCTATTTCTGTCAGGAGTTGATCTTAAGCTTGGGGTAGCCATGGCCTCTTCAAGCGATGACAAGGAGAAGACACCTCCGGAAGATGACACCAAAGACTTCCGGCTGAAAGAAGAGGTTGAAAGTGAAGACGAGGAGGAAGATCAAAGTTCGAGGCCAAACACCGTGATTCCCAGCATAGGGGTGGTGACAGATCATGACAAGTTCAAGAAGAGTGCTCGCATAAGGACCGGAGGTGGTGTGCCACGTCACACCTTAGCTCCAAGGACATCTCCGTCAAGCCAAAATCCTTTCCATACTCTAATTCATGAACATCAGTTTCAAAAGGTGCCAAAATCACGATTACCCTCTGGCTGGGACATAGATCGTTCTAACAATGCAGGGACAGAAAGCTCTAAGAGTGAAGAAGGATGGGGAAATAAATCCAAGAGCTGGGATTCTCTTGCTGACAGGTTCATGAACCGTGTTGAGCACAATTATGAGATGATTCGTAACCTCGAGTACAAGATTGATGATCTAAAAGATTTGATTGAGAAGCTTATTAAAGATTATCCTCCGCCACCACCAAAGGAGTAATTCATCATCGGTATAGGCATCGCCTTGGCTTGTTCCAAGCTTGGGGGAGTGCCGCGGTATCACATCATTACCTTTTGCTCATTTACTTTTCAAGAAGAGTCATATCATGAATAGAGAAGTTATCTTATAGAATAGTTTGCAGTTTGGAAGTATCCTCCTTAGCTGGTTATCTATGTATCCCTTGGTGTGAGTTGCGGTAATAAAGTATTAATGAGAAGTTTTATCGTTTACTTTTCGCACACTTTATGTTAGTTTGCAATCTCTCTTGTATGACTAGTCTTGTTGATTAGTATTGGTATCACTTTGGGAGCATGAGTAAATTTAGTTGGTTTTGGCAAACCTAGCTTGGTCAGTAGCAACATTACTTTGAGGTTTGAGTAGAAAAGAATAAAGAAGTGCTTGTAGTTACATCACTTCAGTTTTCCCTTGTGTTTGGCTTTTAAGCATTGTTATTCTCAAAGTTAAAATCATTGTACCTTCAAGGGAGTTGGCATGATTGTTCTTATTATATGTATGTTTGTCTGTTTCATGCAACTCTTATGCTTGCTACCCAGCCTTGCTAGCCAAAAACCTGTACTGAGAGGAAATACTTCTCGTGCATCCAAATACCAAAAGCCAAGTCACTTCCAAAGAGTCCACTATAAATTCCTATGCATGGTATTTCAAGCCATTCCAAGTAAATTTTCATGTGCTACCTTTCAAAAACCTTCAAACACTTCTCATTTTGTGCCACTGTTTTTAGCTCATGAGGACGTAGTGGATGGGTTTGTTATCTTCCATACTAAATTAAGTACCCCTCGACTAGGCAGCTTCATCTGCTCGTCACTAATTTGGCAAGGGAGCTGGTCAGACCATTATAATCTCAAAAAGAAAAGAAAAAGAAAAGAGCACTCCTCCATGGTATGTGAAAGTTGGTTGGCACCCGATGGAATCGGTTAGCCATGGTTTGAGAAAGGAAAAAGGTGGGGAGGAGTGCAAAGCTATAAAAGAGCACCAATGTGCCAATTAATCAAACATCTCGGAACCGCTCTCACTTGTTTAGTATGGAAGATATCAAGAACTCCGTTGCTAGTCGTTGACAAAAGCAACCACCTCTCAAAATATTTTTTCACCTCTGTTTTGCAAATGAAAAGCTCTAGCACATGTTTAATCCCTGCTTCCCTCTGCGAAGGGCCTATCTTTTACTTTTATGTTGAGTCAACCTATTTTCTTCTATCCCCATCAAGCATTTGAGTTGTTATGTTTCACACATTCATATGTTGATCCGTTTAATCATGTTTACTATCTTCCTTGTTTTGCATAATGCTTTTGTCTGAAGGAATATATCTTTGAAAGCTTTCTTTGAATATTAAAAGTTTGTTTTTTTGAGCATATGGTCTTTGCTATGTTAGCTCTGTTTTAAAAGGCTCCGTTCAAAAGGAAGAATAGCTTGTTCTTCATTCTTTGACCAAGAACTAAGGTTTGCCATTGCCAATTATAGTTTACCTTGTGCATCTTTACATGTGATTCCCTTTTACCTATTGCAAGTCTATATCTTATAAAGGGAAGTTGCTGTCTATTATAATTTGTGCCTTGGTAAATGTGATGCTTCTTGTCTGTATTTTGATTATCGACACTTCACTCCATAAACCTGTGGTCATGTTTACCGAGTTTAGTTTTCGCTTGGGGACAAGCGAGGTCTAAGCTTGGGGGGGTTGATACGTCCAATTTGCATCACTATTTTGTATCATAACTAGCGTGTTTACCCGCGCATTTGCGCGGCTAGATTTTATATTTACATATATATATTTGCTACATGCTTAACCTTAGACCAATGAAATAATCCTTTCATAACGTAATTGTGTAGACTATTTATTTAGGTGATTATACTATTGGTTTTAAACCAACCCTATAACCGGTAACTGATGTGATATTTTGGCACAATAGTTCATCTGTTACGGATATATTGGTTGTGTTATAACTGAATGAATTTAATTTTTTAGACTTAGAAATAATTACTTTTCTGTTGTATATAAAAAAAACTAATTCATTTATTTAGCTATTTGTTCTTGTTACATATTTTGTTTAATTTCCAAAAGTAATAGCACTGTTATCTTTTGAATGGAGTATACTATACTTCTCTATATGAATTTTTTGTAGGGTTACCTTCGGTTATATAAATTATTGACGCACACTAACCTGTCTTGATTTTTCCCCTCGTGCCTAGCTGCCAGCCCTTACTCGGTGAGCCCTAACTTCTTTGCATCCATACCTGTTCATTCTCTCTGCCCTCACGGTTCGATCTGGCTTTGCAAATTCGAGTGGTATGGATGTGCATCCCCAAAGCTTGGATGGTATGCTCATTTTTAGGTCTGACCGATGCGAGGATGATTGGCGAAGCCTCTCATTTTGTCATGTCTTCTATACATGCACTACAACCGTACCTCTCTTTGCATAGTTATGTATAGAATCATGGATGCCTTCAGAACTCACCGAATTGTCTGGATGCAAATGCTTTTGGAGTAGATATAACATGCTTGAATCATCAAAATAATCAAACCCAGCTAATGAAAACTGCATGCCGAGTCACCAAATCTGTTTGGCCCTGCAGGTGGGAAGGTCACCATTGATTCAAAGTTTGAAACAACCTCATGGGCTTGGGGGCTTCAGATGTCTTTGTTATCACCTCGAGCTAGTTTTGTCGGCGCGACATCCCTATCGTCGCCTCGAGCTAGCTTCGTTGGCGTTGTGGTCGTCTTCAGCTCATCGTAGGATTTATGTCGGGGACGCTGTCATCACTAGATGGATAGTACGAATGTTGTTGTTGCCGCTACGTGAGGTTGTTCATAAGTGAGAACAAACACCTGTAGGCTGAAATCTCTGCCATGCCGGGGACGCTGCCATCTCCGGATGGACTGTACGGATGTTGTTGTTGCCGCTGCGTGAGGTTGTTCAAAAAATCTCCGCCAAGACTTCATCTTGCGACCAGCACCAATCACAGCTCAAAGAGATCAAGTTTCTGTTGAGAAATAGTTGGAACAATTTATTAGTACCTTTTCCTGCTATAGTTCCTGTTGCATGCGGTGCATAATCAATCTTATCAAAATCACGTGCATGGTTGTACTATGAGTAATCACGTTGTACGAATGTCTTCTGCTCTGTGCTGTATCACGTGTGCATGCTAATATGGTGTTACAGCGGCTGGCCGCGCAGCTATTCTTAGATGTCTTCCAGACTTCTACTGGATTTCATATTCGATAGATTAAGATAGACTCAGCTGTCGCTGGCCGATTCATGTTGTGTCCGTATCAACTGCTCTGCGTTTGCCTGAATTTCTTTCCGGTTGTTCTGCTCCTTCCCATTTTCTAATCGGCTGGTGCTCCGTGATCATCCGACTGGCTGACCTTGTTCGAGTCGATCCACGTACTACGTTTCATCGGCTCCAGATTGGTTTCACCTGCCCGCTGCTGGGCAGCCATGCGCGACCACCTGGCTCGGGAGGAGCTAACGTCTTCTGCATCAGCGCTTGGGGATGAAGGCCCGCTGCCATTGATTCTCCTACCGCCGGCTCTACCTCCTCTTTTCCATGTTACTTTGTGCTTCCGATTAAGTTGCGCATTATGGCTTCATCCCTTGTGTTCGAGTTTTCAATTGACGTGGCTTTTGTATCCTTGTATATTGTAACAACTCAGAATTTGTAACCCAACTCTTATTAAATAAAGAGTCAAAAATTGGACCCAAATAAAATTTTTCTTCAATATTGCATGCATACATGCATTCTCTTTATTGGTATTTCTATGATTTTATGTGTGTTCTTTTGCTTGAGCATTGGTTAAACAATTCTAAGGGAACCAATAGAAACAACTAAGAAAGATATTAGGAACCAAAAGAACCAAAAATAAAAATAAGTAAGAAAGAGATAAAGTTAATATGATCTAGAAACTGTTAATGACTACACCACTTTGAGCCCTTATATTAAGAAATCTGCAGCTCACCTTCTTGTTTGGCCAACTAGTTGAGCTTAACCAAGTTATGGACTAACTCAACCAACAAAGATCTACCAAAATTTCAAACCAGAACACCACTCAAACTTGAGCCAAAGTTTGAATCTGAAACAGAAACCATTTCAAATTTGAAATATAAATCTTTGCAAAACTCATTGTTTCTCCAGAACAAAAATATGCCTGGGTACCTTATCCAATATGATGAGCACCCAAAGTGGCAAATTTGAAAAATTCGAATTTTGAATTCTTGTAAGCATTTCGTCGAACGGTGGCAGAAGAAAATCGGGGGAGATCAAACTTCACTGGTGCAGCACTGTTCTGGCGCGACCCAATGCTGTAGCCATACCCTCTGGCCACCCCTCGACCGATCCCAGCCCCCTCTGCCCCGACCCAAGCCGTGAGAAGAGGAGGGAGAAGGAGAAACACGCCCAGGACCCCCTCCCAGGAACCCACTGTCCCGCGCGATGCCGACCGCCTGGAAGGCGCCAGAGGCGACCCACAGTCCCCCGCGGCCGACCCCGTAACTTCCCAGCACGCGAGCGTGGCCGCCGTGACCGGAGGAAGCTTCACGCACCCGCCAGGACCCCCGCAACGGCGAGCTTCTGGCCGCGTTTGTCCCCGACGCTCCGGCCTATAAAAGGCCCCGCCGATCAAACGCAGAGACTCACCCAGCCACCAGCTACCTCCCAGACATCGCCGCTTACTCCCTCGTGCCCTAGTTCGCCGTCGCCAACCTCGCCGGCGCAGTACTGGACGGGCGGAGCGCCGCCCCGTCCGACCACCTGGAGGCCAGCTTCTGCAGGGAATCGGAGGAGGAGGAGCACCGCAGCCGATCCCGAGCGTCGCCGTCGAGTTTCGTTTCCTCTACGCCCCGCCGTCGCCGTCGAACGCCGTCGCTGCTCGCAGGTGAGCTCCCGCTTTGACTGAGGAAGAAGAAAGACCCTGAGCCGTTCGATCTAGATCCGACGGTAACTTACCGATTCGGGTTTCGTAATTAGATCTGACATCGCGACCCCACCTGTCAGTCCCATTTTTATTTCCTTTCCCCCGCGTGAAACGGTATGGGCCGGCCCGTTCGGCTTGATTCGGAATAGGGCCCGGCTCGTTTCACGTTTCGGTCCGATTCGTTTTTAATTAATTCCCGCCCTTTTCTTTTATTTCAAAACTGTTTCAAATGGTATTTTCAAATTCAATTTCCTAGAGTTTTATAAGTCCAAATTTAGCAAATAAATATTCGTTGGAAAGCTTAGAAAATACTCTATCCAATAGTACTGGTTAGATTTCCAAATCAGTTAAAAATAAAATGGGATATGAATAGTGTGACCCTAGCTTGTTAATTAATGAAAGATTTCTAGAAAATTATTTAAGCCATCAAAAATCATGAAAATTAAAATGTGAACTTACTAATGACCCCTCTTACTGTTAGTCAACACTAATCTACCCAAACCATATTAGTGTGACCATTTAGACCCTAACCCAAACCTATTGGTTAGCATAAAATGATAGAGCCCTAATGCACACTTAGAATTAATTGCCCTCTGTACAAATCCACTTAGTGAACCCATCCCACTTAAACTTGTCTTAGTAACCCCAAATCACCTCCACTGCTGCACAAGTGAACCACTTATGCTACTTAATAGAGTAACTAGCTTGCACACTTGAAGAAAAACTTAGAAGGAAAACTTACCATCCAACCCCATAGCAATGCAACCTAAGTGCTTGGTTAGCAAACAAGAGTGTGTGCCTGGTGTGTTGTTGGTTTGGTGAAGTGATGGTGTGCTTGTGTTTATTCGTTATTAGACGCTAGTGTTGCCGAGGAGGATATTGGAGGGGATTATTATTATCAAGAAGAAGAAGAAAACCCCGGACACTTTGCCAACCAAGGCAAGCCATCTTTTGATTCATACTCCCACTACCTAGTTTTAAAGTTGCATTCTACTTGTTTTAAGTAAATTGCATGACTGAATTGCTAGAGTAGAATGATAGAAGTAAATTGCATGATTGAATTGCCAGAGTAGAATGATAGAAGTAAATTGCATGATTGAATTGCTAGAGTAGAATGATAGAGCATATTGATGTCTTGGTTATCAAGAGCATCAAGCTGAGTTTATCCAACCATAGTAGTAGTACTATCACTCAATGTAGTTGCTTAGTCGCTAATAAAAGTTGAGGCTATCTCTGGAGGAACCCCATTTGAAAGGTGGTGACTTGACCTTGAAACTTGAACTGGGAGTTTGCTCCTACATGATGGCTTTATGAAAGAAAATAATCTGGACTAAGAACTATGAAATGTATTTCTCAATTGACAACGAGTGATGTACATGGGTGCCAACTATACCGTACAACCACGTTACCCCTATATGGGAAGGGGCTTAATCCGTAGTTTGTTGATCTTAGTATGGGAGGTCTTGCATAAAATCTTCATGGAAGGACTCCACGGGCGGATACTTCTTGACCAAGTGGATTCCACTAACCCGGCCTCCGGGATGGGCATAACTAGAGGCGCCGGAGCGGGAAGTCCGTATCCCGGGCTCTAGGGAAGGATCCTATACTAGGATGAGCAAGTGAAAGAATTTGTTTGATTATCTGAAAACCGCATACCTTTGTGTATAGCGAACCGTGGATTTCTCCCGGCAGATGTATCGAATCTTGTGGGTAAAGTGTACCCCTCTGCAGAGGTTTTCAAACTATTCGAATAGCCGAGTCCTCGGTCATGGACGGTTGGCAAACTCTACCTGGCTTTTGTCAAAACTAAAAATAACAAGGGTGAACTTGGTGAATGACATGAATTTGAATTGACATGACTTGCCCTTGATCTTGACACATTGAAGTTCCTCTTTAGAATGAACTTAGAGAACTAAACCTCTTTTCTACAAAGGAGCATTCTTGGGAAATAAAGCTAGCTTTTGCAAACCAACTTAGTGCTTAGTCCACTATACCCAACCTTGCATATCTACTTCATCTTTTCATTTATAAGATGGTTTGCGAGTGCATCCAATGTACTCACGGCTGTGTCCCTGGCTATCAACTTGGCCAGACTATGGGGAGGAATACCAGGAGGAAGGGTATGAAGAAGAGTACCAGAACTAAGCTCGTCTCCGTGAGTCGCCAATTGCCTGTAGGGAGAAGGCATGGGCCGAAGACGGTACTTCCGCTGCTATATTGTGTTGTAATATGACTTGGTCTATATGACCATTGTATTTGAATCATCGTATTGTAATGTCTATGGAACTGGTTACCAACTACGTTATGTATATCGCAACAATGATTCTGGGATTGCGGTGGAATACGTAACGGGCACTTCGAATTTGTTATCAAATTTGAGGTCGTCACAAGTTGGTATCAGAGCCTAGGCTGACCATAGGAGACCTTAGTTAGAATGGGCGTTAAAACAAAACCTTGTTAAAAGAAAGATACAAGAACGGTTGCAAAAAAAAAAATTGCTTAGTCTTTCCTCTCTAGTTGCAAAATTTTATACATACTTCAGTTTAGCTTACCTAAAATTTTGCACACTTGAGTTGATCACTAACTTGAACTAATTTAAAATTTTGTAGATGGCCCTGGTATTCACTGAGCAGTACCAGTTGGGCCAAGGTGGCAGCCTTTGTTTCGAGCGCGACCTCACCACTTTGACCTTGTTCCTGAACCGTTTGTACCCGGAGTTCAAGGGAGCCGTGCTCAATGAGCACCCGGATGGAGAGCTACGGTGGCTCATCCGAGCTAGTTGCCGTGGCAAGAAGGGAATGTTGGGTTCTCCAAGGGTCAAGTTTGAGCTTGTGGAGAACACTTGGGCCGATGGTTTGGTCCGAGCGATGCAGGAGATGCACGCCCGCTTATGCGGACTGCACGTTGAGGAGGTTCAGGGAGGACGCTTCAAGGACTTTGCTCGGCGTGATGCGGATGGGCGTCCCGCAAACATGCCCGGGCAGAATGAGCCGAGTACCTACATCGACCACATGGACTTCTTGCTGTACTCCACTCAGCAGGAGGCCGACCGTGCCCGTACTAGGGCCAACCTCGAGCACGTTGCACTGGTAGAAGCGAGGAGCACTATCAGGATTCTTGCGAAGGAGCGCAAGAGCCTTCGTCGCCAGCGCGATGAGAAGGAACAGGACCTTGAGGAGTTGAAGGCCAAGGTGGCGGAGTTGACTGCGTACATTGAGAGTCTTGAGGATCACCTTGGGGAGGAGGAAGGCATTGATCTCCGCAAGGAGGATAATGCCCTCATTAGTGATGAGGATGACTTCATGGAGGACCTCGATGATCCGGAGGATGGTGGTCACAATGGATTCATTGTGAGCGATGAGGAGGAAGACCCCGAGGAGCCCGCTGTTTAGGTCCGAGATCCACGTATTACCTAGCTATGAGTTCCACTTTATGATCACTTCGTGTAGGTGTGAGTTGTATCCCCCTCTCTAGTAGACGAGTCGCAATGGTTTGATGTAAACCATTTGTAATGTGTGAACTCGTATGTATGATATGTTTGACGAGTGATGAATGAAATTTGAATTTGGCCTCTAAGGCCTTAGTAAAACAAAATTGCATCATCCATGTACCTTTAAATCTTAGCAAATTAGCTTTTCCCTCTTATCTTACACACCTTATCTTCAGATGCTGCGAGCACCCCCACCCCCGAACCCGGAAATGGCCGAATTGCTAAGGTTGATCATGGAAGACCGGGAAGCAGCCCGAGCTGAGCGCCAAGCCAACTTGGCCACTCTTCAGCAGTTAACCCAGATGGCAACGAACCACAACAATGGAAATGGCAATGGTGAAGGAGAAAACCATGGCAATGGAGAGCACCGATCCAAGTTAAGGAGTTTCCAGAACACCAACCCTCCTATATTCACTAAGTCCGAAGAGCCCTTAGATGCCGATGATTGGCTTCGTACCATGGAGAACAACTTGGCAGTCGCTGAAGTTGGTGAGAATGAGAAGGTCTTATACACCACCCACTATCTTGCTGGAGCGGCAAGAGCTTGGTGGGACAGTACCCGTGCCATGCAAGCCCCAGGGTATGTGATGCCTTGGGAGGAATTCAAGAGCAAGTTTAGCAAAGCCCATGTTCCCAAGGGATTGGTAAAAAGGATGAGAGATGAGTTCAGAAATCTGAAGCAAGGTTCCATGTCGGTAGTGGATTACCGTGACAAGTTCCTTACCTTGTCTAGATATGCCCCAGATGACACCAACACCACTGAGAAGAAGCAAGAAAGGTTTCTGGATGGACTTCATGATGAGATGCAATGTGTCCTGGTTAGTATTCCCTTTGCCGACCTAGAGTCATTGGTTGACTCTGCCATTCAGATGGAAGGCAAACTTAAGCAAGCTACCGAGAACCGCAAGCGCCGTATGATGTATCAAGGCAACCCGAGCAACTCGCAGAAGCCAAGGGGAAATGCACCAATGGGTTTCATCCCTAGACCAATGAGGCCGTCTGCACCTGCTCCGCGTCCCAACTATCCTAACCGCCCACCCGGCAACAACTTCAACCGTGCACCCCCAAGACCTAGTGGCAACAATTTCAACACCAATACTCCAAGGCCAAATGGCGCCCCTGTGTTACCCAAGCCTGGTGACAAGTCTGGTGTTGCATGTTATGAGTGTGGACTAAAAGGGCATTACTCCAATGAGTGCCCCAAGAAGCTGAATGATGCATCCAAGACTGCTGCCCCTGCTCAGCAACAGCGTCGTGTGGGAAATGGCAAGAACTATCCACCAAGGAACCCGCCTCACTCTCGAGGCCGTCTGAATCACATGAATGTTGAAGAAGCTCAGGAAGCAACCGACGTGGTGCTTGGTATGTTCCCTGTTAACTCAGTTCTTGCAAGAGTCCTGTTTGATTCTGGAGCTTCACACTCATTTGTTACCCAATTATTCGTTGATAAAAGTGGACTTCAACCCACACCCTTGAAAGATGTCATGTCTGTGCAAATTCCTGGGTCAGTAACCAAAGCCAGTTGTACCTGTTTGGCAGTGCCCATAGAAATCCATGGGATAGCTTTCTTAGCCGATTTGATAGTGTTGGGAACCAAGGGTTTGGAAGTAGTTCTTGGTATGAATTGGATGTCTTTTCATCAAGGAGTGATAGATTGTGCCAAAAAGACCATCACCATGAAGAGTAGCAATGGAATCATAGTCAAGCATGTGTCCGTAAAACCACCCCAAACCACCAGATGTCATAAGAGTATCTCAGGACCGACTTTGGAGCAAGTCCCCATCGTCTGTGAATACCCGGATGTCTTTCCCGATGAGTTACCCGGAATGCCACCGGATCGGGATATTGAGTTTATCATTGAGCTTATCCCCGGAACTGGATCAATAGCCCAACGACCCTATCGTATGAACCCAGCTGAATTAGTTGAATTGAAGAAGCAATTGGATGACCTCTTGAGCAAAGGATTAATTCAACCCAGTTCTTCTGCTTGGAGATCACCCGTTCTGTTTGTGGATAAAAGTGACGGTTCTAGCCGACTGTGCACTGATTATCGCAAGCTTAACGATGTGACCATCAAGAACAAGTATCCTCTCCCGAAGATTGAAGATCTGTTTGACCAATTGACTGGAGCACGAGTATTCTCGAAGATAGATCTTAGAACCGGATACCACCAACTGAAGATCCGTGCAACGGATATCCCCAAAACAGCCTTCACTACCCGATACGGATTGTATGAGTACACCGTAATGTCCTTTGGATTGACCAATGCCCCTGCTTATTTCATGAATCTCATGAATAAGGTTTTTTATGGAGTTCCTGGATAAGTTTGTTGTTGTCTTCATTGACGACATTCTTATCTACTCCAAATCCGAAGAAGAGCATGCAACCCATTTGAGATTAATTCTAGAAACCCTAAGAGAGCATCAGCTATATGCTAAGTTCAGTAAATGTGAGTTCTGGTTGAAGGAGGTTGGATTCTTAGGCCATGTGCTGTCAGCAGGAGGAATATCGGTAGATCCCAAGAAGATCAAATCAGTCCTGGACTGGGAAGCCCCTACCACTCAAACGGAAGTTAGAGGTTTTCTCGGATTAGCGGGATATTACCGCAAGTTTGTCGAAGGATTTTCCAGTATTGCCCGTCCGATGACCCAATTATTGAAGAAGGACAAGAAGTTTGAATGGACCCCTAAGTGTGAAGAGAGTTTTCAAGAGCTCAAGAAGCGATTGGTGACCGCCCCTGTCCTAACCATGCCCGATATCACCAAGAATTTTGATGTCTATTGCGACGCATCCAAACTTGGACTTGGTTGCGTACTGATGCAAGAAGGAAAGGTCATAGCTTACCTCTCTAGGCAGCTTAAACCTCATGAAGAAAATTATCCAACCCATGATCTAGAGTTAGCAGCCGTGGTTCTAGCTTTGAAGACTTGGAGGCATTATTTGATGGGAAACCGCTGTGAGATCTATTCTGACCACAAGAGTTTGAAGTATATATTCACCCAGAAGGAGTTGAACATGAGGCAAAGGAGATGGATAGAGTTAATCAAGGATTATGATCTGGAAATTCATTACCACCCCGGTAAGGCTAATGTAGTGGCCGATGCGTTGAGTAGAAAGCCGTGTTCGTTGAATATGAGGATCAAGGAAGAGCAACCTATGTTGCACCAAGAGTTTGAAAGATTTGGATTGGAACTAGTCAGTCAAGGATTTCTCGCCAACCTTGAGTTTCAGCCCACCTTGATGAGCCAAATCAAAGAAGCCCAGAAGGGAAATGAGAGTATTGAAGGAATCAAACGCAGAATTGGTTCCGGCAAGGTGCCAGGATTTGAAGAAGATGATCAAGGAGTTCTTTGGTACAAAGGCCGTATTTGTGTGCCCGCTGACTCAGAATTGAAGGAAGTAATTATGAAGGAAGCCCATGAGACACCTTACTCCATCCACCCTGGTGGAACTAAGATGTACCAAGATTTGAAGGAACAATTTTGGTGGCATGGAATGAAGCGCGAGATTGCATCGTTTATATCCAAGTGTGATATCTGTCAAAGAGTCAAGGCTGAACATCAACGTCCTGCTGGTTTGCTGCAACCTTTGCAAGTTCCGGAATGGAAGTGGGAATCTGTTGGAATGGATTTCATCACTGGATTTCCAAAGTCTAGCCGTGGAAATGACTCTATTTGGGTCATTGTGGATAGACTAACCAAAGTGGCCCACTTTATTCCTGTCAAGACCACTCATCGCTCAGATCAGCTAGCAGATCTGTACCTATCCAGAATTGTCAGTTTGCATGGAGTTCCTAAAACCATCGTTTCCGATCGAGGAACCCAATTCACCTCGAGATTTTGGAAAAGCTTACATCAAGCTCTGGGAACCGAGTTAGCCTTCAGCACCGCTTACCACCCTCAGACTGATGGACAGACTGAAAGAGTGAATCAAATACTTGAAGATATGTTGAGAGCCTGTGTCTTAGCTTATGGAGCTAAGTGGGAAGATTGTCTGCCCTTCGCGGAGTTTTCTTACAACAACAGTTATCAAGCCAGTTTGCAAATGGCCCCATTTGAAGCTTTGTACGGAAGAAAGTGTCGTACCCCTCTGAATTGGTCAGAAACCGGAGACAGTCAGATTTTTGGACCAGATATGCTGCAAGAGGCCGAGGAGAAAGTTCGCATAATTCGTGAATACCTCAAGGCAGCCCAATCAAGACAAAAGAGTTATGCCGACAAGAGACGTCGAGAACTGACCTTCCAGATTGGAGATTTTGTTTATCTTAGAGTATCACCTCTCAAGGGAATGCAAAGATTCCAAGTAAAAGGAAAGCTTGCCCCAAGATATATTGGACCCTTCAAGATACTAGACCGTAGAGGAGAAGTGTCTTATCAGTTGGAAATGCCCCCTGAATTGTCTGAAGTACACGATGTCTTTCACGTGTCGTTACTTCGGAAATGTCTTGAAGTTCCGGAGAAGCCCGAAGTCTTCAAGAATATTGATCACCGGTCTGTGGACATCAACAAGGACTTGACCTATCGTGAAATGCCGATCCGTATCCTTGAGGAAGCTTATCGAACCACTCGAACCCGAAGCATCAAATTTCTGAAAGTTCAGTGGAGTAATCACACCGAAGAGGAAGCCACTTGGGAACGAGAAGATTACCTTCAGAAAGAATTTCCCAATCTTTTCAGTTCTTAATTAGTGAATCTCGGGGACGAGATTCTTTTTAAGGGGGGAAGATTGTAACAACTCAGAATTTGTAACCCAACTCTTATTAAATAAAGAGTCAAAAATTGGACCCAAATAAAATTTTTCTTCAATATTGCATGCATACATGCATTCTCTTTATTGGTATTTCTATGATTTTATGTGTGTTCTTTTGCTTGAGCATTGGTTAAACAATTCTAAGGGAACCAATAGAAACAACTAAGAAAGATATTAGGAACCAAAAGAACCAAAAATAAAAATAAGTAAGAAAGAGATAAAGTTAATATGATCTAGAAACTGTTAATGACTACACCACTTTGAGCCCTTATATTAAGAAATCTGCAGCTCACCTTCTTGTTTGGCCAACTAGTTGAGCTTAACCAAGTTATGGACTAACTCAACCAACAAAGATCTACCAAAATTTCAAACCAGAACACCACTCAAACTTGAGCCAAAGTTTGAATCTGAAACAGAAACCATTTCAAATTTGAAATATAAATCTTTGCAAAACTCATTGTTTCTCCAGAACAAAAATATGCCTGGGTACCTTATCCAATATGATGAGCACCCAAAGTGGCAAATTTGAAAAATTCGAATTTTGAATTCTTGTAAGCATTTCGTCGAATGGTGGCAGAAGAAAATCGGGGGAGATCAAACTTCACTGGTGCAGCACTGTTCTGGCGCGACCCAATGCTGTAGCCATACCCTCTGGCCACCCCTCGACCGATCCCAGCCCCCTCTGCCCCGACCCAAGCCGTGAGAAGAGGAGGGAGAAGGAGAAACACGCCCAGGACCCCCTCCCAGGAACCCACTGTCCCGCGCGATGCCGACCGCCTGGAAGGCGCCAGAGGCGACCCACAGTCCCCCGCGGCCGACCCCGTAACTTCCCAGCACGCGAGCGTGGCCGCCGTGACCGGAGGAAGCTTCACGCACCCGCCAGGACCCCCGCAACGGCGAGCTTCTGGCCGCGTTTGTCCCCGACGCTCCGGCCTATAAAAGGCCCCGCCGATCAAACGCAGAGACTCACCCAGCCACCAGCTACCTCCCAGACATCGCCGCTTACTCCCTCGTGCCCTAGTTCGCCGTCGCCAACCTCGCCGGCGCAGTACTGGACGGGCGGAGCGCCGCCCCGTCCGACCACCTGGAGGCCAGCTTCTGCAGGGAATCGGAGGAGGAGGAGCACCGCAGCCGATCCCGAGCGTCGCCGTCGAGTTTCGTTTCCTCTACGCCCCGCCGTCGCCGTCGAACGCCGTCGCTGCTCGCAGGTGAGCTCCCGCTTTGACTGAGGAAGAAGAAAGACCCTGAGCCGTTCGATCTAGATCCGACGGTAACTTACCGATTCGGGTTTCGTAATTAGATCTGACATCGCGACCCCACCTGTCAGTCCCGTTTTTATTTCCTTTCCCCCGCGCGAAACGGTATGGGCCGGCCCGTTCGGCTTGATTCGGAATAGGGCCCGGCTCGTTTCACGTTTCGGTCCGATTCGTTTTTAATTAATTCCCGCCCTTTTCTTTTATTTCAAAACTATTTCAAATGGTATTTTCAAATTCAATTTCCTAGAGTTTTATAAGTCCAAATTTAGCAAATAAATATTCGTTGGAAAGCTTAGAAAATACTCTATCCAATAGTACTGGTTAGATTTCCAAATCAGTTAAAAATAAAATGGGATATGAATAGTGTGACCCTAGCTTGTTAATTAATGAAAGATTTCTAGAAAATTATTTAAGCCATCAAAAATCATGAAAATTAAAATGTGAACTTACTAATGACCCCTCTTACTGTTAGTCAACACTAATCTACCCAAACCATATTAGTGTGACCATTTAGACCCTAACCCAAACCTATTGGTTAGCATAAAATGATAGAGCCCTAATGCACACTTAGAATTAATTGCCCTCTGTACAAATCCACTTAGTGAACCCATCCCACTTAAACTTGTCTTAGTAACCCCAAATCACCTCCACTGCTGCACAAGTGAACCACTTATGCTACTTAATAGAGTAACTAGCTTGCACACTTGAAGAAAAACTTAGAAGGAAAACTTACCATCCAACCCCATAGCAATGCAACCTAAGTGCTTGGTTAGCAAACAAGAGTGTGTGCCTGGTGTGTTGTTGGTTTGGTGAAGTGATGGTGTGCTTGTGTTTATTCGTTATTAGACGCTAGTGTTGCCGAGGAGGATATTGGAGGGGATTATTATTATCAAGAAGAAGAAGAAAACCCCGGACACTTTGCCAACCAAGGCAAGCCATCTTTTGATTCATACTCCCACTACCTAGTTTTAAAGTTGCATTCTACTTGTTTTAAGTAAATTGCATGACTGAATTGCTAGAGTAGAATGATAGAAGTAAATTGCATGATTGAATTGCCAGAGTAGAATGATAGAAGTAAATTGCATGATTGAATTGCTAGAGTAGAATGATAGAGCATATTGATGTCTTGGTTATCAAGAGCATCAAGCTGAGTTTATCCAACCATAGTAGTAGTACTATCACTCAATGTAGTTGCTTAGTCGCTAATAAAAGTTGAGGCTATCTCTGGAGGAACCCCATTTGAAAGGTGGTGACTTGACCTTGAAACTTGAACTGGGAGTTTGCTCCTACATGATGGCTTTATGAAAGAAAATAATCTGGACTAAGAACTATGAAATGTATTTCTCAATTGACAACGAGTGATGTACATGGGTGCCAACTATACCGTACAACCACGTTACCCCTATATGGGAAGGGGCTTAATCCGTAGTTTGTTGATCTTAGTATGGGAGGTCTTGCATAAAATCTTCATGGAAGGACTCCACGGGCGGATACTTCTTGACCAAGTGGATTCCACTAACCCGGCCTCCGGGATGGGCATAACTAGAGGCGCCGGAGCGGGAAGTCCGTATCCCGGGCTCTAGGGAAGGATCCTATACTAGGATGAGCAAGTGAAAGAATTTGTTTGATTATCTGAAAACCGCATACCTTTGTGTATAGCGAACCGTGGATTTCTCCCGGCAGATGTATCGAATCTTGTGGGTAAAGTGTACCCCTCTGCAGAGGTTTTCAAACTATTCGAATAGCCGAG
This sequence comes from Dactylis glomerata, assembly GCA_007115705.1. Lineage (NCBI taxonomy): Eukaryota > Viridiplantae > Streptophyta > Magnoliopsida > Poales > Poaceae > Dactylis > Dactylis glomerata. Next base: position 918,951 of record QXEO01000121.1, on the reverse strand, counting down.
TCCTCGGTCATGGACGGTTGGCAAACTCTACCTGGCTTTTGTCAAAACTAAAAATAACAAGGGTGAACTTGGTGAATGACATGAATTTGAATTGACATGACTTGCCCTTGATCTTGACACATTGAAGTTCCTCTTTAGAATGAACTTAGAGAACTAAACCTCTTTTCTACAAAGGAGCATTCTTGGGAAATAAAGCTAGCTTTTGCAAACCAACTTAGTGCTTAGTCCACTATACCCAACCTTGCATATCTACTTCATCTTTTCATTTATAAGATGGTTTGCGAGTGCATCCAATGTACTCACGGCTGTGTCCCTGGCTATCAACTTGGCCAGACTATGGGGAGGAATACCAGGAGGAAGGGTATGAAGAAGAGTACCAGAACTAAGCTCGTCTCCGTGAGTCGCCAATTGCCTGTAGGGAGAAGGCATGGGCCGAAGACGGTACTTCCGCTGCTATATTGTGTTGTAATATGACTTGGTCTATATGACCATTGTATTTGAATCATCGTATTGTAATGTCTATGGAACTGGTTACCAACTACGTTATGTATATCGCAACAATGATTCTGGGATTGCGGTGGAATACGTAACGGGCACTTCGAATTTGTTATCAAATTTGAGGTCGTCACATATATGCATAGCTTAACTCGCATTAAGAATTCAGAGTCCAGATAGTATACGCCTCCAATAGAGATTGAAAGTCCAGCTCTTATACGTCTCACTTGAAAATTGCAAACGTGCACCTGTCGTGGTTGACAGTAAATCTAAACCATCCATACATCTTAACTTTAGCGTGATGAATCTCCACCGTTGATTGTTAGGTGTTTTAATAATATAATAGATAGATTTACTATTATTCATTGATATATTTCATATTTAGAGTTGATACTTATGTTATTTCCTTTGTTTCCACATGTTTGATGATCATCGGAGGATTTGCTGCCGGAGTCAGGATTCTGCTGGAAAAAGGACCATCAAAGGACCATATTTTGATGATCAGGAAAATTCCAGAAAAATACCAGGAAATTATATTTTCCCAGAAGACTCAGGAAGCCAGAAGGAGGAGTCAAGACGAGCCAGGAGGGGCCCACACGCCAGGGTGGCGCGGCCTGACCCCTGGCCGCGCCAGCCCTGTGTGTGGCTGCCCTGGCCCACTTCTGGTCTTGCCCCTTCGCGTACTTCATCATCCCCGAAAACCTAAGTCAGAGGGGGGCTCAGAGTTAGACACAGCCGCCTCTGCGGGGCGGAGAACACCAGAGAGAGAAAAGCTCTCCGGCAGGGAGAAATCTGCCGAGGAAATTCCTTCCCAGAAAGGGGAGATCGTCGCCATCGTCATCATCATCGCACCGGACTTCATCGGGATCATCATCATCATAATCCCCATCACCAACACCTTCATCTCCACCATCACCACGCCATCCCGCTGTAACATCTTGAGTTGGATCTTGTTATATTCATAGGGGAAACTTTCCCGGTGTTGATTACTCTTGTAGTTGATGCTATTGAGTGGAACCGTTGAATTAAGGTTTATGTTCAGATTGTTATTTACCATTATTCTACCTCTGATCATGATCCATATGATGTCTTGTGAGTAGTTCGTTTAGTTCTTGAGGACATGGGAGAAGTCAAGATGTTATTAGTGAATTATTGTTGAGAAATATTTAATGGTTTGATATTGTTGTGGTGCTATTTCACTAGTGGTGTCATGTGAACGTCGACTACATGATACTTCACCATTTATGGGCCTAGTGGGATGCATTGTGTATTTGGCTACCGATTGTGGGGTTGCTGGAGTGACAGAAACCTAAACCTCCGTTGGGAAACCATTGCACCAGGGAGCGTTGGATCTTAGAGTTTAAGGTTGTGGTTAGATTTATCTTAATTACTTTCTTGTATTTGCGGATGCTTGCAGGAGGGTATAATCACAAGTGTGTATTTATCCTAGTAAGGGTAGTGCGCTAGCACAGGTTCACCCCCATAACACCTATCAAACCAATAAAGACTATTGGCTTTATGAAGCGAAAGCTCTTGGCAGAAATTCCCGTGTGTCCTCGAGAACGTTTGGTTATTATAAGTACACAACTGGCTTGTCCTTTGCTGAAGAAAGGATTGGGCCACTTGCTGCAATTGTTACTACTATCTTTTATTTACTCGGACTTTATTTACTCGTATTGCCAATTACCCCTGAAAACCTGTTTGCTAGTATTTACAGTGAATCCTTGATCAAAACCACTCATCAACACCTTCTGCTCCTCGTTGGGTTCGACACTCTTATTTATCGAAAGTACTACGATACACCCCCTATACTTGTGGTTCATCGGTCCACCAGGATTTTCTTCGCATCGTAGACACGGATAAGTACCAGCAGAGCGCATCCATGTGCGTATACCGGGCCACACAGGACGGATCCTGGGGTCTTACCTTCATGATATATTTCAACCACAACATTCAAGTTTTGTCACGATGACGCAACTCGAGAATCATATGTCGCAGTCTTGTTTGACTGTTTCAATATACAAAATAATCGAGTTATCCTTTTTAACTCTTCATAAATAGCTCCCGATGGGAGTAATCGATCTTTATTTTGTCGACAATATAGTCGAAGTTCGTTGTTTGATAAAATGTAGCCGATTATTCCTAAATCACTTGTCCTCCAGCTGGTTTTCTTATAATGTAAGCCCCCGAGTCCAGGACGAGGTATGCTCCACTTCTTGACAGACACTTTCCTCTTTTTTGTTTGCACGTATCTTTTAATTTGACACTTTTAACGCTTCTTTATCGTCTGCTATGGGCAGAATATAAAATCCCATTGATATACTTTGGACCTAGCCTCTGTAGAGGCCCATTAGTGTGTACTTATAAATAAAGCACGTATGGCGACGGTAAAAACCCTAATTCCTTCATTAGTATCTTCCTCTATCGTATCTTCTTCTTCCTCATCCCATCTAGGGTTTTTCCTTCACACCGCTTCTCTCCATGGCCGATGCAAGTGGATCACGTTTGAATATCGGTGCCCCGGTAGAGAAACAGGGTCGCGGCCACCCCCGCGGCAGTAAGAATAAGGCTACAATCGCAGCTGTGGCATCCTCGTTGTCTGCTCCGATGAAGCGGCGCCCCGGCCACCCGGTAGGAAGCAAGAATAGGCCCAAGGTTTCCTCTGCTGCGCCTGGTCCGAGCGCTCCTCCTCATAATGCTTCTCCTCCTCCGCCCAGAGTGTACTCCTTCTTTTGCATCGCTGGCGCTCAGTGCCGCGAGATTCAGCAGGTGCCGCTGAAGTTCACCAATTTCATGGACGGGCGAGAACTGTGGGAAGCGGTTCTTCGTGAACACTCCGGGGGAGGAACTCCCTATGAAGTGGAGGTCTGGTACGATGGCGCCGGCGAGATGTACTTCAAGGGCGGCTGGTCGCACTTTGCAGAGGATCATGACCTCCACCAAGGTTTCTTCATGACTTTCGACTTCCATATCGGTACGTCGAAGTTCGACGTGAGGATCTATGATGGCACCCAATGCCAGGAGGAGTATGAAGCGCAAGTGCACTTTCATTAGATTTTCCTTTTATGTAATCTCTTTTCCTAGTTGTCCTTTTGCGTGTTATCTATAATAACTAATCGTGTTGGATTATGCTTTGTGCTTGCTTTATGAATAGACCATGGGAATGGATCGCCGTTCCGAAGTATGCACTTAATATATTTTTAGGTTCCTTTGAACCGTGCGTATTGTTGCCAAATATCGGGTTGCGAACAACCTGGTAGTATCTCTCAGATAATCACAAATCTTGACAACTTATTAACTTTATTTCGTATGACTCGAGGGTCTGAGCCCCCGAGTGGAAAGGGAAATACTTATACATATTGTCGAGTTGACCCAAGGAACCCAACCTGTGGCCTCATGTTCTGGGTCCAGAGGGTCATAACTCAAAAAACTCTTTGTCGCCTTATGTCACCTACGCATAGAACCACCGTAGTTGTTCTGCATTCCACGGGTTGCTCTCGTCTTTCCCCGTTTTCTTGTCTTGTAGTCGATAAGCTCCTCCTAGTATTACTTCTATCACGATGTAAGGTCCTACCCATGGGAACTCTAGTTTTCCATGCCCGTCTTGCTTGAGTCGCAAGACTAGATCTCCCACCACGAAAGATCGTGGACGAACTCGACTACTGTGGTAGTTTCGTAGATTTTGCTGATATTGAGTGGCTCTGGTGACTGCTACGTCTCTCACCTCGTTGAGTGCATCGACATCATCCTGAAGTGCCTCTGTGGAAGTTGTCTCATCATACGCCACGATTCTTTGCACCTCATGGGTCATCTCGACTGGAAGCACGTCTTCTGCGCCGTGGACCAGAAAGAAGGGTGTTTCTTGAGTAGCTGTGTTAGGTGTAGTTTGGAGACTCCAGAGTACTGAGGGTAGCTCGTTTACCCAAGCGTGCTTTGCCTTCTCGAGGGGTGCTAACAGCCTTTTCTTTATCCCATTGCATATTAAGCCATTGGCTTTCTCGACTTGTCCATTTGTCTTTGGATGCGCTACAGATGCGAATTTTAGTTTAATTCCCAAACTTTCACAGTAATTCTCGAACTCCTTCGATGTGAAGTTTGTCCCATTATCTGTGATAATGCTGTGTGGTACTCCGAAGCGAAAAACTATGGAATTGATGAAGTTGATCGCGGCTGTAGAATCTTGGGTTGTTACTGGGGCTGCCTCCACCCACTTGGTGAACTTGTCGACTGCCACCAGCATATAAACATGCCCTCCTGGCCAAGATTTGTGCAATTTTCCTACCATGTCGAGACCCCATTGCGCAAAGGGCCAGGATAATGGTATTGGTTGCAATTCTGCTGCTGGTGCATGTGGTCAAGATGCGAAACGTTGACAGGCCTCGCACTTCCTCACTAAATCTTTCGCGTCTTCAATGGCTGTTAGCCAATAGAATCCTGCACGAAAGGCTTTGGCTGCAATGGCTCTGCTGCTAGCGTGATGTCCACATACTCCTGCGTGGATGTCCTTTAAGATTTCTTGCCCTTCTTGAGGAGTGATGCATCGTTGCAAGATGCCTGTTATACTTTTCTTGTATAATTTTCCTTGCAACACGACAAAAGCCTTGGATCGTCGTATTATCCTCTTTGCTTCTACTGTGTCTTCGGTAGTGCTTTGTTTATCATGTATGCCAGATATGGCTGCATCCAGGTTTCTTCGATCATCATGACTTCTTCTGGTTCTGCTATGCTTGTTTTTCCATCCCCCGAGCCTGTTTCTTGGTGCTGGCCTTGTTCCTCTGTAGTCGAAGTTTCGTTGCTTTTTATTGATCTTTCTATGATTTCTTCCCAAAAGACTCCTTGCGGTATGGGTAAGCACTGGGACCCGATGTTTGCTAGATTGTCGGCTTTCTCATTACTGGCTCTGCTGACATGCGAAACTTCGCATCCATTGAATGTTCCCTCTAGATAATAGTATAAGTTTCTGTATGCTGTTATGTTGCGCTGATGGCATCGCACTTGTTCATCACTTGTTGGACGACGAGATTCGAGTCTCCAAATATTTTAAGTCGAGTTGCTCTGCATGCTTTGGCCATTTTGATTCCATGGAGTAGCGCCTCGTATTCGGCTTCATTATTAGAAGCTTGGGGAAAACTCATCCTTAACACATACTTCAACTTGTCGCCTTGTGGTGATATCAGGACTACTCCTGCTCCTGCGCCTTGGATTCTTTTTGAACCGTCGAAGTACATTGTCCATACACTCGATAGATCTGGCGGTCCTGTGTTTTGTAACTCCAACCACTCTGCTGTGAAGTCTGGTAAAATTTGTGATTTGATCGCCTTTCGCTTTTCATACGTGATGTCCAGGGGTGATAACTCAATTCCCCATAAGGAGACACATCCTATTGCTGAAGGGTTGTTCAATATATTGGATAGTGGTGCTTCGTTAACCACTATAATTGGGTGCACCGCGAAATAATGCCATAGTTTTTGTTCTGTTGTGAATACACTATATGCGAGCTTTTGATAGTGCGGGTACCTCTGTTTTGTTGGAGAGAGCACTTCGCTGATGAAATACACTGGCCTCTGGACACCATGAGCTTTTCCCTCTTCACTTCTTTCGACTACCAATACTGTACTCACCACTTGATGTGTTGGTGCGATGTACAATAGTAGTGGCTCTTTTTCGTTTGGTGCGACCAAGACTGGTGGTGTGGAGAGCACTTTTTTCAACTGCGCGAAGGCTAGATCTGCCTCTTCTGTCCACTCAAACTTGTCATCTAACTTTTTCATGAGCGCATAGAAAGGGAGTGCTTTCTCTCCCAATCGAGCGACAAATCGACATAGTGCTGCAACGCGTCCTGCGAGCTTCTGTACGTCTTGCAGTTTCGTTGGTTTCCCCGTCGTTAGGATTGCTTGGATCTTTTCTGGGTTCGCCTCTATTCCTCTTGCCGATACCAGGAACCCCAGGAGTTGTCCTGCTGATACGCCGAAAGAACATTTTGTCGGGTTGAGTTTAAGTTTGTACCTGTTTAGATTGTCGAAAGTTTCTGCCAAGTAATTGATCAGGGACTCTTCTTTTCTTGTGGTGATGACCACGTTGTCGATGTCGACTTGGATGTTGCGTCCTATTTGGCTTCCGTGGCAGTTTTGCATCATCCGCTGGTAAATTGCTCGCGCGTTTTTTAAGCCAAAGGGCATGACTTGGTAACAGAACACTCCATATAGTGTGATGAAGGCTGTCTTTTCCTCGTCCTCTTTCTTCAGTTTGATCTGGTTATAACCAGAATATGCATCCAGGAAGGAAAGCCTTGCACACCCCGCTGTTGAATCTACTATTTGATCAATGCGAGGTAGAGGGAAGGGATCCTTCGGACAGTGCTTGTTGAGAGATGTGTAGTCGACACACACTCTTTGTACGTCTATGTTTTTCTTGGGTACAATGACTGGGTTAGATACCCCAGTTGATCGGTGTTTTCTAGCCTGTGTAGCTCGGATGCTATTGCTTTCCTTTTGGGTTTGTCAAATTGTCGTAGTGGTTGCTTGACTGGCTTTGCTTTGGGATCCACATTTAGTGCATGCTCGACGAGTTCCCTAGGAACCCCTGGCATGTCTAAAGGACACCAGGCGAAGATTTCCCAGCGCTCACAGAGGAACTCGACGAGCGCGCTTTCCTATGCGGGATCCAAGTTTACCGATATGGAGGTGGTTTTGTTCGGGTCCGTGGGGTGGACCTGTATTTTCTTTGAGTCTTGAGTTGCATCGAAAGCCTGATCTGGCAGGGATCGTCCGACGTCGGGTAGCACATTGTGGTCGGTTTCGCCTTTCAGCCTTGCGTACTCTACTGTCATGCTGAAAGTTTGTGCTAGCCTGTTGAATTCTTTATCACAAGTGTTGGATAATTCAAAGCTTCCTTGTACCGTGATTGTTCCTTTGGGTCTTGGGATTTTGAGCGTGAGATATGCGTAGTGAGGTACTGCCATGAATTTTGCAAATGCTGGGCGCCCCAGGATTGCATGGTACTATGAAGGCCAGTCCATGACTTCAAACTCCAACTTCTCTCTGCGATAGTTGTTGCTGTTGCCGAAGAAAACGTCGAGTTCTATTTTTCCGAGAGGGTAATTTGTGCCTCCTGGTACTATTTCGTGGAAAGAACAATCTGTTGGCTTTAGAATTTCTAATGAGATGCACATTGCCCTCAGAGTCCTTGCGTATATTAGGTTTATGCCGCTTCCTGCGTCCATGAATACTCTCCCAATGTCGTATCCCCCTATTTGTGCCTTTAGTACCATCGGTCAGGGCCCCGGCCTGGGCACTTTCCTCGGGTGGTCTGCTCTGCTGAACCTGACTGGTTGATCGGACCACTACAGGTACTCTGTAGTGGCTAGTGGTGATGACATGGCTAGGTTTACTTGTCTAGATATGCTCTTGCGCTCTTTCTTGGATTTTGGCACCGGTTGGATCATTGCAGATATATATACCTTCGACTCTAGATGTTTTGCTAGTCGCTGTACTTGGTATCCCTGACTCATACTTTTCTTTTCTTGCCGTATTCTTTGGTTCGAGTCTATGGCACTTTGTAGCCTCAAGAAGGTTCTACAGTCCTTCATCTGGTGGTTAGAAACTCTTTTTCCCATCTAGGTATGCGTAGTGGATTCGACAAGGTCCGTAGAGCATGTCCTCTGCCGATGGGCCAGAGTACTTTGTTTTTTCTACTCCATGCTTTGCTCTTGCCTGGAACTCCCTGTTTTTGTAGCCTTCCTCGTCCCTTCTTTCGTGTCCTACGGCTACCTGGTTTCGCCTTGCATGGCTATCTCCATTGTGGTATCTTCGCCTCTGCCTGCTTGCTCTGTCGACTTCTGGTGAACGTCCCCTTTTGTTGTTATACGCGTCTTCTCCATCGGCGAATCTGTTGGCTACTTCCATTAGTTTAGACACTGTCCTTGGCTTTGTTCTCCCTATCTCTTCCACGAGGTCCAAACAATGAAGGCCAGCCAAAAAAGCATCTATTGCTCTCTTGTCGGAGACGTCTTCTGCCGAGTTTTTGATTACACTCTAGCGTTGTACGTAAGAGCGTAGGGTTTCGTCTCTCTTCTACACGCATGACTTGATTTCTTCCAGAGACACTGGGCGCTTATATGTTGTGACGCCCCAAAATTGGCACCTTGCAAGTTACAGCAATCATGCCACAATTCGCACGATGTCGCTTTGGAAACGCCCACCAAGCAAAATGTGCGCGTCGCAACATACACATTATGCGGGTGGAATCAAGATAGTAACATTACACAAGTTCACGATGGAACCCATAAAAGAATATATAACCACAAAGACTCCACGAGTCAAGAATTCAAATGTACATACAAAGATCCAAATCATACATAAAGCAAAATAGTATCCGAGTACGGACAAGAATACAAATGGGCCTAAGAGACCTGAAGATAAACGATGGCGTCCATAACCCTGCCCAGGCCAAGCCGGAAGGGTAACCTTGCTAACGTCGTCGCTTCCGTGTACCTGTCTTCACACATGCTTTGGCAAAAATCCGAGACGAGCAACAATAAGTATAAAGTACTTAGCAAGACTTCAAGACGTATAAAGTGTAGTCAACAAGCCGCCTTTATACGTGAGGTACGCAGACAAGCTCGAGAGACTCAAAAGGACGTCGGCTGTATGGTGGGGTTAAGCGGCAGCGAGCAAGCACTAAAGAACCTATAGAGATACTCTACAACTTCTGTCTAATCAGAATAAGATAAGAGAGCGCATAAAGTAAAGGACTAGAATACTACAACAAACATAACCCAGCCGATGAATCACCTCGTTGTGACCACACGAAGAAGCAATATCAAAGGCACTCACACGGTAGGAAATTTTATAGCAATTTAATATTGTAGTAGAACTATTTACTATGCCACTTTTTATCATCAATTAGGTGCAAGTTGTTCTATGATCGAGTAGAACGGCTCCAAGTCGTCCATAACCGCGGACACGGCTTTTCGAAAAGATTTACCCTGCAGGGGTGCACCAATGTACCCATACACGCTCGATCAATCCAATCTAGACAAGGAATGGATATCATGACGAGACCATTGCTAGTTCTATGAGAGAGTTTAGGGGGGCCAGCCTACTAAGCTACCCGCAACGAAGTCGGTTGAGCTTCAGAGACAAACTCAGAAGTTTGCGTCGGCGGCTCAGTCTGGAGCAAGACTCTATCGAGAGGCATCATCCAGCTTCGCATAAAAACGTCCCGCAGTCAAATAAACCTGCCACCTTTCGAGGTGACACAACCACACCCTGTTGAGGGGGGCTTAGAGACTCCGCCACCATGAAAGGTCACTCCACCCAAATCCAAATCCAAATCCAAATGTAAATACGATGTTGTGGCCCCCGGTAAACTAACTCGAGAAAAAGTAGTAAGTCAAGGGAGACCCCATGGAATCTTCTACGAGTGGTTAGCGCGCACAGCTTAGAACAATTCATGCGAACTCGGGGTCCTAGGGGACACAAGTGAGCCGTCATAAAACAGGCAAAATGACTCACCGATGCCTCTGCTTAATCAAGTGTAGTTGTAACATAATTAAATCATGTTTATTTCCAACATCTAATATCCAACTTATCTCCAATTCATAACCATTAAGTAAAGCATGTGATAACTTCCCAACAACCCGATAAGATAAAACAACTTGAAACAACCTAAGCATGCCTACGACTCGCAAGGCCAACTCAAACAATAAGCAAAAGGTAATAGGCGGGAGGTGGCGGAAATATAGTTTTGCTTTGGGGAAACAGGTGGATAGGATACGTGACTCGAACAAAGCATCAGAACACAAGGCTAGCATAAAGCATAAAACAAAAACACAAATAGGTAATAAGTACCCCTATAGGTTGGTAAGGGGCGGGAGAGCTTGCCTGGCAAGATTGTCGAGGAACACCCGAAGAACTCGTCGTTGCTCACATCATCACAAAACGTCCTATCCACGAAGAAACAAATAGCTACAACAAACAATGGATGCAACACTTACTTCTACGGTAAAAGAATCGGCATGATCATGGGAATGCATGCATGGCATGGCAATTATGATGCAATGCAACTTATCAAAATTAAGCAGAATCGAAATTTCAACACACATATATAGTTCAAGTTATTTTACTACTCGGCAAATTTAAATGTTGATAAGCATGGTAAACAAGGCATGGGTGAGCTACACAAAATTAATTGAAGTGAGGAAATCATAATTAGTCATTCCCAAATTACTTCATATGTTACTTATTAGGTGTAATGCAAACTATCATGTCACGACATGATGAGAGATGCAAACAGATATATGGATAGCATATTCAGATTCTACACATTTTTCTGAACAATTTTCATATAAAATACATTTTATTCCGAGTTATGATTTGCAAGATACGAATTTAACAAGTTTCAAACATTTTCTGAAATTTTCTAAAAACAGATAAACAAGGGGAGACTTTTCTCACCGAGGGCTCACCCAGCCATAGCAGCTACCACGCGGGACCGAGCAGGTTGACGGGGCACTGATGGGGCAGGGAAGCAAAGCTGGCGCCGGTTCAGACTGACGGACGGGAACCACCTGTCAGTTTCGGATAAGGTTCAAAAAAATGTGGGATTAAATCCCCGGGTAATAGAGTTCGAACTCAAGATCTCCTTTTGAAGAGCAAGGGCACCCACCAATTGGGCTACTAAGTAATGATGTAATGGACGGGCCGCACGTCCTTTTGAGGAGATCTTCTAAGACATCTACTTTCAGAATTCAGACGGAGGCAGCCTGGCGGAGGGTGCAGGTTGAGCAGGGATCCATCGGGGTAGCGCGAGCCTGGACGCGGGCCTTGCTGCGGAAGAAGCGCCACACTTCAGGGAACCAGCACCATATGGCACGGGGATCTAGGAGCCACCGGAGAGCACCGGCAGCGAGCACCTGTGGAGAACAGCGGCGGTCAATGTCGGCACAAGGCTGTAGTACGAGAACCGGAAGGGGAAAAGGTTCAGGAGGCTCGGAAACTCACAGGGATGACGATGGTGTGGTCGGGGAAGCCAGAGTGGGTCAAACGGTGATGGAAACATCTTCGAAGTGCGCGCTGCCGGAGTTGACGAAGACGACCACGCCGGATACTGGGAGTGCCCCAGCTGGATTTTCTTTGATGAAAAGAACCGTGGCGCCGAGGCGGAGCCCCTGGTGTCGTCGTCTTGGCGCGAGGTAGACTAGAACGGCGGGGCGACGGTGAGGTGCCTCGATGAGCTTCGGTCGGTGGAGAAAATCGGAGCCAGAAAAGAAAATAGAGAGGAAGAGGAGGGGATGGCGGCGCGAGGGTGGGGGAAGGGAGGCGGCTAGGGTTTCTAGGGATCCTTGGTTGGGGATTTTATGGAGGGGGAAAAGGTGGAGGAGGTGGTGGTGCTCAGTGACGTTGGTAGAGAGGTTCACGCCTCCTGCGTGTTTCGTCCAGGAAGACGACAGAAAAGTGGCGAGGGGTCTTTGTTGGGCTGCAGGCACTCTGTTGGGCCTCTTTGCTTCTTTACCCATTTTTTTCTAAGTTCTTCTCTTCTTCTTTTTGCAGAGGTTTGAAGGAGATTTCAAAACATATTTTAAAATAGTTTAAATTCCCCAAAACATTTTTTTTACTGTAGTTTTAAGCTTGAATTAAAATAAGAAAGGAAGGGGAAGATTATTATAAAACCATACAAGCAAAATAATAAAATAGGTTTTAAGAAAACAATTTAGATTGAGAAAAACATGCAAGGTGATAACGCATGATGATGCACAAAAATAAAAGAACAAACAATTCTAAAAAGGGGATTTTTCTGGGCCGTTACATATGTCGAGCGAAAATTTCTTGTGAATTGGCTCTCTAGTTCTCCCGAAATCCCGATGGAATCGTTGGGTAAAGTGTTCAACCAGGACCGTGCTGCACCGGTGAGGTGTAATTGCAAACTTTGCATGGCCGTTGCTCTTGTTCCTCCAAGTATTTGTACTGCTTGCAGGTAGTCTGATAACCATAGAGTGGGTTCTTGTGACCCATCATATTTTTGCTGGTCGTGTGGTAATTTGAATCCTTTGGGTACCCGCGTTTTGCGAACCCTGCGGGTAAAGCACCCATCTCTTTATCGTCGTCTTCGTAATTTTCTTCTTTCCATGCATAGCGTGCGTTGTTTACTCGTGCTTGTGCTATTATGTTCCTTGCGTCCTCCTTCCGTTTTTGTCGCCTCTCGCCACCTGATGACTCACTGGATTCATTTCGTGAGGATTTGCGCTTGAACTCTTCCTTTCGCCCTTCCTTACGATGTGTCGCCTTTTCCTCTGGAATTTTTTCCATTAGCTTGTCTTCTATCAACCTGAGGATTCGTATTGCGGCTTGATGCATGTGATCCCGCGGATCACCAGGCCCTGGTTGTGTGGTTAGTAGGTACGAATGTGCTGCTACCAATGCTGCTTCTGGTGTTTCTTGCACAAAGTCTTCTTCCTCATCTGATGGCTGCATGCTTAAACTTTTTGCTTAGCTTTCTTCTCTTGTCTGTGCTGTTGTCCTCCTGTTGTGCTTCAGGTCTCTGTGCCTTTCCATGCTGGACTCTGATGCATCGCTATACTCATCCCAATATCCTCCACTTGATGTACTGTTGTCATCTCGGCTTCTCATAAACACGTCTCTTTCCTCCCTTAACTTTTTCCTGTGCTAGTGCAGTGCATATTGATATCCCATTAGAACTTCTCTCCTTGAATCTGCGGGTACTTCCGTGCCGTGATTGATGGCTGACATGATGATTCTCCACTCTCCGGTTGAGACGTGAATTTTCTCCTTTTCCTTCTTGCTGTTACTCCTTGGCTTGTCGACTTGCATGTCGACCTCTTTGTTGCCTTCGTGATTATTCTCTTCTGCTGCTTCAGTGATAATGATGCATAGCTGGTGTACGCTTCTAGAGACGCCACTGCTTCCGGTGGCGAAATCCCTTGGACTATCGTGTGGTTTAATTACTGTTGCTTCCATGTCGGGCTTTCCCCGAGTTTCGTTGAATTCCTCGAGTCCCTTTGGCATATCTTCTGTTGCTGTGAGACTGACCGACGAGTTAACTTCGCTGGAAGAGCCCATGGATGATCCAGATATTGTGATTCTCTCGACTTTGCTTGCCGACGGACCCGATTTCGTTGGATCCAAAAGGCAAATTGAACCCAAAGGTCTGACGTAAAAGCTCAAACTTCTGATCGTCATCTCCATCTCTTGATTTTTGCCGACTTCTGGATTGCTATTGGCTAAAAGCGAAAAAGCCGTCGAATTCATGATTCCAACGCCCAAGTTCCCCACGGTCGGTGCCAATTGGCAAAGGTTAACTCGACAAATGTCCTAGATGAAGGACTTAGGATCGGGGAGATAGGGCGTCGGATGAACTCAAAGGTGAAATCAGTCAAACAAGGTGTGTATCGAAAGTAAACGTGGGTGTAAACTTGGCTTGCTTTCAATCTGTCCCTCACCGCCCTCTCCTGGCCCCTATATATAGGTGGCCAGGTCTCAAGGATCAGGAGGGATCCGATATAGATTACAATATCGACATACGACATGAACTCGTATTTCGACTAGCATTACAACTGGGCCTAGCTTAACGGGCCTCAGGGGTACTCAACTGTCGGGCTCTATTATCTATACCCTTGTCAGTAGGCAAGTGAAAGATTTTGCTTGATCATCTGAAACCCGCATACTTGTGTATGATGATCTGTGGATTGTTCCCTATAGATGTATTGAATCTTGTGGGTAAAGTGTACCCCTTTGCAAAGGTCAAAACTATTCGAATTGCCGCGTCCTCGGTCATGGACAGTTGGGTTAGTGGTACTTAACCTTTGTCAAGATTTTGGCAGATATGAAATGAACTATGACACGTGTAAATGACTTGAATTGATTAATGACTATGACCAACACTTGAGGTTCCATCTTAGGTTCCAATTAGAAAACTAAAAACTCTCTTATGTTTTAATGACTATTCTTGGGAAGGAAAACTAGCTTTATGCAAACAAACTTAGAGCTTAGACCACTACACAAGCCTTGCCTACTTCCTTTACTTTCTGTTTATAAGATGGTTTGCGAGTGCATTCAATGTACTCATGGCTCTGTCCCTGGCTATTGACTTGGCCAAACTATGAGGAGGAATATCCAGAGGAAGGATATGAAGTGGCGTACTAGAACTAAGATCATCTCCTAGTCAGCATTGCCTGTAGGGTGAAGGCATGGGCCTGAAGACGTTAATTTTGCTGCTATTATTATGTTGTATTATGAACTTGGTCACTATGACCATTTGTATTTGAACCACTCGTATTGTAATGTCTATAGGGCTGGTTACCAACTACGTTATGTATATCACAACAATATTCTGGGATTGTGATGGAATTCATAATGAGCACCTCGAATTTCATTAAATTTGGGGTTGTCACACGACCGCCTCAAAGAAGAAGCCGGCTGTTGAGGGCACCTCCCAGAAGAGGAGGACGCTGCCTGCTCGGAAGGAGCCAACCAAGAAGAAGAGGAAGGAGGAGCTAACAGTGGCTTTGAAGGATGACCTTCCGCCCAAGAAGGCTTCGAAGAAGGCCGCGAAGCGCAAGGCTATTGAGGTGGACGGGTGAGTTCCCATACTATCTTGCCTGCTTTTGTCTTCTTGTATCTCTCCTACTGATTGTCGTGCGGTGTTTTACTCGCAGGGCTGCCATCGATATTTTTTTTGAAGGGAGGGGGGGAAAATAGTGGGAGAGGGTCCCACTGTGATTTATTAAAGATGGATAATTACAAATACAAGGTAGTATAAAAAGTTAAAAAGTACAAAAGTAAAACGCAAGTGAAATCTTCTAACCAACTAAAGAATTGTTCCTTGAACTTATTCTTTATTCTGTGGCCCAACATTCTAAGTTCTTCATGAACAATAGCTTTCCAACTAGCAAAACTTGGCCTCTGATTATTCAAAATCTTGTTGTTTCTAACAATCCTGTCGTCGTGGTGAAACAACATATGCCATGGGATGGCTTAAATGGGGGCCGAACTAGATGCTGGAGGATTCGGGAGAGGGGAACGAGCTGAAAAGCACGACAGAAAGGAACACAGATCTACCCAGGTTCGGGGCTCTCGTAAGGAGATAACACCCCTACTCCTGCTCTACTGGTTATATATTTGGATCGATGGAGTATACAACAATGGCGCTTCCAAGCTCTATGCTAGAGGAGGAAGATGAACTGCTAAGTGTAGGAACACAGAATGACCAACCCTTTACTAGGGCTCCCTGTGCCACCTTATATAGTGGTGGCCAGGGTTACAACGGTCACCTAAGACCAGGAGACACCAACTACACTCCAAATAGGGCAAGCTGACGAGGGCAGACGCCCTTGACTTTCACCCTGATTGCTCTCGATGGGACTCACCCTTGCTGTACCTTGTACTACTAGGACTGTGACCTTACCTCTATGAGGTAAGCTCTGTACTTGTGCACAGTGAGGGTAGGTAGACCACCACTGTGCCCCCTGTCAACACGATCTTCCTCCATGCTGAACTGAACCTTTCCTTGATTGTAGGGATGTGACGCCTTGGTTGACTCATGTAACCCGGATATGACCGTTGGCCATATACCGGACTTATATGCCGGACCAATGACCTATGAAGGTCGGGTAATCCGGCCTCCCCTGCTTCTGCACAACACATCAAATAGGTAAGCCGGCATATCTAAGCATATGCCGGCACTCCTCAATTAGTATCCCGGTTAATCCGGCATATCTATACTGCCGCCGGGATACACTTATATGCCGGTCTGGCCGACGCTCCTCTATTCCGGCCAGACCCCATCTAGGTCAACCGACATAAAGTCAACCTTACTCTTTGTAACTTTCCAGCCTCTTGACCCTACCGGGGGTCATCCCCCCGACATTAGTCCCCGAAGCTGTCGAGGTCCCCCAGTCCTGACTGAGGGGCCTTGGCAGGTTCAACATATCTTCTTTTCATTATATCTCGTCTCTATCGTTATATGCCGACGATTAGAGTATATGCCGGGACATCCGCACATATACCGGCTACTGTTCCTTCTCCACAAGTTATCCCGGCCGGTCCCGGGGTATTCCGGACGGAACCTATTCCCCGGGCAGCTATTCCGGCATGATGAGACTTCCTTGAGAAGCCAAGCCCGACAGTTTGCATCGAAACTTGCAACTGCCCTGCCATCATGAACGGTCATACGACGTGACGGTTCGCAGCGCCTTTACTGCAGGCCATCATTGCCTAGTGGCTCGGTTACTGTAACCGCCGCCCCACTCCGTGCCGCCACGTGGCGACCTCCCGCAGAAACGGTCGGGGTAGTGGAACACTCGCCACGATCCCCACGACCCTGGTCCTTCGGTATAAATACGGGGGTGGGGGTAAACTTGCTCTTTTTACCCCCACAGTGCCTTCTTCTTCCTCCGCTCCTCTGCCTCTTGCGCTTCCTCGCCTGACCGAAGAACAACGAAGGAGCACCGCCGCCGTCCTGCTCCACGCCGGTGCCGACGCTCGACGACGCCCGACGTTTCCGTCGACGACGCCGCCGCCGCCTCTTCTCTTTGCAACATTGCTGGGGGATCGGATCTTCCACTGCACGCTCGCCGCCGCTCCATTGCTGCCGGCCAAGCTTCGGTGAGTTCATCCTCTGTTCTTCCTCTTTCATGCTTTTTCGCAGCCTTGTTCCGGTATCACTGCGCGCTTAGATCCTTAGCAGTTTCTGTTCCTAGTATCCTCTTGCCTCGATTAGCATTGCCAGAGAAGCTCTTCTATTGTTCACAGATGTTCTTGCGTAGAGCTTATTTCCACGCTTTGTTTCCGGTTTTAACTGCGTTGCTAGATCTTCCTTTCCCGCTGACTTCTGTGAGAGTAGTATGCCGGAGAGACTAACCTCCCTCTTTTCTCTGATATTGATAGGACTAACACCACGGGACTCCGGCCCTCGCGCCCTGTCCCGGCCATCAAGATGGCATCTTCAAGTATGACGGCCACCTCGGCCTCGGAGGAAGATAACTCGGCCTAGCTCCAAGGACGCTCCGGCTGGGAGGGGTAGGAGGTTACCCCGGCCGACATATCCTGGATCACATCCACCAGGAGAGTCCCGGAGGGTGTTGCATGCCGGCTACCGGCGGGGGAGACTGTGCCGGCACCGGAACCCAGCGAACGAGTCGTCTTCATCGCCCACTTCGAGCGGGGCTTTGGTCTGCCGGCATCGGACTTCTTCCAGGACTTCCTCGACACCTACGATCTACAACCTCATCATATCCCAGCCAATGCCGTGATGATCCTCTCCGCCTTCGCTGCTTTTTGCGAAGGCTTCGCCGGCATAGAGCCCTTTACCCAAGCTTGGGCGAAGTACTTCCAACTGCGGAAGCAAGTCGTCCAAGAACCGCCCCGGAGCAAGGATGACCCGCCGGAGACAGTTCAAGAGAAGAAGGACCGCCCCATGACCTTATGTGGCGCGGCCACCATCATGTCCCGGAAGGGCTCGGACTTCCCCAAGGTGGAGATGCTTGAATCTTGCAAGAAGTGGCAGAAAAGCTTCTTCTATGTCAAGAATATCACGGATGTGGATCTGCTCAACCTGCCACCATTCGTGGACGAGCCACCCTTGGCGATGAAGAATTGGACTTACAATCCGAAGAACTCCGTGATGCCGGTTAACGCCCTCCACCGGGTTAAGGGGGAGCTCCGGGATGCCGGCCTCACCCCACAAGACTTAGTGGCATGCTTTATCAGCCGGCGCGTCTCTCCTCTGCAGCGCCGGTCACATAAAATTTGCCAGATGAGCGGGCCCATGGACCCCACCCGGCATTCTACACACGAGCTGACTCCCGCCGACATTCTGCGGCGGATCAAGGACATCTGCAAGTGTTCCCAGGCCACTTTTGCCTGGGGACTTGAACCGTACAGCCGGAATCGCCCCGCCCCGACGGTAAATCCTCCTAGCCGACACATAGTCTCTTGTCCGGCATATAGATACTTAAGCCGACACATATCTATTTACCGACACATATCATGCTTGGCCCGAGACATTGCTATTTGCCGACATATTCCTTAGTTTGATCAATTGACCTTGCTCTTATGCAAAAATTTAGCTTCCAGGCCATGGAGAACTCCTGCATTGTCATAGCTGCAGACCGCACTGCCGCAGATCCTGAAGACCCGGACCATTGGGACAAACTTCCCCGGAGCACCCGTGCTGCAGCTGCCACGGGTAAGGCCTCCTCATCCCGGCAATCTACTCAAGACCGGAGTGAGGGTGATTCTGACGAGGAGATCCTGATGTATTATGACCCGATGCCACTTGCATATGCCTTTCCTCCCACATCCTTTGCTTATCCTATGCCGTCCTCAGCTATCCCGGACGATGAAGTAATCGATGCTGCGCCATTAAGCCAGGGACCTCCCTCGGCCGGCGCACGCGCTGGCAAGAAGCGCGGGGTCAAACCCCAACAAGAGCCGGCACAGAAGAGGCAGAAGGTTTCGGCGCCTCGCCCGAAGAGACCACGACCTGTTGCCTCGGGGTAAGTCCCTTTTCTTTGTGTTGCCTCCGACATATTTCTTGCTTTGATTACTAACTTGGCGTTTTCTCTCTTCAGGGCTCCTCTTGCGCCGGAACATGCTTCCAGCACAAGCGCCATCCCCAACATTGAAAAACCGGCGGCCACTGCCACCCCCGACATACCTTCAGCAAGCCACACGACCTCCCCGGCGCCGGCATCTTCCCCTGCGCCTGATAAATCCACCTCCCCGGCGAGGGACGATCCTCCGCCGGAACAAGATTACTCTGCCCCCGACGTCCACATGGACTCGGGGGCTCAACAGGAACCTTCGGCTTCTGATGTCCACATGGACACAGGAGCCCAACAAGATGCCCCCGACTCCGGCGCGCCCACTAGCGGCACCGGAACAACTGAGGATGCCGGCGCAAGCAACAAGAGCGCCGGCATAGATAACAAAGGAAAGGGCCCTGCAGTGCCGGAAGTCCGGACAACTCCGGAACCTGCCTCCGCTGGGCAAGCTACACCTGCCGCGCCGGAACAACCAGCGCCCAAGACTCCTTCCACGGAGAAGACTCCTGCCCCAGCCAGGCCTGCTGCCCCGGCCAAGACCTCTGCTCCGGTCAAGTCTGGCACCCTCAAGATCCAGCCGACCAAGTTCGGCACACCATCCGCCGCCACTGCTCCTTCTAAAGCAGCATCCCGGCCCAGCTCTGCTCTGGCCCTGCATCTTGGCAGGGCAGCATCCCGGCCTGGCTACCGGCCCAGCTTCTTCGACACGCCGGAACTTGAGGGCCGCGTCTCCCTACTGACGAAAAGTGACCAGAGCCTTGGGTCTCTTAAGGAGCACTGCATCAGGTGGAATGATGCCGACAGTATGGACACTGCCGACTCCAGGAGCAAGAAATTGGCCGAAGCTTCGGCTACTGGCGATCCATCTGATATCCTGGCCGCGAAGCCCATTCCAATTGCCTGCGAACTCCTCAGCCTCCAGCAAAGACTTCACCGTTTGGCCGATGCCACCAACGTAAGTCTTTTTTACATACCTACATATCCCGAGTCCCCGAAAATGCCGGCTGTCCGGGATACGGACATCCGGGATTTTCCAATACCTTTCTTAGTTAGCTGTTCTCAAATTAACTGTCCAACATATGAGCTCAATCCGAGCTTCAAATCCTAGTCACCGAGAGCCGGGATAGGTGGGCAGCACCTGTGCCGGGTCTTCAACAATCTGAATACTTCATATAATCTTCAATTGTACCGGCATGCTAGAGTTTTCTCATTACCTTTCAAATCCTAACACTTTTGCAGCGCATGAACAATGCACGCGCCGACATGTACCATGACTTGGTGTGCGAGCACCGGAAGTTGTCAGATGCGCTTAGCAAGCTCCGGCTTGAACTGTCCCAGAAAGGTAACCTCTGCCGACATATCCTTATATACCGGATGAGTAGCCTTCTTTTTTCTCCATACACCTTTTGCCGGCACACCTTAATATGCCGACACATAATCTTTTACCGTCATTCTGCAGCTGATGCCGAAGCCCAAGTCACCGAGCTTGTCAAGAGGGTGAAGGAGCTGACAGGTACGCCGGATCCTGCTGTCACCCAAATAGACACTTTATACTTCAAATCCTTTATGTCTTGTCACTGTTTTCTATCTTCACATTATTTTGACTTCAAATCTTTTCAGATGATAAAGCTGCACTGGAGGCACGCCACCAGGACTGTACGCCCTCTGTGGATGTGGCCAAGCAACTGGACGACCGGGATGCCGCTCATAAGGTCGAGATAGAGCAGTTGAAGGGCCGGATCGCTGAGCTTCTGGAGGAGAAGGAACAGAGGGAGGGCCAACTCAAGAAAGCCCAGGAGCTGCTTGTCACCTCCGAGACTGATGCCTCCAACGCCCATGCCGAACTGTCTAGCTTGAAGGAGCAGGCAACAAAATGGGAAGTTACAGTTGCACAGCTCAATGCCGACCTCGCCAGTAAGCTTCAAATCCTTTTTCCTTATCCTGCCCAGGATATCATGATCCTTTCCGGCATAACCTTTACGCCGACATTATTTCTATTTCTCAGACATGTTTCTCGCTTCCGTCGAAGACGTTGAGAGGGCTCTGCCGTTGGATCGAGAGACCCGGGGTGTTCCGGTTGACTCGGCCAATTGGGACATGTCGGAACAGTTGTTGGCCCTGCAATCCCGGAAGAACGCCATGACCTTCTTCACGGAAGAACTTTTTCTTGGCGCCCAAGAGGCATATTCTGCCCTCTGGCCGGGGCAAAGGACGCCCACCGACCCTGTTGATCTCGGCAATGATCTACAACTTTCCAAGGTTCGCCTCCGAGAATGGCGGAACTCCGGCGCGAGGGTAGGAGCTGATGAAGCTCTCAGCTACTTCCTCTCTTGGTAAGAAAAAGCTGACTTGGAGACCTTGCGCACTGTGCGCGAGGGATCCATCTAGACCACAGATCCGGAACATATCCGGCGTCGGCAAGAATTAGCCCACAGCTATGTGGATTATGCCGACACCGAGGCCTTTGTCCGGGACATCCTCGAGCCGGAGAAGACGGCAGACGATGCCAAGGACGCTGCTGACGCTGAGGGCTCCGACTCCTGCCAGGACGAAGAGGAAGCTGAACAAGACGGCACTGACACTCCGGAACAGGGATCTGTCCCGGGCGGAGGTGATGGCTCCATTCCATCTGCTGGGTCCGGCACTCCTGAAGCCGACATCTCCACTGCTACAGCTCCTCCAGCCGGCGGCTCTGCTTCTGCCGCTGCTCCTTGACTTTGCAGCACCAAAAACTTTAAGTTTTATCAGATCCCCGGAATGCCGGGTGCAATTGTAAGACACACGTTTAATCTCCTTTGGTTTGCTACCTGTACAAGTTTTAACTTGGTTTGCTTGTTTATCAATGCCGGATCATCTTTTGGCTAAGTCACCGAGTTTGTTTTCCTGTTTCCTCAACTTCACAACCTTGGCTACTTGTCTACCTTATTTGGCTTTCGACGTATGAGTCTCAAGGTTGCTCCATTAAACATACAGTACTTCAACTTTGAAACTTAGACTTCAAATCATCCGACATTTCAAGTTTTATCTTTAGCTTTATCATAAATGTCGGTTCGCTTGCTCTATATTTCCTTAGCCGTTTTCCATGTGCAGACATTCTCCGGCATCTACTCTTGCTAGCCATGAAGCCGGGTTTCGGACAGCAGCTAAGTCGAAGAGCGGCCTTTGGTTCTGACACATTACTAGGCTGACATAGGAAACACTCAAATCAAGCCAGCCGGCATATAAATAAAAACTGAAAATAAGCAACGATATATCTCGGAGGCAGTGCCCGCTCTCTTCGGGATGCCGACATTTCATTCATTAGCCTTATACCGGCATAAAGTGCCGGCACACAAAGTAAAATATGGAAATACATACATTGTGCTTCTCAGGAGTAAAAGGGGCGGAGTAGGGCTATGTTCCATGGTCGCTTGGTTTCTTCTCCCGACCTGTCCGCCTTGTCCTTCTTGGGGGCCTGCACATCTATAAGATAATAGGCATCATTGTGCAGAGCTCTGCTCACAATGAATGGCCCCTCCCATGGAGGAGTTAACTTATGCCGGCCCTCTGTGCCTTGCCTTAGTCGGAGTACTAGATCCCCCTCTTGGAATCTCCTTGGATTCACCTTCTGCGCATGATAGCGTCTGAGGTTCTGCTGATATACTGCTGTTCTTGACAGTGTTACTTCTCTTGCTTCTTCCAGCAGATCCACATCATTTTCCCTGGCTTCTTAGCCTCTTCCTCAGTATATAGAACTACTCTTGGTGCATCATGTATTACATCTGTTGGAAGCACAGCTTCTGCTCCATACACCAGAAAAATGGTGTGTAGCCTGTTGACCTATTCGGAGTTGTCCTTAAACTCCAAAGCACTGCTGGCAATTCATCTAGCCAACATCCCGGAGTTTTCTCTAGTGGCTCTATCAGCCGGGGTTTTATGCCGGATAACACTAGTCCATTTGACCTCTCTACTTGGCCATTGGCACAAGGGTGAGCGACCGACGCAATGTCCAGCCGGATTCCCACCTCCTCACAAAATCTAGCAAATGGCCCTTGGGCAAAGTTCGACCCATTGTCAGTGATCATGCCATGGGGAACACCATAACTCAAGATTATATCTTTTAAGAATTTCATTGCTGTGTGACCATCACACTTGCTTATGGGCTTCACTTCAATCCATTTGGTGAACTTGTCCACCATGACCAGGATATGGGTCATCTTTCCTCTGGCCGGCTTAAAAGTGCCGACCATATCCAGGCCCCAAACAGCAAAGGGCCAGGTTATCGGGATAGTCTTCAAGGCAGATGCCGGCTGATGAATCTGGTGGGCATATCTTTGACACCCATTGCATTTCCGGACCAAATCTTCTGCCTCTTGCAGTGCCGTCGGCCAATAGAACCCATGCCGGAATACCTTTGCCACCAATGCTCTGGATGAAGCGTGGTGACCACACTCCCCCTGATGAATTTCCCGGAGCATCTCCAAACCTTCAGCAGATTCAACGCATCTCTGTAATAATCCGGTGGTACTTCTCTTGTATATTTCTTTGTTGATGATGGTATATCCTTTGGATCTCCTTATAACCCGGCGGGCCTCATTTTCATCCGTCGGCACTTGACCATCCACCAGGAAATCCATGATTGGACGCGCCCACGAGGGCACTTCCCTGACAGTGAACACTGCATGATCTATCTCCATCATTTCGACCGACCCATAATCGATCTCCATGGGCTGCGAAGTCCCCAGGACTGAGGGATCAGTCCCCGGGTATGCCGGAGCAGTCCCCGGGTATACCGGAACAATCTCTTGGTACATCTTACCCTTGCTTTTATTTCTGCTCCGGAATACTGTACTTACAGCATATGCCGGCCCAGTCCCCGGGACTGAGACTGCAGTCCCCGGGTTATCCGATCTGGCTCCGGCGTCTACCTCCATCAGGACTGCATCATCTGGGCTTGGCGGGACATAAATGGATGATGACTCCGGTGAGGGCTTGATTGACGGCTTCCTCAGATGCTCCAGCGATATGCCGGGCGGGATTGAATCTCTGGAAGATCCTAGCTTGGACAATGTATCGGCTGCTTCGTTCTGAGCCCGGGGAACATGCCGGAACTCACAACCTTCGAAGTAACCGCTCAACTGCTGCACCAGGAAACGGTAGGATCCCATGTTTCCATCATGCACATCCCATATGCCGGAACATTGCTGAATCACTAAGTCAGAATCACCGAAACACATAATCCGGCGAATTCCTATGTCCTTAGACACCTTCAGGCCATGCACAAGTGCCTCATACTCCGCCACATTATTTGATGCCGCGAAATGAATCTGCAGAACATATCTCAATTGGTCATTCTTGGGTGAACTGAGCACTATGCCGGCACCCAGGCCATGTATTGTCTTGGAGCCATCGAAATGCATCCTCCAATAGTTTGCATCCGGCAATGGTGGTTCATATTGTATCTCTGCCCAGTCAATGAAGAAATCGGCCAACACCTGGGACTTGATGGTATCTCTCTTGTCATATTGAGGAGTATATGGTGACAACTCTATTGCCCACTTGGCTATCCTGCCACTGGCATCTTTGTTGCCTATGATCTCCGAGATAGGGGCCTCGGCCACTACCCGGATTGGATGCTCTTGGAAGTAATGCTTGAGCTTCTTGGCCGCCATATAGACACCATATGTCATCTTCTGATAGTGTGGGTAGTTTTGCTTTGAGGTGGAGAGGACTTCACTCAGATAATATACCGGCCGCTGCACGGTTTTGCCTCCTTCCTCTCGCTCTACTACCACCACTGCACTGACAACTCTATTGGTTGCCGCTATATAGAGTAACATTGGCTCCCTGGGCATCGGAGGTGCCAACACCGGCGCTGTTGACAACATCTGTTTCAGCTCTTTGAAAGCTGCATCTGCTTGCGTTGTCCAGACAAATGTATCGGACTTCTTCATTAATTGATATAACGGCAAAGCTTTCTCTCCCAGCCGGCTTATGAAACGGCTCAGGGAAGTGAGGCACCCAGTGAACTTCTGTACTTCCTTCAAATCTGTCGGCGGCTTCATCTTTTCTATGGCACGAATCTTGCCGGGATTCACCTCGATACCCCAGCTGGAAACAAGGAATCCGAGCAACTTGCCCGCCGGCACACCGAAGGTACATTTTGCCGGGTTCAACTTCATTCGGAATCTCCTCAGGTTTGCAAAGGTTTCTCGGAGGTCATCTATGAGAGTCTTGCTCTCCTTGGTTTTTATGACGACATCGTCGACATATACCTGCACATTTTTATCTATTTGATCGTGCAAACATTTCTGCATACACCTTTGGTAGGTTGCGCCGGCATTTCTTGAACCGAACGGCATAGTGAGATAGCAATAATCCTCGTACGGGGTAATAAAGGATGTCTTTATTTGATCCGGCTCATACAAAGGGATCTGGGGGAAACCAGAATAGGCATCTACAAATGATAACAGTTCACATCCAGCTGTGGAATCAATCACTTGATCGATCCGAGGGAGCGGGAATGGATCTTTAGGGCATGCCTTGTTCAAGTTGGTGTAATCAACACACATCCGCCATACTTTCACTATGGCGGGCTCATCTTTCTTCTTTTTCACCAAAACCGGATTAGACACCCAATCCGGGTGAAGTACTTCTTTGATAAAGCCGGAGGCTAGGAGCCTGGCCACTTCGTCCCAAATGGCTTTCCTTCTATCACCAGCATTCCGCCGGAGCGGTTGCTTCACCGGCTTAGCATCCGGTCTCACATG
Organism: Dactylis glomerata; assembly: GCA_007115705.1. Taxonomy (NCBI): domain Eukaryota; kingdom Viridiplantae; phylum Streptophyta; class Magnoliopsida; order Poales; family Poaceae; genus Dactylis; species Dactylis glomerata. The sequence goes on along the minus strand of QXEO01000121.1, from coordinate 893,145 downwards.
CAGTGCGTGCTCAGCCAGCTCCCTCGGCACACCTTGCAGGTCTGAAGTAGACCATGCAAAGATATCCCGATTCTCATGGAGGAAGCTGATGAGCTCGCTTTCCTATTTGGGATCCAAACCTGCGCCGATGAGGGCGTGGCGCTCCGGGAAAACCTCATCCAGAGGAATTTTCTTGACTTCCTTGGCCACTTGAAAAGAAGTGCCGCCACTTGGGTTTGTCATGCCCGGCAAAGGTGTGCCGGTCACAACCGTTTCAGCAATCTCTACTGCTCGCTTGAGCCTCTTCTTTTCCTCTGCAATGATCAGAGTCTCGGCCAGATTAGATCCGGCTGTTGCACATGCCATCGAGCGCTTGTAATCACCAATGATGGTGATCACTCCCTTGGGCCCTGGTATCTTCATCTTCAGATACGCAACATGCGTAGAGGCCATGAACTTCGCTAGTGCCGGCGTACCCAGCAGAGCATGGTAGGGGCTTTCCAGATCCACCACCTCAAACATGAGGTTCTCCACCCTGCAGTTATCCCGGTTGCCAAACATGACATCCATCCGGATCTTGCCCATCGGCGCACACGAAAGTCCCGGCACAATGCCGTGGAATGTGGTCTTGCTTGGCTCCAGCATATTTTCCTTGATGCCCAGCTTCTGCATCGTATCCCGGTACATGATATTGATGCTGCTCCCATTGTCAATGAGTACCTTGCTGAATCTCACGTTATTAGCCGGCCCGATGAACGTCGGATCCATCACAAGAGCATACCCACCGGGATTTGGCATGATTCGGGGATGATCGTCCCTGTCCCAGCCAATGGCCTGGTCAGACCAGTACATCAGCTTCGGAACAGCCGACATAACAGCATTCACCTCCAAACTCCGTCAGTACAAGCTCTGCTTGTCTGTTCTTTCGGTCTCAAAGACCATGTAGCTCTGATCATGCTCCTTGTATTCATTCTGGCCCGCTGCTGGACCTCCGGCATAGTACTCTGGGTTATAGTTCTGATCTACTTGATTTACGCTGGCATTACCGGCATTGGTCTGATTCCCGGGATTAACCGGCCTGGGCGGGACTGCAACTGTATTGGCACCTGTCAACGGTGATGGAGCTGCCGGGATAGATGGTCTAGCCGGTCCCCAGGGACCTGCACGACCTGCTAATATGTCGTCCAGCCATGAACAGTTTCTCGTCAAATGATTTGCCGGCTTACCCGGCTGGAACGTGTGAAACACACAAGGCTTGTCCATGGCCAGACCCACTGTATACTTCGTCCATTGCTTCTTCTGGCCGGCGCCTCCGCCGGCATTCTTATTGATCCAGACATTCTTCTTCTGGAATGGCTGCGCTTGCTGCTGTGGCTGTTGCTGCTGCTGCTGAGGCTGCTGATAGCCCTCATATCTCGGACGCTGGCTACTGTCGGCACCCCCTTGTTCTTCCTCCACAGTGGCTACTTGTGCCGTTCCATATCGGTAATCCGGCCTTTCCTCTCTTCTCTTGTTCCGGTTATCAGAGCGATAGTATTGCCCTGGTCTCCCGGTGCTGTTGTTGTTCCCCTGGGTCTGCCCCTGTCCTTGTGAATCAAGGGTGGGCTGCATGGGATCTCCCAGAGCATAACTATCGGCAATCTTGATTGTCTCGGCCAACGTGGCCGGCATTTCCCTCTGAAGCTTTTGCCACAACATGGTGCCATGCCGGCACCCATGAGCGAACCACATGATGGCCTGCTGCTCCACAACTCCCTCGCAGGAATTGCGCAATGTGCACCACCTGGTCAGATAGTCACGGTCGGTCTCATTCACTCCTTGCCTGCAGTTAGCCAGCTGCTGAGGACGGTTCGGCCTCTTGTATGTACTGGTGAAGTTTGACACAAACTGCTCTTCGAAATCAACCCAGCCATTGATACTTCCGGCCGGCAGATTATTCAGCCATATCCTGGCTGGTCCTTCTAGCATTTGTGGCACATATCGTACCGCCCATCTGAGGTTTCCTCCGGCAATGTTTACTGCAGTGCAGTAGTCCTCCAACCAATCTTCCGGCTTTGTACTGCCGTTATATGTCCTCGCGCCACGCGCGAGCTGGAAGTAGTAGGGTACCGGCTCACCCATAATCCGGGGTCCAAAGCACATAGGACCCGGAGCTCCTTGCCTCTCCACCAACTCTGACTGGTGAATCCTGTCCAGCTTGAAACGCGCATCACTTGCTGCCAAGGACCGAGGTCCAAGCCGGGATGCAATTGGGCCCGCGATCATTTTTTCCTGCTGCTGTTCCGGCTGACACTGCTCATTTTGCCGGCCTTGCTGGTGCTGCTGCTGATATCCCGCCCTGACAAGGGCGGAATTACCATCATCTTCCCGATGTCTCGGCTGACCTGCACCTTATTGCTGTGCTGTACCTCCGGCACCTTGCTGTTGACGCCGAGCAGCACTATTACTCCGGCCACCACCGGCCGACACTGCTCCTTGCCCGGCCGGCACATTCTGGCCAGCCTTCTTGCTGCCGACATACTTGTCAGCTTGGCCGGCACTCTTCTGAACTATTGCTTGCTTTCCGGCGATTGCCGGATCATACACCTGGATCTGCTTGTCTCGGCGGCCAGAGGTCACACTTCCGGCACGCCGGGCGCTTGGATGCGGGGACGAAGCTTCGCCCCTCGACCTTGCTCCGGCACCTCCCACCGACGCAACGTATTGGGATGCCCCGACACCTGGGTTTGCCTTCTTAAAGGCCTCCTGCTGCTTTGTAGCTTCAGACAAAAGATGGTTAAGCCGGGCTTGCTGCTCATGCAGTGCTTCGCCGGACAAATTAGATAAGTCCTTAGCTACCTCTGCTGCTGCTCTAAGATTTTTCACTGGTGAGCTATAGACTACCTTAGGCACAGTGCTAGTTGCAGTATGACTCTTAGCTCTAGTATCTTTACCTAGCTCAGTGTTAAGATCTCTACCTCTAGTTCTAATCTCATCTATCCGGCTAGGCCGGGTTACCACAGGAGTAAAACCATGGGCAGCCTCATACTCACGGAGTTGCCGGTTAAACCGTTCGCGTTCCTGATGCATGGCCAGGGCCTCGTCGATGAGGGCCTGACGAGATCCCTCCAGGACCTCCCTTGTCTGCTCCGGATCATCGCCGGATCGCACCGGCTCGAGAAGCCGATCGATGATGGGAAGAAGCACCTGACCCTTTGCCGGCACAGCGGAAGTGCCGGCCAGGTTCTCGACACGCTCCAACGGAGGACGTGCCGACCTCTTGGCCTTCGGCGGCTCCGGTGGAGTATCTCCTGCTGCTGCTGCTGCTTTGCCGGCATCATCTGCCGGCGGCACTGATGTGCCGGCCATCATTACCTCGGCCGACTCTACTGAGTGAGCGCTACGCCCAGCGTGAGCCAGCCGATGTGACGGAGGATACGCCGCCACCAGCACCTCTTCCCTGCAAACTCTCTCAGTCCCCACGTACACCTCGTGGGAACCGAAAGACATGATCCGGCCATCCCTGGGGAACGGCCGGCCGCTGAGACACCCAGTGTTGTCACTGACGAAGCTGAGTGAGCCTAGCCTCTGGGCGAGGCCAGAGACCACGCGCACTTCCGAAGCTGCTAACATGGACCCCCGTCCGAATAAACACTCCGCCCAGCATATCGATCTGCCCCACGGTGGGCGCCAAATGTCGTCGTGGTGAAACAACATATGCCATGGGATGGCTTAAATGGGGGCCGAACTAGATGCTGGAGGATTCGGGAGAGGGGAACGAGCTGAAAAGCACGACAGAAAGGAACACAGATCTACCCAGGTTCGGGGCTCTCGTAAGGAGATAACACCCCTACTCCTGCTCTACTGGTTATATATTTGGATCGATGGAGTATACAACAATGGCGCTTCCAAGCTCTATGCTAGAGGAGGAAGATGAACTGCTAAGTGTAGGAACACAGAATGACCAACCCTTTACTAGGGCTCCTTGTGCCACCTTATATAGTGGTGGCCAGGGTTACAACGGTCACCAGGACCAGGAGACACCAACTACACTCCAAATAGGGCAAGCTGACGAGGGCAGACGCCCTTGACTTTCACCCTGATTGCTCTCGATGGGACTCACCCTTGCTGTACCTTGTACTACCAGGACTGTGACCTTACCTCTGTGAGGTAAGCTCTGTACTTGTGCACAGTGAGGGTAGGTAGACCACCACTGTGCCCCCTGTCAACACGATCTTCCTCCATGCTGAACTGAACCTTTCCTTGATTGTAGGGATGTGACGCCTTGGTTGACTCATGTAACCCGGATATGACCGTTGGCCATATACCGGACTTATATGCCGGACCAATGACCTATGAAGGTCGGGTAATCCGGCCTCCCCTGCTTCTGCACAACACATCAAATAGGTAAGCCGGCATATCTAAGCATATGCCGGCACTCCTCAATTAGTATCCCGGTTAATCCGGCATATCTATACTGCCGCCGGGATACACTTATATGCCGGTCTGGCCGACGCTCCTCTATTCCGGCCAGACCCCATCTAGGTCAACCGACATAAAGTCAACCTTACTCTTTGTAACTTTCCAGCCTCTTGACCCTACCGGGGGTCATCCCCCCGACAAATCCAGATACTCCATGTCGCCAAAACAATAATGTCCATAGCAAATGGAATCCGTAGTTTATTCTTGATGTCTTTGCTTGTATCCTCAATAACAAGGTTCCTGTTTCTCTGAGGACAAAGATGATCCCAACATCTAACTGCAAAGGGATAGGTTAAGAAGAGATGTTCCAGAGTTTCTTCAACTTCACAGTCAGGGAAATCACACTTATAATTTTGTAGTTGAAAATTCTTCCTCTTCAAAAGGTTTCTAGTATTCAGTCTGTCAAGCAGCAGTAGCCAGAAGAAGAACTTATGTCTTGCTTGACAGGTAGTCTTCCAAAGCCAAGATAAGTGTGGAATAGTAGGCTGGTAACCTATCAGGACTTTGTATGCTTTTTTTTGAGAGAAAGAGTGTCGCCATCGATATTACCAGGTTCTTGAAGCCTTCACCTTGACCTAGGGCCACTGCATCTGCCTCGGTGTCGATGCCGGAAGCTGTAAAACCGGTGGCCCCAGCCCCTTAGGATAGCAAAGGGGCGCATGGAGGAAGTATCAGCAATGACACGGGTCATGCCGGGGAGGAGGAGCGCGTAGCGAAGGAGCACACATCTCAGGAGGAGGCCCGCAAGGCCAAGGAGATGGAGCAAGTTCGGCTGAAGGCCGAGGCAGACAAGGCTGCCTTGGACAAGGCTGCTGCTAAAGCAGCACAGGAAAAGCCAATGAGGCCGCGGCTAAGAAAGTCGTTGTGGAGAAGACCACCATGGAGAAGGCCACCGCGGTGGAGACTGCTGCAGGTGAAGCTGCCCAGGAATGGGCCCGCAAAGCTGAGGAAGATCTAGCTGGCCAGGCTATGGCTGGTGTAGCGATGGAGGAGGAGAACACGCGGGCCTCAACGAATGCGATGTCCGGCTCGGATGCAGAGACTGGTGGAGCCATCTTGGAGGAGAGGACCGGTGAGGCGGCTGACCCTGCTAGCATCGAGGGGGCACCTGACCATGGGGACATGTCTTATTTGTCCCTAGAGGTCTAGGTTGGGGAGACCGGCCATGGCAAGTTTGACGTCACCCCAGCGGCCACGACTAGGAGCGTTCCTAGAGGACCTGCCTCAGTGGACCCAGACGGCTCCAGCGCAGGGGGAAGCCCGAGCTTTGTTGGTCGGCTTTAGCGGGAGGTGGCCGACACGGCCTCCAGCGCCTGCTCGAGCGGGGATGGAGCCAGACTGCCAAATCCTCAGAAGCTGCACGAGCTATTTGATGCTGCCAATGAGGCTCTGCGGGTTGCCAACCTCAAGATACTAGAGGCAGAGAAGATGGCTCATGTGAGTATTTACTCCATTTGGTCTTTGCCTTCGAATTTCTTGGCCGGCTGCGGGGTGATGCCAGTTGTGCGGACAGCCAGCAGCGGATTGGAGCCGGCTGCCTTGAGATTACTTTTCCCTTCTCCACTCGCCCCCGAGTTTTGGGGTAACTGCAGTGGCAGTTGGCTCAAAACTTACAAACGCTGATGTTTAAATCTTTCCTTTGACTCTTTGCTTACTCAGGGTGTCAACGAGCTTCGGGCCGACATTTTCCAAAAGGTCGTGGTGAAGTACCGTGGCGGCAAGGCCCAGTACCAATTTCTGAAGGCGGACTTGGAGAAAATGGTTGGTAAGTGATGTCTACGCACGCGTCTGTTCTTGTAGACAGTGTTGGGCCTCCAAGTGCAGAGGTTTGTAGAACAGCAGCAAGTTTCCCTTAAGTGGATCACCCAAGGTTTATCAAACTCAGGGAGGAAGAGGTCAAAGCTATCCCTCTCAAACAACCCTGCAATTACGATACAGAAAGTCTCTTGTGTCCCCAACACACCCAATACACTTGTCAGATGTATAGGTGCACTAGTTCGGCGAAGAGATAGTGAAATACAAGTTGTAGTAATGATTATAAGTAGTAAATGCAATCTGGAATAAAAATGGCAGCAAGCAAACATGTAACAAAACAGCAAGTAAACGGTGTGCAATGCTTGGAAACAAGGCCTAGGGATCATACTTTCACTAGTGGACACATTCCCAACAAATATAACATAATTGAACAAATAAATAACTTCTCTTCACTATGGTACTCTGAATTACTGTCCTATTGAATAACACTAATCATTGCGTAGTGGCTACAGAAGCACCCCTTAAAGTTCATCAAGTACTTGACAAACACCACTCATAGAGATATCCAAATCAAATCACAACTCAAGATAAATATTATTGCAACTTAGACCAAGTACTAACACGGTGCACACACTGTCAACATTACACCATGAAAGGAGGAATAGATCACTTCAATACTATCATAGTGATAATTATTCTCATAATCCATAAGAGATCACAATCGTAGCCTAGACCAAGTACCACCACGATGCACGCACTGTCACCGTTACACCGTGGCAGGAGGAATAGATTACTTTAATAACACACTAGAGTACACATAATGAAGAAGAGTAACATCTACTTACTCAACATGATACAAAGCTCATGATCACATAAAGATCACATCATGGGAGAGAGAGGTGAACCACATAGCTACCGGTAGAGCCCTCAGCCCCGGGGATGAACTACTCCCTCCTCATCATAGGAGACATCAAGGTTGATGGAGATGGCGGTGAGGTCGATGGAGACGGCGATGGAGACCGATGGAGATGGCTCCGGGGGCACTTCCCCGTCCGGCAGGGTGCCGGAACAGAGACTTCTGTCCCCCGAAATTCGTCGACGGCGGTGACGGAGCTACGGAACTGTTCTGGAAATTTCGCCGACTCTCCTAGGGTTTTCTGTCCCGAGGCTTCTTATAGGCGAAGGGGCGTCGTCAGGAGTGGCCCCAGGCCTCCTCACACCTAGGTGGCGTGGCCAGGGCCTGGGCCGTGCCGGCCTAGTGTGAGGCTGGCCTGTGGCCCCTCTCCTTCGCCTCTTCAGATCTCTGGAAGCTTCCGGGCAAAATAATACTTCAAGAACTTGTTTCGTCCAATTCCGAGAATATTTCCTGTGTATCACTTCTGATACACAAAAACAGCAGAAAACAGGAAACTGGCACTGTGGTGACTTGTTAATAGGTTAGTTCCAGAAAATGCATAAAAGTGCCACGAAGTGTAACGAAACACAAGGCAAATGGTGTAAAAACAAGCATGGAGCATCAAAAATTAAAGATACATTTGAGACGTATCAGCATCCCCAAGCTTAACTCCAGCTCGTCCTCGAGTAGGTAAGTGATAACAAAAGAAATAATTTCTGAGGTGACATGCACCATCACAATCTTGATCATATATGTAAGCATTGTGAGCTGGGATCATAAGAACTTAAAACATGGGCATGAAAGATATAATCTTGACAATAAAAACTTAGCAACCATGTTATAACATGCAAATGAACACAAACAAAAGATCATGAAAATGAAACAATGAAAGTCAAACGTGTGTTCAAATCATATGGAAAAACATAGTAAATAGTTTTTAGCTTGTCCCTCATGGAATAGCAAAACATAAATGCATAGGACACCTTCAAGTTTAAGAGGGTGACTAGATACAAGTAATTTAAGAACAAGTGAAACCATAGTCATGAATCAATCAATGATAAACTTTGGGACAATGCACATTATACTCAGAATGACAACTATGCTCTCTTAGACGGTGCATAAAGATAGAAGGTGGTGACTCAACATAAAAGTAAAAGAAAGGCCCTTCGCGGAGGGAAGCAGTGATTAAACATGTGCTAGAGCTTTTCATTTGTAAAATAGAGAGATAAAAATTGGTTTTGAGAGGTGGTTGTCTTTGTCAATGACTGGAATGAGGTTCTTACTATCTTCCATACAAAAATGAAGCAAGTTTCTGAGAGAGAGATTGGCACTTTTGTGCTCTTTTATAAAGCTTGGCACTCCTCCCCACCTTTTTTCCTTTCACAAACCATGGCTAACCGATTCCATCGGGTGCCCACCAACATTCACATTCCATGGAGGAATGCCTTTTTTTCTTTCTTTTTTCTCTTTTTTTTCTTTTTGGAATAAGCAATATGGAAGATAGCAAATCCGACCACTATGTACCCATGAGCTAAAAATAGTGTCACAAAACAAGAAGTGTTTTGAAGGTTTTTTTGAAAGGTAGCACGTGAAAATTTACTTGGAATGGCTTGCAAATACCATGCATAGGAATTTATAGTGGACACAATTGCAAACTTGGTTTTTAGGAGTTGGATGCACGAGTAGAGCTCATACTCAGTACAAAATGAGGGCTAGCAAAAGACTGGGAGCGACCAACTAAGAGAGCAATAACGGCCATAATCATGCAAAGCGACAAAGCAACATTAAAAGAAGCATAAGATGGCATCAAAAGTCAAAAACTAAATGATCATAGAGGCTATAGGCGACTTATTTTGTAGTCAACATGGTGTAAGCATGTGCCAAGTCAACCCAAATAAAGCATCAAAGGAGAAAACCAAATAAATGCTTGGAAACAAGGCCTAGGGATCATACTTTCACTAGTGGACACATTCCCAACAAATATAACATAATTGAACAAATAAATAACTTCTCTTCACTATGGTACTCTGAATTACTGTCCTATTGAATAACACTAATCATTGCGTAGTGGCTACAGAAGCACCCCTTAAAGTTCATCAAGTACTTGACAAACACCACTCATAGAGATATCCAAATCAAATCACAACTCAAGATAAATATTATTGCAACTTAGACCAAGTACTAACACGGTGCACACACTGTCAACATTACACCATGAAAGGAGGAATAGATCACTTCAATACTATCATAGTGATAATTATTCTCATAATCCATAAGAGATCACAATCGTAGCCTAGACCAAGTACCACTACGATGCACGCACTATCACCGTTACACCGTGGCAGGAGGAATAGATTACTTTAATAACACACTAGAGTACACATAATGAAGAAGAGTAACATCTACTTACTCAACATGATACAAAGCTCACGATCACATAAAGATCACATCATGGGAGAGAGTGGTGAACCACATAGCTACCGGTAGAGCCCTCAGCCCCGGGGATGAACTACTCCCTCCTCATCATAGGAGACATCAAGGTTGATGGAGATGGCGGTGAGGTCGATGGAGACGGCGATGGAGACCGATGGAGATGGCTCCGGGGGCACTTCCCCGTCCGGCAGGGTGCCGGAACAGAGACTTCTGTCCCCCGAAATTCGTCGACGGCGGTGACGGAGCTACGGAACTGTTCTGGAAATTTCGCCGACTCTCCTAGGGTTTTCCGTCCCGAGATTTCTTATAGGCGAAGGGGCGTCATCAGGAGTGGCCCCAGGCCTCCTCACACCTAGGTGGCGTGGCCAGGGCCTGGGCCGTGCCGGCCTAGTGTGAGGCTGGCCTGTGGCCCCTCTCCTTCGCCTCTTCAGATCTCTGGAAGCTTCCGGGCAAAATAATACTTCAAGAACTTGTTTCGTCCAATTCCGAGAATATTTCCTGTGTATCACTTCTGATACACAAAAACAGCAGAAAACAGGAAACTGGCACTGTGGTGACTTGTTAATAGGTTAGTTCCAGAAAATGCATAAAAGTGCCACGAAGTGTAACGAAACACAAGGCAAATGGTGTAAAAACAAGCATGGAGCATCAAAAATTAAAGATACATTTGAGACGTATCAGCATCCCCAAGCTTAACTCCAGCTCGTCCTCGAGTAGGTAAGTGATAACAAAAGAAATAATTTCTGAGGTGACATGCACCATCACAATCTTGATCATATATGTAAGCATTGTGAGCTGGGATCATAAGAACTTAAAACATGGGCATGAAAGATATTATCTTGACAATAAAAACTTAGCAACCATGTTATAACATGCAAATGAACACAAACAAAAGATCATGAAAATGAAACAATGAAAGTCAAACGTGTGTTCAAATCATATGGAAAAACATAGTAAATAGTTTTTAGCTTGTCCCTCATGGAATAGCAAAACATAAATGCATAGGACACCTTCAAGTTTAAGAGGGTGACTAGATACAAGTAATTTAAGAACAAGTGAAACCATAGTCTTGAATCAATCAATGATAAACTTTGGGACAATGCACATTATACTCAGAATGACAACTATGTTCTCTTAGACGGTGCATAAAGATAGAAGGTGGTGACTCAACATAAAAGTAAAAGAAAGGCCCTTCGCGGAGGGAAGCAGTGATTAAACATGTGCTAGAGCTTTTCATTTGTAAAATAGAGAGATAAAAATTGGTTTTGAGAGGTGGTTGTCTTTGTCAATGACTGGAATGCCTTTTTTTCTTTCTTTTTTCTCTTTTTTTTTCTTTTTGGAATAAGCAATATGGAAGATAGCAAATCCGACCACTATGTCCCCATGAGCTAAAAACAGTGTCACAAAACAAGAAGTGTTTTGAAGGTTTTTTTGAAAGGTAGCACGTGAAAATTTACTTGGAATGGCTTGCAAATACCATGCATAGGAATTTATAGTGGACACAATTGCAAACTTGGTTTTTAGGAGTTGGATGCACGAGTAGAGCTCATACTCAGTACAAAATGAGGGCTAGCAAAAGACTGGGAGCGACCAACTAAGAGAGCAATAACGGCCATAATCATGCAAAGCGACAAAGCAACATTAAAAGAAGCATAAGATGGCATCAAAAGTCAAAAACTAAATGATCATAGAGGCTATAGGCGACTTATTTTGTAGTCAACATGGTGTAAGCATGTGCCAAGTCAACCCAAATAAAGCATCAAAGGAGAAAACCAAATAAATGCTTCCATATAATAAAAACAATGCATGATTTTTTCAAAGGCTCATTAAGCAATCTCGGTTACTTGAGACAAGTCATGCTGCAGCAAAAATTACTAAGCATACTATCAAAAAGACATCAAGCACGACATGCAAAAGCCTAGGCCGCAGTCTAAACAAGCTCCTTTTTGTACCACTTTTTTGCATAAAGCTTTTTCTCTTTTCCAACACCATTCAAACCTTTTTGAGGAAACTCTTTTGATAAATACCAACATGGACCAGAGGTCCAAATACACCTTGATGCAAAGATATAGCAAGATCTGAACAAAAATCAAGGCGAAAAACGAAAGCTAAACGCGGTAGCAGAAAAAGAGAACACTCGTTGAAACGGTAGGAGTGAAAACTAGAGTGTTCTTGGCAAATGAAAGCGAGTTCATCTCCTCCAAAAGAAACATGATGTGATCTAACCATTTATTGCAGCAAACAAAACAAAAGAAAACTGAAAACAAAAACAACTGACGCTCCAAGAAAAATGCATAGTGCATGAAGCAATAAAAATATAGTGTCATGAAAGGTGACCTGATTTTTGCCGATGAAGAAGGGGTGCCTCGGGGGCATCCCCAAGATTTGACGCTTGTACTTCTTGGATATTTCTTGGGGTGATGCATGGGCATCCCCAAGCTTGAGCTTTTGTCCATTCTTCATCTCATCTCATCATTCTCCAATCCCTACACTTGAAAACTTCCTTCATACAAAACTAAACACAAATCTATTAGCAACATTAGTGTAAGCATAACATATAATCAACCCTTTTTGCTTCAGGTTTCAACCCAAAACCACCACATATAAAGTATATACTACTGTAGCAACTTCCCCAAGAGTTCCATGATCAAAAGAACTCGCAAAGAAAGCGATAAAGTGGAAAAACAAATATTGGCAGAAATCTGTCAAAACAGAACAGCTGATAAAGGTCGAATTTTTAAGGGGTTTTATTTTGCTCAAATCAAAAAGTGTTCAACTAATGAAAGTTTGGATATAACCTGGGGCATATGCACAAGAAATCGCAGGTCCAAAAGATCTACAGAGAATTTTCACGAATGTTTACGGTGCAGCACCGAAAACAGTTTCAGGACAGCAACATCCCCAAATCTTACCTCACTCAAATTAGAGGCTTCTCTTGGCACAACAATGAAATAAAAAGGATAAGGAGCGGTTATTACAGTAGTAATAACTTCCAAGACTCAAATAAAAGAAAAAGTACTGAAAATAAAACAATGGGTTATCTCCCAAGAGTGCTTTTCTTTAACGCCTTTGAGCTAGGCGCAGTAATTTGCAAAGATGCTCATGTGGGCGCCATATAAGAGCTTGAGGCAAATGCGCTATATTGAAACTTAAAGCAAAAGAGAGCATCAAAAAGCAAGTATGGAACACATTTAAATCTAAACCACTTCCTATGAAAAATAGTCTTGTAAAGAGACAAGTCATAAAAACGCAAAGCAAAAAGCATAGGAAGGCAAAACAAGTACAACTTTAAGAATTGCAACATAAAGAGGGGAAACTCAATATTGTTGAGATCCATCAAACCATGTTTCCCTCTCTCATAATAACTTTCAGTAGCATCATGAATAGAACTAACAATATAACTATCACATAAAGCATCCCTATCATGAGCCACATGCATAAAAGAATTAATACTCCCCACATGAACAATAGTAGTAGGAGCAGATTCAACAGAATAATTATTCTCATCACCATAATCATCAAAAATAGGAGGCATATTGTAATCATAACTAATTTTATCCTCAATACTAGGTGAACTGAAAATATCATACCCATCATCATAACCATCATAAACTAGAGGTTTAGTATCATCACAAGCTAGAGAACAGCTATTTCGCAAAGCATATTCTTCAAACATATCATCATAAGAAGGAACATCACATAGGGGAGATAAAATATTATCAGAACAAACTTTCTCCACTAAAGCTGGGGAACTAAAAATATCATGCTTAACAAAACCATCTTCCCCAAGCTTAGACTTTTCTATAGCATTAGTAATAATAGTGTTTGAAACATTCATACTAACAACACTATTAGCATGCAAATTAAGCTCCAAAGGTTTTTCAATTTTCTCTTCAAACACTTCATATCTAAACTCAGGAAAAAGACTAAAGAACTCTTTATTTTCCATTAAGCCTAACTAGTGAAAATAAAAACAAGAAACAAAAAGATGTAATTGCAGAATCTAAAGGAAATAACTCCGAGTACTCACACAGGAGGATGCGAGTACCTTTTACCTTACCTCCCCGGCAACGGCGCCAGAAAAGAGCTTGATGTCTACGCACGCGTCTATTCTTGTAGATAGTGTTGGGCTTCCAAGTGCAGAGGTTTGTAGAATAGCAGCAAGTTTCCCTTAAGTGGATCACCCAAGATTTATCGAACTCAGGGAGGAAGAGGTCAAAGCTATCCCTCTCAAACAACCCTGGAATTATGATACAGAAAGTCTCTTGTGTCCCCAACACATCCAATACACTTGTCAGATATATAGGTGCACTAGTTCGGCGAAAAGATAGTGAAATAAAAGTAGTAGTGATGATTATAAGTAGTAAATGCAATCTAGAATAAAAATGGCAGCAAGCAAACATATAACAAAACAGCAAGTAAACGGTGTGCAAAGCTTGGAAACAAGGCCTAGGGATCATACTTTCACTAGTGGACACACTCCCAACAAATAAAACATAATTGAACAAATAAATAACTTCTCTTCACTATGGTACTCTGAATTACTCTCCTATTGAATAACACTAATCATTGCGTAGTGGCTACAGAAGCACCCCTTAAAGTTCATCAAGTACTTGACAAACACCACTCATAGAGATATCCAAATCAAATCACAACTCAAGATAAATATTATTGCAACTTAGACCAAGTACTAACATGGTGCACACACTGTCAACATTACACCATGAAAGGAGGAATAGATCACTTCAATACTATCATAGTGATAATTATTCTCATAATCCATAAGAGATCACAATTGTAGCCTAGACCAAGTACCACCACGATACACGCACTGTCACCGTTACACCGTGGCAGGAGGAATAGATTACTTTAATAACACACTAGAGTACACATAATGAAGAAGAGTAACATCTACTTATTCAACATGATACAAAGCTCACGATCACATAAAGATCACATCATGGGAGAGAGAGGTGAACCACATAGCTACCGGTAGAGCCCTCAGCCCCGGGGATGAACTACTCCCTCCTCATCATAGGAGACAGCAAGGTTGATGGAGATGGTGGTGAGGTCGATGGAGACGGCGGAGACGGCGATGGAGACCGATGAAGATGGCTTCGGGGGCACTTCCCCGTCCCGGCAGGGTGCCGGAACAGAGACTTCTGTCCCCCAAAATTCATCGACGGTGGAGGCGGAGCTACGGAACTGTTCTGGAAATTTCGCCCGAGGCTTCTTATAGGCGAAGGGGCGTCGTCAGGAGTGGCCCCAGGCCTCCTCACACCTAGGCGGCGTGGCCAGGGCCTGGGCCGCGCAGGCCTAGTGTGAGGCTGGCCTGTGGCCCCTCTCCTTCACCTCTTCGGATCTCTGGAAGCTTCCGGGCAAAATAAGACTTCAGGAACTTGTTTTGTCCAATTCCGAGAATATTTCCTGTGTATCACTTCTGAAACACAAAAACAGCAGAAAACAGGGAACTGGCATTGTGGCGACTTGTTAATAGGTTAGTTCCAGAAAATGCATAAAAGTGCCACGAAGTGTAACGAAACACAAGGCAAATGGTGTAAAAACAAGCATGGAGCATCAAAAATTATAGATACGTTTGAGACGTATCAGTCAGCCCTGTTCGTTTGCTGTTGATAAGCTTATCAGGTTACATCTCCCTTTTTGATAGTCTGTTGAGTCCTTTTCCAGGTGTTGCTACACGAATCCCCTTGTTGGAGACGCAGCTTGTGGGTGTCATGCCAGCTGGTGAAGTCGACTGGCTTCAGCAGGAGCATGAGGCGTAGCTCCAGTACCCGCGGGCTCGTGCCAACCGAGTCCCGGTGACGAGGGTTAACTCGACAAATGTCCAGTATAAAAGACTTAGGATCGGGGGAATAGGGCGTTGGATGAACTCGAAGGTGGAATCAGTCAAACAAGGTGTGTATCGAAAGTAAACGTAGGTGTAAACTTGGCTTGCTTTCAATCTGTCCCTCACCATCCTCTCCTGGCCCCTATATATAGGTGGCCAGGTCTCAAGGATCAGGAGGGGTCCGATACAAATTACAACATCGGTATACGACATGAACTCGTATTTCTACTAGGATTACACTTGGGCCTAGCTTTAATGGGCCTCAGGGGTACCCAAGTAATCGGCTATATTATCTATACCCTTGTCAGTACCCCCCGAGATTCTACCAGAATTGTAGATTCGGGTTGAATCTCAAATCTTCATTTCTTCGACTTGATCAATCTTTCGACTTCTTCTTCATGTATTAAAAAATAAACATCTTTCATTATATCATCTCGCAAGGGGTTTTGATGAACAAGCCTGACAACTCTAATAGATCAAGAGGCCAGTTAACTGCCGGAGCAGATACTTGTCACCTACTTCAAATTCAATCCCCTTGGACTTGAATCCGGAAAACTGGTCAAACCCATTCTTTTGCCGCATTTAGGACTTACAAAGAATGAGTCCCAGTGGTTCTTAGGGTACCCAGTGCGTCCACCAGGATTTTCTTTGCATCATAGACACGGATAATTACTAGCAGAGCGCATTCATGTGTGTATACCAGGCCACACAGGATGGATCCTGGGGTCTTACCTTCACGATATGTTTCAATCATGGCATTGAAGTTTTGTCGCAATGACGCAACTCGAGAATCATACATCGCAGCGTTGTTTGACTATTGGAATGTACAAAATATTCGAGTTGTTCTTTCAAACTCTCATAAATAGTTCCCGATGGGAGTAATCGATTTTTATTTTGTCGACAATGCTGTCGAAGTTTGTTGTCGACGAAAGGTAGTCGATTGCGCCTATATTATTGTTGCCAAATTGGTCCATTATCATTGGGTGCACAACCAGTGCTCCTGATGTAAGTAGCCCCTGAGGCTATGGATGGGTACTTGTAGCCGATCATAGACTCCAATTTCTTCTTCTTCTTTCTGTCGACTTCTTTTTATCGGGTGTGCAGCCAGCGCTCCCGATGGGAGTAGCCCCTGATGCTATACCCGAAATGTTTCGGGTATAGTCTCAAAATATAAATACATCTGCCTAATAAATTTCCTCCTGTGATAGTTTTGGCACGATTTGCGCTTAAATTTTTAGTCCTTCTCTTCTCAAGATATGAGCCCCCGAGTCCATGACGAGGTGCATTGTGCTCCTTGACATACACTTTTTCATCTTTTACACATATCTTTGTCTTTGATATGCTATCGCTGCCTTATCTTCTGCTCGGGGCAAAATATAAAAGCCCGTGGACCTTTAATTTACTAAGGCCCATGATAGTTTGGTTATAAATAAAGCACATTGGCTAGGGAAAAACCCTAACTCTTTCATTACTATCTTCTTCCACCGCATCGTCTTCTTCTTCCTTATCCCATCTAGGGTTTCTTCTCCAAGCGCTTACCTTCCATGGCCGATGCTGGTGATTCGCACCTAAACATCGGCGCGCCGGTGGCGAAGCGAGGTCGTGGCCATCCTCGCGGCAGTAAAAATACATCCAAAGATCCTGCTGCGGCGCCTTCATCGTCCGTGCCTGTGAAACGATGCCCTGGCTGCCCTGCGGGGAGTAAGAACAAACCCAAGGGTTCTGCTACTACACCAGGTCCTAGCTCTCCGCCGCGTAATGCTTCTCCTCCTCCTTCTCCCAAATTGTTTTCCTTCTTCTGTATTGCTGGCGCGCAATGCCGTGAAATTCAGTGGGTGTCGCTGAAGTTTACTGAATTCATGGATGGGCGAGAACTTCATGAAGCAGTTCTTCGCGACCACTCTGGAGGAGGAACTCCCTACGAGGTAGAGGTGTGGTACGACGGGGATGGCGAGATGTACTTCAGGGGTGGCTAGTCCCATTTTGCAGAAGACCACGACCTCCACCAAGGGTTTTTCATGATCTTCGATTACCATTGTGGTACATCGAAGTTTGATGTGAAGATCTATGATGGTACTCAGTGCCAGAAGAAGTATGAGGCAGAAGTACACTTTCATTAGATGCTCCCTCAATGTAATCTTTCCCTTGTAGTGCTTTATGTAATAAGTACTCGTGATGATCTTCAGTTTGTGTCTCCTTATTTATCTATTAATAGACCATGGGAACTAATCAATGTTCTGAGGTATGCTTTTGATTTATCACCGAGTTATCTTTGAACTGTGCTTATTTCTGTTGTCCAATATCGGGTTGGGAACAACCTTGTAAATTTTTCTCGAATAATCATAGACACGGAATCTCGATACATGCTTATTTTATTTCGTATGACTCGAGGGTCGGAGCCCCCGAGTAGAAAAGTATAAACATGTTTACACATATTTGTCGAGTTGACCCAAAGAACCCGACCTGTGGCCTCATGTTCTGGGTTCAGAGGGTCATGACTTGAAAGTTCTTGTCGCCATACTCCTTCTATGCGTAGAACCACTGTAGTTGTTCTGCATTCCACGGGTTGCTTTCATCTTTCCCTGTTTTCTTGACTTGTAGTCGATAAGCTCCTCCTGGTATTACTTCTGTTATGATGTAAGGTCCTACCCATGGGGACTCTAATTTGCCATGACCGTCCTGCTTGAGTCGTAAGACCAAATCTCCTACCACGAAAGATCATGGACGAACTCGACTACTATGGTTGTTTCATAAGTTTTGCTGGTATTGCGTAGCTCTGGCGAGCGCTACGTCTCTTGCTTCATCGAGTGCATCGACATCATCCTGAAGTGCTTCTGTGGAAGTTGTCTCATCGTAAGCCGCGATTCTTGGGGCTTCATGGGTGATTTCAACTGGAAGCATGATGTCTACACACGCTTCTGTTCTTGTAGACAGTGTTGGGCCTCCAAGTGCAGAGGTTTGTAGAGCAGCACCAAGTTTCCCTTAAGTGGATCACCCAAGGTTTATCAAACTCAGGGAGGAAGAGGTCAAAGCTATCCCTCTCAAACAACCCTGCAATTACGATACAGAAAGTCTCTTGTGTCCCCAACACACCCAATACACTTGTCAGATGTATAGGTGCACTAGTTCGGCGAAGAGATAGTGAAATACAAGTAGTAGTGATGATTATAAGTAGCAAACGTGATCTGAAATAAATATCGCTGCGAGCAAACATGTAACAAAACAGGAAGTAAACGGTGTGCAATGCTTAGAAACAAGGCCTAGGGATCATACTTTCACTAGTGGACACACTCCCAACAAATATAACATGATTGAACAAATAAATAACTTCTCTTCACTATGGTACTCTGAATTACTCTCCTATTGAATAATACTAATCATTGCGTAGGGCTATGTAACAACCCAAATTTTTGGGAAATAGAAATAAATGGATTTATTAAAATACCAAATTTTGGAGACAACAAAAACTTTTAATTTGAATACAAGATTAATGTCTTGTCTTTTAAAACTTGTGAAATTGAGCATTTGCTCCCATGCTTCAAATAAAAAGAGTATGAGAAGGGTTTTAAAACAAATCCTTTGAGCCCAAATTTTTAAATAAAGATTTTTGTTAAATTGAAATAGTTTTCTAACTATTAAATTTTGTGCATGGTTACATGCTAAACCCATTTGGGGCAATTGCCAAACCAAAATTAAGTCAAGCAATCACAAACAAATAGAAAAGAACCAAGAAAAATAAACCGCAACACAAACACCTAAGTAAGAAAAGAGGAAGTAGTGATCTTAAAAAAAAAAATTTACTGGTTACACTACTTTGCACTTATATACTAAGCAATATTTGAACTATACCATCATGCATCTCTCCACCACCACTAAGAACAAGTTACAAAGAATCAAATACAATAAAGTTTGAAACAAAAATCAACTTGGAACTCTATTAAATATTCTGCCAAAGTTTGAATCTGTTACACATACCATTTGAAATTCAAAATTTAAATGAAACCACAACTCACCTCTAGACCAAACAAACACATTCCCAACTCCATGTTATCTCCCAGAAAACCAACACTTTTGGGCCAAGATAAAACTTTTTATCTATTATTGCATGTATGCATAGAATTCTAATATAGGTCTTTTATGATTTCATGTGGGTTATAATTGGTTGTGCATTGTTTAGATAAGCCACACCCAACTAGCAGAAGCATTAGAGAAGTACCACAAAAGCTAAAGAAACCAGAAGCAAAAGAAATAAAGAAAAGAGAAGAAAATTGTGATCTAGGAAATATTATTGACTACCCTACTTTGGACACTTAAAATAAGCAATCTGTAAATCAATTGAGTGTGTGGTCAGTTGGTTGAGCAAGACCAACCTACATTCTTGCTGGACTAACAAACTTCAAACCAAAATTCAAATTCTAACCTAACTCAAACATCTGCAAAAGATTGAATCTGAAACAGAGACCATACTTCAAAATTTAAATAAGATTTTTGCAAAACCTCATATTTCTTCATAACAAAAATATGTTTGGAGTCCTTATCCAATATAATGACCAACCCAATTTGAAAATTTCGAAAATTTGAATTTTTATTTCATGCGGACATTTGGTTGAACACCTGGTGGGCAGAATTTCGGGAAAACGAAACTACTGTGGCAGTCGCTGTTCCAATTCGCCCTCGCCCTGTAGCCATGCCGAGGACTCCATCTCGGTCGACCCCCTGTCTCCCCCGCCCAGGCCCCGGCCGTGAAACGTGGACAAAAAGAGGAGAACCACCCCGGACCCCTCCCCACAGCCATCACTTGCCCCCTCTGCACCAGACCACCCCGCAGCCCGCAAGCGCGCCAGCAGCACGCCACAGCACGCCGCAGCCCTCTGCCGAAAGCACCGACCGCCGCGTCCCTTCTGTAGCCGACACCGGCCGTGCTCTGGCCGCAGATCCCCTCACCTCGTGCTCCCTCTCCCGCCTATAAAAAGCCCCCTTTCCTCCCTGAAAAGAACCACACCATCACCAGGAACCTCCTAGACAACATATCCAGCTCCCCCTCTCCCTAGTTCGAGCACGCCGGCGATGGCATCCGCGCAGACCACCGCCCATTCCCGGAGCTACTGAGCTTCCCCCGGCGCTGTACCTGCTGGAGGTGGCCGAGAGCAGCCCCCGCCACCGCCTGGACAACCTCACCGCCGCCGCCATCCTCCCAGGTGAGCTCCCCACCACCGCCGCCTCCCCAGCGACCTCCCTCGCTCCCGTCCGTGTCGAGGCGGAGAAGACGGCCCCAGGCCGTCGGATCCTGTCCTGATCGGACGGCTCACGTTAGCCCGTACCCCTTCGGTTTATAAGACCCCTGACTAGCGGGCCCCCTTTGTCAGCTTAATTTTTTTTCCCAGCACCCGCCCGGGACGAGCTAACGGGCCGGCCCGACTCGGTCTCCCGGCCCAGGCTAGTTCCAGTTCGTTTACTTTTTTTTCTTGGAAACCTTTTTAGTATTTGTTGCTTTACTGCAAATTCAAACTAAAATTCCTAGAGTTGTACACATTCAAATTTAGCAAATAATATGCCGTTGGAAAGCTTAGAACATGCTCTAGCCAATGGTGGTGTTTTCAACCCATTTAGACTTATATTTTTAATTGGGTAAAAATAACAAACTTGCAGTTATGCAACCTTAGAAAATCCATATCAAATCAAATAAAATTCCTAAAAATATAAATCCAACTCTAGAAATTCACAATTAGTGATACCCATCTGCCTATGGCATTAGATCCCATTTTTGAACCTTTTAAAGTAAATGCTATTTACCTATATGGTGAAATAAGCATTTGCCATATAGGATTTTGTTAAAACTCAAACCTATAATCAAAATTTTTATGGAACCCCTATTGTTAAACCACATTCCCAAATACCTATCTGTAGGTATTGATCTTAGTCCATGTGAGCTTGTAGGAAGTATTTGGAAATTAAATACTACATAGTAGTAATTAGAAACTCAAACTTGCACACCAATCTCAAAATATGGAAATGATATAAAACCAAATTCTAATCAACCACATTTTCTAAGATTCATCTATATCCATTGACCTAGGTCAACTTGGGGCTATACATAACCTTTGTATATTTAAACATGATCACTAAATGTTTGCAAACTAGAAATCGAACAAGTAATTGAAAATAAGACTTTAAATTATGAAAACCACCTTGGGTAAACCCTAATCCTAAATATCTACTTGTAGTCTACAACCTTGGTCAATAAAGACTTATATGAGATATTTCATGGTTCCAAATCAATGAACCCTACTTAGATACAAGAAACAAATAACCCATCCATATGGACTCAATTATCGTCGAAACCACTCTCCATAGACTTCCTAGATCATTTCTCTTACCCAAGTATCCTTATAGTGAGTATGTGTTGTTTGTGAATTGTGTGGTGATTGTATGCTTATTTGATTTTCGACGATTAGACGACAACGAGAGTAAGGAGAATGGATCCCGCAGTCAACCAAGCAATGGTGATGGAGACTACCCAACCCGAGATGAAGATGAAGAATCCTATGACTTTGCCAACCAAGGCAAGCCATCTTTTGATCATACCATTACCCAGTTTTATAATGCATGTTTGCTTGCTTTTAGATAAAAGTGCATGCTAAAATAATTGTTACCAAGTTGCAAATGAGTAGTGATGTCTTTCTTAGCAAGTGCATCCAACTCTTTCTTGTGGATGACATCAAGTGCATCAAGCTTAGCCTACCTTTGAGAAACCTTTCCTTAGTGGATGCTAGGTAGAGCATCAAGCTAAGCCTATCCAATATACCTACCTAGATCCTTGTGCCCTCATGAGGATTATGCTTGAGCTGAAGGCATTCATGGATAATGACTAGGTGGGAACCCCAATGAAGATCATGAAGATTTTGAAATGAAAACCTTGGAAAGGGGCAACCTTGCCCAAGGATGATTTTGCAACACAAACCTTGGAGATGGGCAACCTTACCCAAGGGTGACTTTGAAAACTATTTACAAAATGGTGACATGGTGAAGGTGACATGAAGGTTTGACAAAAATGATAAATGCGTGAAGTACCATACTGGACCAACCATACAGTGCGACCACATTACTCTGGTATGGGACGGAGCTTAGTGGAGTAGTTTGTTTCTCCTTAGTGTAGACCCTACACACTGTAAATGGAAGTCCGACCAGGGACTCCTCTTCCAGGGCACCCTGTGGCTACGGCCTAGGCTCGCCTGGTCCTCCTTTTCAGGTGGTTGGGGTACACGCCAAAGAGCCCTCATTGAAAATGGACTACCGGGTGTAGGACTCTACCTCGGTTAGTGGCATTCCGGTGGGTCAAGCGGCTGGGAACTTTGCACACTCTGGACAGCTTCTTGGACCCCGGTGTTGAGGGGTACAACTCTAGGCGGTAGTGTTTATGCTAAGGCGGGCAAGTGAAACATTAATGGTCGGCTGCTTGTCGTGGCATATGTCGTTATGCGGGGAAGTTGCCCAAACGATGAGTAGTCAGATGATGTGGGTAAAGTGTACAACCTCTGCAGAGTGTAAAACTATTCGAATAGCCGCGTCCGCGGTCATGGACGGTTGGATTGGTTGTACTTGGCCGTTATCAGGTTTTACTTTGAAAATGATTGAGAAAGGTGACTTGACAATGAATTTCGATGACCATGGAGGTGACTTGGTGAACAAAAGAATTGACATTTGCGGAATTCCATCTAGAGATTTATAAAGAGCGAAATGTTTTATTACCGTTTTAAATAAAAGATCTTTGAAAGGAAATTCTGCTTTATGCCAATGAACCTAGAGCTTAGACCACTATATGAACTATGCATTCTCTATTCATTTATTTATAAGATGGTTTGCGAGTGCATGCAATGTACTCATGGCTCTGTCCCTGGCTATTAACTTGGCCAGACTTGAAGGAGAGAAATCAAGAAGGAAGAAATCATTGACGACTTTGCGAATTAGGCTCGTTTCCTACTGTCGGCTCTGCCTGTGCGGTTGAAGCTTGACAATATGGACCCAAAGTGTTATTCCGCTGTATATTGATGAATTGTAAGGTTTGGTCTGTGCGACCACCTATGTAATCCCCTTTTATTTACTATTAGTGTCTATGACTGTGATATCAATTACGTTATGTAAATCACAACAATGATTCTGGGATTGTGATGGATTACATAACGGGCACTTCGAATTTGCTATAAATTCAGGGGTGTGACAAGTTGGTATCAGAGCCTAGGCTGACTCTAGGAAACCCTAGTTAGCATGGTCGTTAGAGAATGATATCTCTGATATCACAAGTTTGGTATCAGGACTATCATCACCTTAAGAGACCTTAGTTAGAATGGTCGTTAGCTAAGAAAGTAATATTTTGTCAAACACTTATTTCTACAAAAGAAACTTATTTGCTTTGGTATCCAAAGCCAATCTTCTACCCTCATCCTATTCACTTCAAAGATCTTACACTCTCAACTTATACTCTCAAGAGATTTTGACAAAGAATTTATTTACCTCTTTAATTACAAGGTCTTTTCAAAGATTTGTTTTACTCTATTTCTCATCTACTTCAAATATATACTATGGATGATATACCGACCTAAGACCGAAGGACTTTTGGATCAAAAGATTAGGGACTCAATATTTTTCAAGACTTCAACCTTGGATGTCAACTACGACCGCTACCATCGAAAGAGAGTCTCTCATCTGATCCAGAAATCTTCCAACAAGAGTCAACCTTGTGAGACAAAGACTTCAAGAGCAAAGAGAGAGTGATCAGGAATGATGAAGATCCAGTAACCTTTTGACCCACAGGATTTATAGGAAATGCTTAGTTGATTTCATTCAGCTGCCCTTACCTCACGATTAATCAGTGTGCCTAGTGCCTTGTGTGTTTGAATGATTGATTTCTTTTGAGATATGTTGCTCATATGCCATCCGGCAACATGTAGTAACCACTCCAAAAACTCGTTTGCTCAAAAATGTTTTTGTCTTTCTCACCCAAGCTAAACTCTGAACCATACCCATCACACATAAGAAACCTTTTGAAAGATGTTCCCTCTCATCTACTGCAGGACTTGACCCCTCTGATGCACCCCACGCTCTCAAATCCACCATTTCAGGCCAACTCGGAGTTTGAGTTTCACCTCAATAGAATTGCCCGAGAATACCAAAGGAGGTCCCACTTGAACCTAATTCCGAAGAAGAAGCAAGGAGATTTGTGTGCTCAACCCTTAGGTTATGATTGTGGAGAAGCACTCCACGCTAAACGTCCCTGTCCCAATAAAAGTATTCCCAACCTAGATCACCTCAGTATGAAGGCTTGTAGCCGTTGTGGAGAAGAAGGTCATCAATCAAGCCAATGTACTAGCAACTGTCCCAATTGCGACATCAAGCATCCAACTGGAGAATGCCCTTCAAGCGACATCACATGCTTCTTATGTGAGAGTAGTACTCATGTTCCAGCAAACTGCTCCATGAATCACCTGGTGACAGCTATATCCAAGATCAAGGGAAAGCATTTTCAGCTAGCAGCTCAAGTTGTCAAGACTAGCAAAGAGCATGACAGTCATAGAAAACAACAGAAAGCTCGTAACAAAAAGAAGAGAGAAAGGAGGATCAGACGTCAAGAAAGTAAGCCTCCAGCACCCTCTAACCTATGATATAACCTAAACCTACGATCCGGAAGAACCTTGTCAAAGGATACCTATCCCAAGCATGGCGACATGACCAACATCATCTGTTGGAATTGTGGAATCAAAGGGCACTACTCCAACGAGTGCCCAACAAAGTTGAACGCTGCACCAGAACCTCCGGTCGCTCAAGATCCGGTCATAACTAAAGAAAGTGTCAAACCCAGTTGCTCGGAAGATCCTACAAAGGTTCTTTCATCTTCAGGAGGCAACCCTATCAACACCAACCTGGGCAGAGTTCGAAACCGCATCATTATTGAAGATAGCGTCAAAGGACTCTATAGCCTCAACTTCCGCAGGGGAAGGAAGCAGCCTTGCCAACCACCGGGAAGTAACTTTGGCAACCTCAAGACACGAAGAGAAGAAAAAGATCAATCCTCATGAATCAGCCATAGAATACCCCGAAGTTGCTCGTAGCCATAAAGTTAGTAAGAACAAGTTGAATCAAGTGTGAGGATCCCAGCCGAGAAGAAGCCTTAGTCACCTTAGTTTGGGACTAGTAGGCTTGTTTATTTCTTTGTAAATCAAGAGCGAGACTTGTAATCTGCAAGACCCTTTGTAATAAAAGCCTATGGTTTAGATGCCAAATAGTTTGTTTTTGAAAGTGTGATTGTTTGTCGAAATTGCTATGTGATTGGTGAAGATGTGTTTTGGCCCATCCGGCCACATCACAGTTCGGGTGTACCCAATCCTTCCATCTTGATATAAATTAATACACACTCTATCTTTTATCTGGTAATCTCATCTCCCAATCTCTCTCAATCTTAACTTGTGAATCTCGGGACGAGATTCTTTTTAAGGGGGGAAGATTGTAACAACCCAAATTTTTGGGAAATAGAAATAAATGGATTTATTAAAATACCAAATTTTGGAGACAACAAAAACTTTTAATTTGAATACAAGATTAATGTCTTGTATTTTAAAACTTGTGAAATTGAGCATTTGCTCCCATGCTTCAAATAAAAAGAGTATGAGAAGGGTTTTAAAACAAATCCTTTGAGCCCAAATTTTTAAATAAAGATTTTTGTTAAATTGAAATAGTTTTCTAACTATTAAATTTTGTGCATGGTTACATGCTAAACCCATTTGGGGCAATTGCCAAACCAAAATTAAGTCAAGCAATCACAAACAAATAGAAAAGAACCAAGAAAAATAAACCGCAACACAAACACCTAAGTAAGAAAAGAGGAAGTAGTGATCTTTAAAAAAAAATTACTGATTACACTACTTTGCACGTATATACTAAGCAATATTTGAACTATACCATCATGCATCTCTCCACCACCACTAAGAACAAGTTACAAAGAATCAAATACAATAAAGTTTGAAACAAAAATCAACTTGGAACTCTATTAAATATTCTGCCAAAGTTTGAATCTGTTACACATACCATTTGAAATTCAAAATTTAAATGACACCACAACTCACCTCTAGACCAAACAAACACATTCCCAACTCCATGTTATCTCCCAGAAAACCAACACTTTTGGGCCAAGATAAAACTTTTTATCTATTATTGCATGTATGCATAGAATTCTAATATAGGTCTTTTATGATTTCATGTGGGTTATAATTGGTTGTGCATTGTTTAGATAAGCCACACCCAACTCGCAAAAGCATTAGAGAAGTACCACAAAAGCTAAAGAAACCAGAAGCAAAAGAAATAAAGAAAAGAGAAGAAAATTGTGATCTAGGAAATATTATTGACTACCCTACTTTGGACACTTAAAATAAGCAATCTGTAAATCAATTGAGTGTGTGGTCAGTTGGTTGAGCAAGACCAACCTACATTCTTGCTGGACTAACAAACTTCAAACCAAAATTCAAATTCTAACCTAACTCAAACATCTGCAAAAGATTGAATCTGAAACAGAGACCATACTTCAAAATTTAAATAAGATTTTTGCAAAACCTCATATTTCTTCATAACAAAAATATGTTTGGAGTCCTTATCCAATATAATGACCAACCCAATTTGAAAATTTCGAAAATTTGAATTTTTATTTCATGCGGACATTTGGTCGAACACCTGGTGGGCAGAATTTCGGGAAAACGAAACTACTGTGGCAGTCGCTGTTCCAATTCGCCCTCGCCCTGTAGCCATGCTGAGGACTCCATCTCGGTCGACCCCCTGTCTCCCCCGCCCAGGCCCCGGCCGTGAAACGTGGACAAAAAGAGGAGAACCACCCCGGACCCCTCCCCACAGCCATCACTTGCCCCCTCTGCACCAGACCACCCCGCAGCCCGCAAGCGCGCCAGCAGCACGCCACAGCACGCCGCAGCCCTCTGCCGAAAGCACCGACCGCCGCGTCCCTTCTGTAGCCGACACCGGCCGCGCTCTGGCCGCAGATCCCCTCACCTCGTGCTCCCTCTCCCGCCTATAAAAAGCCCCCTTTCCTCCCTGAAAAGAACCACACCATCACCAGGAACCTCCTAGACAACATATCCAGCTCCCCCTCTCCCTAGTTCGAGCACGCCGGCGACGGCATCCCCGCAGACCACCGCCCGTTCCCGGAGCTACTGAGCTTCCCCCGGCGCTGTACCTGCTGGAGGCGGCCGAGAGCAGCCCCCGCCACCGCCTGGACAACCTCACCGCCGCCGCCATCCTCCCAGGTGAGCTCCCCACCACCGCCGCCTCCCCAGCGACCTCCCTCGCTCCCGTCCGTGTCGAGGCGGAGAAGACGGCCCCAAGCCGTCAGATCCTGTCCTGATCGGACCGCTCACGTTAGCCCGTACCCATTCGGTTTATAAGACCCCTGACTAGCGGGCCCCCTTTGTCAGCTTAATTTTTTTTCCCAGCACCCGCCCGGGACGAGCTAACGGGCCGGCCCGACTCGGTCTCCCGGCCCAGGCTAGTTCCAGTTCGTTTACTTTTTTTTCTTGGAAACCTTTTTAGTATTTGTTGCTTTACTGCAAATTCAAACTAAAATTCCTAGAGTTGTACACATTCAAATTTAGCAAATAATATGCCGTTGGAAAGCTTAGAACATGCTCTAGCCAATGGTGGTGTTTTCAACCCATTTAGACTTATATTTTTAATTGGGTAAAAATAACAAACTTGCAGTTATGCAACCTTAGAAAATCCATATCAAATCAAATAAAATTCCTAAAAATATAAATCCAACTCTAGAAATTCACAATTAGTGATACCCATCTGCCTATGGCATTAGATCCCATTTTTGAACCTTTTAAAGTAAATGCTATTTACCTATATGGTGAAATAAGCATTTGCCATATAGGATTTTGTTAAAACTCAAACCTATAATCAAAATTTTTATGGAACCCCTATTGTTAAACCACATTCCCAAATACCTATCTGTAGGTATTGATCTTAGTCCATGTGAGCTTGTAGGAAGTATTTGGAAATTAAATACTACATAGTAGTAATTAGAAACTCAAACTTGCACACCAATCTCAAAATATGGAAATGATATAAAACCAAATTCTAATCAACCACATTTTCTAAGATTCATCTATATCCATTGACCTAGGTCAACTTGGGGCTATACATAACCTTTGGATATTTAAACATGATCACTAAATGTTTGCAAACTAGCAATCGAACAAGTAATTGAAAAGAAGACTTTAAATTATGAAAACCACCTTGGGTAAACCCTAATCCTAAATATCTACTTGTAGTCTACAACCTTGGTCAATAAAGACTTATATGAGATATTTCATGGTTCCAAATCAATGAACCCTACTTAGATACAAGAAACAAATAACCCATCCATATGGACTCAATTATCGTCGAAACCACTCTCCATAGACTTCCTAGATCATTTCTCTTACCCAAGTATCCTTATAGTGAGTATGTGTTGTTTGTGAATTGTGTGGTGATTGTATGCTTATTTGATTTTCGATGATTAGACGACAACGAGAGTAAGGAGAATGGATCCCGCAGTCAACCAAGCAATGGTGATGGAGACTACCCAACCCGAGATGAAGATGAAGAAGCCTATGACTTTGCCAACCAAGGCAAGCCATCTTTTGATCATACCATTACCCAGTTTTATAATGCATGTTTACTTGCTTTTAAATAAAAGTGCATGCTAAAATAATTGTTACCAAGTTGCAAATAAGTAGTGATGTCTTTCTTAGCAAGTGCATCCAACTCTTTCTTGTGGATGACATCAAGTGCAGCAAGCTTAGCCTACCTTTGAGAAACCTTTCCTTAGTGGATGCTAGGTAGAGCATCAAGCTAAGCCTATCCAATATTACTATCTAGATCCTTGTGCCCTCATGAGGATTATGCTTGAGCTGAAGGCATTCATGGAAAATGACTAGGTGGGAACCCCAATGAAGATCATGAAGATTTTGAAATGAAAACCTTGGAAAGGGGCAACCTTGCCCAAGGATGATTTTGCAACACAAACCTTGGAGATGGGAAACCTTACCCAAGGGTGACTTTGAAAACTATTTACAAAATGGTGACATGGTGAAGGTGACATGAAGGTTTGACAAAAATGATAAATGCGTGAAGTACCATACTGGACCAACCATACAGTGCGACCACATTACTCTGGTATGGGACGGGGCTTAGTGGAGTAGTTTGTTTCTCCTTAGTGTAGACCCTACACACTGTAAATGGAAGTCCGACCAGGGACTCCTCTTCCAGGGCACCCTGTGGCTATGGCCTAGGCTCGCCTGGTCCTCCTTTTCAGGTGGTTGGGGTACACGCCAAAGAGCCCTCATTGAAAATGGACTACCGGGTGTAGGACTCTACCTCGGTTAGTGGCATTCCGGTGGGTCAAGCGGCTGGGAACTTTGCACACTCTGGACAGCTTCTTGGACCCCGGTGTTGAGGGGTACAACTCTAGGCGGTAGTGTTTATGCTAAGGCGGGCAGGTGAAACATTAATGGTCGGCTGCTTGTCGTGGCATATGTCATTATGCGGGGAAGTTGCCCACACGATGAGTAGTCGGATGATGTGGGTAAAGTGTACAACCTCTGCAGAGTGTAAAACTATTCGAATAGCCGCGTCCGCGGTCATGGACGGTTGGATTGGTTGTACTTGGCCGTTATCAGGTTTTACTTTGAAAATGATTGAGAAAGGTGACTTGACAATGAATTTCGATGACCATGGAGGTGACTTGGTGAACAAAAGAATTGACATTTGGGGAATTCCATCTAGAGATTTATAAAGAGCG
Organism: Dactylis glomerata; assembly: GCA_007115705.1. NCBI lineage: Eukaryota > Viridiplantae > Streptophyta > Magnoliopsida > Poales > Poaceae > Dactylis > Dactylis glomerata. The sequence continues at coordinate 862,935 of QXEO01000121.1, read as the reverse complement.
AAATGTTTTATTACCGTTTTAAATAAAAGATCTTTGAAAGGAAATTCTGCTTTATGCCAATGAACCTAGAGCTTAGACCACTATATGAACTATGCATTCTCTATTCATTTATTTATAAGATGGTTTGCGAGTGCATGCAATGTACTCATGGCTCTGTCCCTGGCTATTAACTTGGCCAGACTTGAAGGAGAGAAATCAAGAAGGGAGAAATCATTGACGACTTTGCGAATTAGGCTCGTTTCCTACTGTCGGCTCTGCCTGTGCGGTTGAAGCTTGACAATATGGACCCAAAGTGTTATTCCGCTGCATATTGATGAATTGTAAGGTTTGGTCTGTGCGACCACCTATGTAATCCCGTTTTATTTACTATTAGTGTCTATGACTGTGATATCAATTATGTTATGTAAATCACAACAATGATTCTGGGATTGTGATGGATTACATAACGGGCACTTCGAATTTGCTATAAATTCAGGGGTGTGACAGGCTACGAAGCACTCCTCAAAGTTCATCAAGTACTTGACAAACACTACTCATAGAGATATCCAAATAAAATCACAACTCAAGATAGATATTATTGCAACTTAGACCAAGTACTAACACGGTGTGCACACTGTCAACATTACACCATGAAAGGAGGAAAAGATCACTTCAATACTATCATAGTGATAATTATTCTCATAATCCATAAAAGATCACAATCGTAGCCTAGACCAAGTACCACCACGATGCACGCACTGTCACTGTTACACCATGGCAGGAGGAATAGATTACTTTAATAACACACTAGAGTACACATAATGAAGAAGAGTAACATCTACTTATTCAACATGATACAAAGCTCACGATCACATAAAGATCACATCATTAGAGAGAGAGGTGAACCACATAGCTACCGGTAGAGCCCTCAGCCCCGGGGGAGAACTACGCCCTCCTCATCAGAGGAGACAGCAAGGTTGATGGAGATGGCGGTGAGGTCGATGGAGACGGCGGAGATGGCAGAGACGGCGATGGAGACCGATGGAGATGGCTCCGGGGGCACTTCCCCGTCCCGGCAGGGTGCTGGAACAGAGACTTCTATCCCCCGAAATTCGTCGACTCCCTTAGGGTTTTCCATCCCGAGGCTTTATATAGGGGAAGGGGCGTCGTCAGGGGGCTCCCAGGGCCTCCTCACACATAGGGGGCGTGGCCAGGGCCTGGGCCGCACCACCCTGGTGTGAGGGCAGGCTCTGGCCCCTCTCCGGCTCCCTTTCGGTCCTCGTCCTTCGTCCAGGAAAAATAGGAGTTCTAGAACTTGTTTCGTCCAATTCCGAGAATATTTCCTGTGTAGCATTTCTGAAACACAAAAATAGCAGAAAACAGGGAACTGGTACTGTGGCATCTTGTCAATAGGTTAGTTCCGGAAATCGCATAAAAACGCCATGAAGTGTAACGAAACACAAGGCAAATGGTGTAAAAACAAGCATGGGGCATCAAAAATTATAGATACGTTTGAGACGTATCAGCATCCCCAAGCTTAACTCCTGCTCGTCCTCGAGTAGGTAAGTGATAACAAAAGAAATAATTTTTGAGGTGACATGCACCTACACAATCTTGATCATCGATGTAAGCATTGAGTGCTGAGATCAAAGAACTTAAAACATGGGCATGAAAGACATAATCTTGACAATAAGAAACTTAGCAACCATGTTATAACCTGAAAAAGAACACAAACAAAAGATCATGAATAATGAAACAATGAAAGTCAAACGTGTGTTCAAATCATAAGGAAAAACATACAAATGGTTTTCAGCTTGTCCCTCATGGAATAGCAAAACATAAATGCATAGGACACCTTCAAGTTTAAGAGGGCGACTAGATACAAATAATTTAGGAACAAGTGATACCAACAATATGAATCAATCAATGAAAACTTTGGGACAATGCACATTATACTCAGAATGACAACTATGCTCTCTTAATGGTGCATAAAGATAGAAGGTGGTGACTCAACATAAAAGTAAAAGAAAGGCCCTTCGCAGAGGGAAGCAGTGATTAAACATGTGCTAGAGCTTTTCATTTGTAAAACAGATAGATAAAAATTGGTTTTGAGAGGTGGTTGTCTTTGTCAACGACTGGCAATGGGGTTCTTACTATCTTCCATACAAAAATGAAGCAAGTTTTTGAGAGAGAGATTGGCACTTTTGTGCTCTTTTATAAAGCTTTGCACTCCTCCCCACCTTTTTTCCTTTCACAAACCATGGCTAACCGATTCCATCGGGTGCCCACCAACATTCACATACCATGGAGGAGTGCCTTTTTTCTTTCTTTTTTTTCTTTTTTTTTCTTTTTGGAATAAGACAATATGGAAGATAGCAAATCCAACCACTATGTCCCCATGAGCTGAAAATAGTGTCACAAAATGAGAAGTATTTTGAAGGTTTTTTTGAAAGGTAGCACATGAAAATTTACTTGGAATGGCTTGCAAATACCATGCATAGGAATTTATAGTGGACACAATGGCAAACTTGGTTTCTAGGAGTTGGATGCACGAGTAGAGCTCATACTCAATACAAAATGAGGGCTAGCAAAAGACTGGGAGCGACCAACTAAGAGAGCAATAATGGCCATAATCATGCATAGCGACAAAGCAACATTAAAAGAAGCATAAAATGGCATCAAAAGTCAAAAACTAAATGATCGTAGAGGCTATAGGTGACTTATTTTTGTAGTCAACATGGTGTAAGCATGTGCCAAGTCAACCCAAATAAAGCATCAAAGGAGAAAACCAAATAAATGCTTCCATATAATAAAAACAACGCATGATTTTTTCAAAGGCTCATTAAGCAATCTCAGTCATTTGAGACAAGTCATGCTACAACAAAAATCACTAAGCATACTATCAAAAAGAGATCAAGCACGACATGCAAAAGCCTAAGCCGCAGTCTAAACAAGCTCCTTTTTGTACCACTTTTTGCGTAAAGCTTTTTCTCCTTTCCAACACCATTCGAACTTTTTTAATCCAACTCTTTTGAGGAAAACCAATATGGTCCAGAGGCAAAAATACACCTTGATAAATAAATATAAGAAGATCTGAATGCAAATCAAGGCGAAAACGAAAACCAAAAGCAGTAGCAGAAAAAGAAGAACACTCGGTTTTTTATAAGAGTGAAAACTAGAGCGTTCTTGGCAAATTAAAAGCGTGTTCATCTCCTCCAAAAGAAACATGATGTGATCTAACCATTTATTGCAGCAAACAAAGCAAAAGAAAACTAAAAACAAAAACAACTGACGCTCCAAGAAAAATGTATAATGCATGAAGCAATAAAAATATAGTGTCTTGAAAGGTGACCTGATTTTTGCCGATGAAGAAGGGAGTGCCTCGGGGGCATCCCCAAGCTTTGACGCTTGTACTTCTTAGATATTTCTTGGGTTGATGCATGGGCATCCCCAAGCTTGAGCTTTTGTCCATTCTTCAACTCATCTCATCACTCTCCGATCCCTACACTTGAAAACTTCCTTCATACAAAACTAAACACAAATCTATTAGCAACATTAGTGTAAGCATAACATAGAATCAACCCTTTTTGCTTCAGGTTTCAACTCAAAACCACCACATATAAAGCATATACTACTGTAGCAACTTCCCCAAAAGTTCTGTGATCAAAAGAACTCAAAAAGAAAGCGATAAAGTGGCAAACACAAATATTGGCAGAAATCTGTCAAAACAGAACAGCTGACAAAGGTCGAATTTTTGAGGTGTTTTCTGTTGCTCAAATCAAAAAGTGTTAAACTAATGAAAGTTTGGATATAACCTGGGGCATATGCACAAGAAATCGCAGGTCCAAAAGATATACAGGGAAGTTTCACGAATTTTTACGGTGCAGCACCGAAAACTGTTTCAGGACAGCAACATCCCCAAATCTTACCTCACTCAAATTAGAGGCTTCTCTTGGCACAACAATGAAATAAAAAGGATAAGGAGCGGTTATTACAGTAGTAATAACTTCCAAGACTTAAATAAAAGAAAAAGTACTGAAAATAAAACAATGGGTTATCTCCCAAGAGTGCTTTTCTTTAACGCCTTTGAGCTAGGCGCAGTAATTTGCAAAGATGCTCATGTGGGCGCCATATAAGAGCTTGAGGCAAAGGCACCATATAGAAACTTAAAGCAATAGAGAGCATAAAAAAGCAAGTATGGAACACATTTAAATCTAAACCACTTCCTATGAAAAATAGTCTTGTAAAGAGACAAGTCATGAAAGCGCAAAGCAAAAAGCATAGGAAGGCAAAACAAGTACAACTTTAAGAATTGCAACATAAAGAGGGGAAACTCAATATTGTTGAGGTCCATCAAACCATGTTTCCCTCTCTCATAATAACTTTTAGTAGCATCATGAATAGAATTAACAATATAACTGTCATATAAAACATCCCTATCATGAGCCACATGCATAAAGGAATTAATACTCCCCACATGAACAATAGTAGTAGGAGCAGATTCAACAGAATAATTATTCTCATCACCATAATCATCAAAAATAGGAGGCATATTGTAATCATAACTAATTTTCTCCTCAATAGTAGGTGAACTAAAAATATTATACCCATCATCATAACCATCATAAACTAGAGGTTTGGTATCATCACAAGCTAGAGAGCAACTATTTCGCAAGGCATACTCATCAAACATATCATCATAAGAAGGAGCATGGATAGTACTAATGGTACAACAATTATTAACCTTAGAATATTGACGAGGGTTAACTCGACAAATGTCCTAAATGAAGGACTTAGGATCGGGGAGATAGGGCGTTGGATGAACTCGAAGGTAAAGTTAGTCAAAATAGGTGTGTGTCGAAAGTAAACTTGGGTGTTCAACCTGGCTTGCTTTCAATCTGGCCTACACCGTCCCCTCCTGGCCCCTATATATAGATGGCCAGGTCTCGAGGATTGGGTAGGGTCCGATACAGATTACAATATCGACATACGGTAAGAACTCGTATTCGACTATCATTACAATTGGGCCTAGCTATATGGGCCTTAGGGGTACTCAACTAACGGGCTCTATTAACTATACCCTTGTCAGTAGCCCCTGAGATTCTACCAGAATTGCAGATTCGGGTTGAATCTCTAATCTTTAAATCTTCGACTTGATCAATTCTTCGACTTCTTCTTATCTTCAAATCTTCGACTCGGTCTTTCGACTTATTTTCATAATAATACATCGCAAGGGGTTTTGATGAACAAGCCTGACAACTCTGACGGATCAAGAGGTCAGTTAACTGCCGGAACAGATACTTGCCACCTACTTCAAATCCAATCCCCTTGGATTTGAATTCGGGATACCGGTCAAACCCATTCTTTTGCCGCATTTAGGACTTACAAAGAATGGATCCCAGTGATTCTCAGGGTACCAGTGCGTCCACCAGGATTTTCTTCGCGTCGTAGACATGAATACATACCAGCAGAGCGCATCCATGTGCGTATACCGGGCCACACAGGACGGATCCCGGGGTCTTACCTTCGTGATAAATCACGGCATTCGAGTTTCATTGCGATAACGCAACTCGAGAATCTTATGTCGCACCAAGTTTTTGACTGATAAAATCAAAGAATTGCGAACTTTAAATTGATCTTCTTTGCTCCCGATGGGAGTAATCTCTCTGCACTTTGTCGACTATGTAGTCGAAGTTTGTATGCTAATCCTTCTTCATCTCCATTATTGATTATCTCATCCTCTATCGGGTGTGCGCTCAGCGCTCCCGATGGGAGTAGCCCCCGAGGCTATGTTTGGATACTTGTAGTCAAGCATAGGCTCAAAGTTCAGTTCTTCTTCCTCCTGTTAACGTCTACTATTTGCAAGCCCCCGAGTCTAAGTCAAGGTTCTCATATCGTGCGACCACAGTCTCTTCTTCTTGTTTTTTTCTCTTTGGTATTATCGTCTGCTATGTGCAGAATTTAACTCCTGTTGTAAAATATGTTTACGGGCCTTGCTTTAGCACGGGGGCCCGATAATACGTGCTTATAAATAAAGCACCTTCTGGCAAGGGTAAAAACCCTAATCAGATTCCTCCTCCGCCGCATCATCTTCTCCCTCCATCTAGGGTTTTCCTAGCCTTTTCCTTTGTCCACATGGCTGATGCAGATGGTTCCCGTCTGAACCTTGGCTCTCCTGTGGCACCGCGAGGTCGAGGTCGCCCTCGTGGAAGCAAGAACAAGAACAATGCAACTCCGGCTGCCGTAGGATCGTCATTGGCCGTTCCGGCCAAGCGTCGTCCCAGCCGTCCTCCTGATAGCAAAAACAAGCCTAAAGTGACTGGCACTGCCCCGAGTCCAAGCGCTCCTCCTGCTGCTGCTCCCGCTACTCCTACTATTGTTCCGAGAATTTTCTCTTTCTTCTGTATTGCCATGGCGCAGTGCCGCGAGATTCAGCGTCTGCCGCTGAATTTTACAAAGTTCATGGATGGGCATGAACTGCGAGAGGCGGTTCTCCGTGAACAATCTCGCAGTGGTACTCCGTACGAGGTGGAGGTTTGGTATGATGGCGACGGCGAGCAGTACTTGAGGGGTGGCTGGTCGCAATTTGCAGAAGACCACGACATCCATCAAGGTTTCTTCATGGCCTTCGACTTCCATATCGGCACGTCGAAGTTCGACGTGAAGATCTATGACGGCACCCAGTGCCAGAAGAAATATGAAGCTGAAATCCACTTCCACTAGGATCTGCTTGTTATGTAATTTCGTTTGATAATGTCCTTGCTGCCATGTTATCTGTAATAGCTATTCGTACTCTGTGTCGATGTTTTTACTAGAACCATGAAAACAAGTTATTGTTCTGAGGTATGCTTTCTAAATATCGGGTTCTTTTGTGAACCAAGTTGTTTGAGTATTTATCGGGTTGCCTGTGCAACCTTATAGTGAAAAAGATCTCCAAATCGCGATAAAAATTCCTTTCGTACGACCCGAGGGTTGAAGCCCCCGAGCGGAGAAGTAGAAATACTTGTACAACTTTGTCGAGTTCAACCCAAAGAACCCGACCTATGGCCTCATGTTCTGGGTTCAGAAGGTTAACTCGAGTTTAATGATACCACTAGAGTTGTTCTACGCGTAAAAACGTCGTAGCTGCTCTGCGTTCCACGGATTGCTTTCGTCTTTTCCTATCTTCTTATCTTGAAGTCGATATGCTCCTCCTGGAATTACTTCTGTGACAATGTAGGGTCCTACCCAAGGGGACTCCAATTTGCCATGGCTGTCTTGCCTGAGTCGCAAAACTAGGTCTCCCACCATGAAAGATCGTGGACGAACTCGACTACTGTGGTAGTTTCGTAGGCTCTGTTGATACTGCGTGGCTCTTTCTAATGCCTTATCCCTCGCTTCATCTAGTGCATCGACATCGTTTTGCAGTGCTTCTGTCGATATTGTCTCGTCGTATGCCGTCACTCTTGGGGCCTCATGTGTAACTTCGACTGGAAGCACGGCTTCTGCGCCATGGACCAGGAAGAAAGGAGTTTCTTGAGTTGCTGCGTTAGGCGTAGTTCTTAGGATCCAAAGAACGGAGGGCAATTCTTCTACCCAAGCGCTCTTGGCTTTCTCGAGAGGTGCTAAGAGCCTCTTTTTTATCCCACTACATATCAGGCCATTGGCTTTTTCGACTTGCCCGTTTGTCTTCGGGTGCGCCACATATGCGAATTTGAGCTTGATCCCCAATCCTTCGCAATAACTCTTGAATTCTTTTGAAGTGAAATTTTTCCCGTTATCTGTGATGATGCTATATGGTACACCAAAACGGAATACTATTGACTTGATGAAGCTGATTGCTGCTGTAGAATCTTGAGTTGTTACCGGGGCCGCTTCCACCCACTTGGTAAATTTATCGACTGCCACTAGCATGTAAACATGCCCTCCTGGCCAGGATTTGTGCAACTTTCCCACCATATCGAGGCCCCATTGCGCAAAGGGCCAAGACAATGGTATTGTTTGTAGCTCTGCTGCTGGTGCATTTAGTCTAGATGCAAATCTTTGACATGCTTCACACTTTCGAACTATATCTTTCGCGTCTTCGATGGCTATTAGCCAATAGAATCCTGCTCGGAAAGCCTTTGCCGCTATTGCTCTGCTGCTAGCATGATGGCCGCACACTCCGCCGTGTATGTCTTTTAGTATTGTTTGTCCTTCCTGGGGCGTTACACAACGCTGCAAAACGCCTGTAATACTCTTCTTGTATAACTTCCCCTTCAACACGATAAACGCTTTCGATCTTCGAGTTATCCTCTTGGCCTCCACTGCATCTTCTGGTAATTGTTTATTTATCATGTATGCAAGATATGGCTGCATCCATGTTTCTTCTATCATCATGACTTCCTCTGGCTCCGACGTAGCCCCCGAGTCTGCTGCTGTAGTCGAACTTTTCCCACTTTTTATTGATATTTCTACTATTTCTTCCCAAAATACTCCGGACGGCACGGGTAAGCACTGTGACCCAATATTTGCTAAATTGTCGGCTTTTTCATTACTATTCCTGCTTATGTGCGAGACTTCGCATCCATCGAATGTTCCCTCGAGATAATGATATAGATTCTTGTAGGCCATCATGTTATCATTGATTGTGTCACACCTGTTCATAACTTGCTGGACAACAAGGTTGGAATCTCCAAATATTTTTAGGCGAGTTGCTCCACATGCTTTGGCCATCTTCATACCGTGCAACAAAGCCTCGTATTCTGCTTCGTTATTAGAAGCTTGTGGAAAGCTCATCCTTAAGACATACTTTAATTTGTCGCCATGGGGCGATATCAAGACCACTCCTGCGCCTGCGCCTTGAACTCTCTTAGAACCGTCGAAGTACATTGTCCAAGTACTGGATAAGTCTGGTGGTCCCGTGCTTTGCAGCTCCAGCCATTCTGCCGTAAAATCTGGCAAGACTTGTGACTTAATCGCCTTCCTTTTTTCGTATGTGATGTCCATGGGAGATAACTCGATTCCCCACAAAGAGACACGTCCTGTTGATAAAGGATTGTTCAATATGTTTGATAGTGGCGCTTCATTGACCACTATAATTGGGTGCACCGCAAAGTACTGTCGCAGTTTTCGTGCAGTTGTGAAAACACTATATGCAAGTTTCTGATAATGCGGGTACCTCTGTTTTGTTAGAGATAATACTTCACTGATGAAATATACCGGCCTCTGGACGCCGTGCGCTTTTCCTTCTTCGCTTCTTTCGACTACTAATACTGTACTCACCACCTGATGGGTTGCGGCGATGTACAATAGTAGTGGTTCTTTTTCTTTTGGTGCGACCAGCACTGGTGGCGTGGAAAGCACTTTTTTCAACTGTGCAAACTCTGCGTCTGCTTCTTCTGTCCATTCAAATTTATCATCTGACTTCTTCATAAGTGCATAAAAAGGAAGCGCCTTCTCCCCCAGTCGAGCGACGAAGCGACTTAGTGCCGCGATGCGTCCTGCGAGTTTCTGTACGTCGTGTAGTTTTGTGGGTTTCCCCATTGTTAAGATTGCTTGAATCTTCTCTGGGTTTGCCTCTATTCCTCGTGCTGATACCAAGAACCCCAAAAGTTGTCCTGCTGATACACCGAAGGAACACTTTGTCGGGTTCAGCTTAAGCTTGTACCTACTCAGGTTGTCGAAGGTTTCTGCCAAGTCGCTGATTAAAGATTTCTCCTCTCTTGTGGTGATGACTACATCATCAATGTATACTTGGATGTTGCGTCCTATTTGGCTTCCGAGGCAATTTTGCATCATCCGTTGATAAGTTGCTCCTGCGTTTTTTAGGCCGAACGGCATTACTTGGTAGCAAAACACTCCGTATGGTGTGATGAAGGCCGTTTTTTCTTCGTCTTCTTTCTTCAATTTGATCTGATTGTAACCAGAATATGCGTCCAAAAATGAAAGCCTCGCGCATCCCGCTGTTGAATCGATTATCTGGTCGATGCGGGGTAGAGGGAAGGGATCCTTTGGACAATGCTTATTGAGAGATGTGTTGTCGACACATACTCTTTGTACATCTGTGTTCTTCTTGGGTACTATGACTGGGTTTGATACCCAACTCGAAGTTTTGATTTCTCTGATAAATCCGGCATTTTCTAGCCTGTGCAATTCTGATGCTATCGCCTTCCTTTTAGGTTCATCAAATCGTCTCAATGGTTGCTTGACTGGCTTTGCCTTGGGATCTACATTTAATGCATGCTCGACGAGTTCCCTGGGAACCCCTGGCATGTCCGATGGACACCAGGCGAAGATTTCCCAGCGCTCACGGAGGAACTCGACGAGCGCGCCTTCCTATGCGGGATCCAAGTTCACCGCAATTGATGTCGTCTTGTTTGGATCTGTAGGGTGGACCTGGATTTTCTTTGAGTCCTGAGTTGTGTCGAAAGCCTGATCTGGCAGGGATCATCCAACGTCGGGTAGCACATTATGATCCGTTTCTCCTTTTAACCTCTCATATTCTGCTGTCATGCCGAAGGTTTGCGCCATCCTATTGAATTCTCTGTCACATGTGTTGGCTACTTCAGAGCTCCCTTGTACTGTAATTGTTCCTTTGGGTCCTGGAATTTTTAGCGTAAGATACGCGTAGTGTGGTACTGCCATGAATTTTGCAAATGCCGGGCGCCCCAGGATTGCATGGTATTGTGACGGCCAGTCCATAACTTTGAATTCCAGCTTCTCTCTTCGGTAGTTGCCGCTACTGCCAAAGCAGACATCGAGTTCTATTCTTCCCAAAGGGTAGTTTGCGGCTCCCGGTACTATTCCGTGGAAGGAACAATCTGTTGGCTTCAGACTCGACAGCGAGATGCACATTGCCTTTAAGGTTCTAGCATATATTAAGTTTATGCCACTCCCTGCATCCATGAATACTCTTCCGATGTCGTATCCTCCTATTTGCGCCTTTAAAACCATAGGCGAGTGGCCTGGCCTGGGAACTTTCCTCGGGTGGTCTGCTCTACTGAACTTAACTGGTTGATCTGACCACCGTAGGTACTCTGTTGTAGCTGGTGGTGATGATATTGCTAGGTTTACTTGCCTGGATATGCTTTTTCGCTCTTTCTTTGACTTGGGCACCGGTTGAATCATGGCTGATATGTAAACTTTTGACTCTAGGTGCCTTGCCAGCCTTTGCATTTGATATCCTTGACTTCTGTGTTTTTCTCCTTGCCTCCCTCCTTGGCTTGAGCCCATGGCGCTTTGCAGCCTTAGGAATGTTCTGCAATCCTTCATCTGGTGATTTGAGACCCTTTTCCCGTCGAGATATGCGTAGTGGATTCGAAAAGGTCCGTATAGCATATCCTCGGCCGAAGGACCGGAGTATCTCAATTTTTCTACTCCTTTTGCCTGAAACCTCCTATTTTCATATCCTTCCTCTTCTTCTAATGTGTAGCCCGCGGCTACCTGATTTCGCCTTCCTTGGTTATCCCTGTTGTGGTGCCGTCTCCTCTGTCTACTTATTCTGTCGACTTCTGGTGAACGTCCTCTTTTGTTGTTATACGCGTCCTCTCCATCAGCGAATTTGTTGGCTTGTTCCATTAGCTCGGCTACTATCGTAGGTCCTGTTCTTCCTATTTCTTCCACGAGATCTGAGCGACGAAGTCCGGCCGTAAAGGCGTCTATTGCTCGTTCGTCGGAGACGTCCTCTGCTGAGTTTTTGATTATACTCCAGCGTTGTATATAAGAACGTAGCGTTTCGCCTTTCCTCTGCACACACTCCTTAACTTCCTCCAGTGATGCTGGGCGCTTGTAGGTTGAACGAAAATTTCTTGCGAATAGACTTTCGAGTTCCCCCCAACTTCCGATGGATTCGTTGGGTAGGGTATTCAACCAGGACCGTGCTGCGCCGGTGAGGTGCAGCTGCAAACTTTGCATTGCAGTCGCCTTTGTTCCCCCCAATATCTGCACTGCCTGCAGATAGTCCGATAGCCAAAGGGTAGGTTCTTGCGACCCGTCGTACTTATGCTGGTCGTGTGGCAATTTGAATCCTTTGGGTACCCGCGTTTCGCGAACCCTGCGGGTAAAGCATAACGCACCCATATCTTTATCGTCGTCCTCATAATTCTCTTCCCTCCAAGCATGATGTGACTTGTTTACTCGAGCTTGCACTATTATACTTCTTGCGTCCTCCTTCCTCTTCTGTCGCTTTTCCTCTTCCGATGACTCGTTGTACTCGTTATCTGCGAAATTGTATCTGGACTTCTCCTTTTGATTTTCCTTGTAGCTTATCGACTTTGTCTCTGGGCCTTGTTCCCTGATCTTGCGTTCTACTATTCCGAGGCTTCGTATCGCGGCTCGGTGCATATCTTCTCGCGGGTCCCTAGGTTCTGGCCTTGTAGCTAGTAAATATGCTTGTGCTGCTACCAATGCTGCTTCTGGCGTTTTTTGTATGAAGTCATCTTCCTCCTCTTCTAGCTGTGGGGTAGGGCTCCTTGAGTACCTTTCTTCTCTGCTGCGCGCTGTCACCCCCCCTATTGTGTTTTGGGTCTCCATGCCTTTCTCTGCTATACTCTGAATCTTCACTATAGTCTTCCCAGTACTCCTCCCTTGATATACTGTTATTGTCTTGAAAAACCATGTCTCTTTCCTCCCTTAGTTTCTTCCTGTGTTGGTATAATGCATACTGATAGCCCATTAGAACTTCTCTTCCCGATCCTTCGGGTACTTCTGTACCATGATTGATAGCTGATTTGATCATTCTCCATTCGCCAGCCGAGACATGGACTTTCTCCTTTTCCTTTTTGTTGTGATCGTTTATTTTGTCAACTTGCCTGTCGACTTTTTTACTTCCTTCGTTGTTGTTTTCTTCCTCTGCTTCAGTGATAATGACGCATAACTGATGTACTTTGGAGACGCCGCTGCTTCCCACGGTGAAGTCCTTTGCGTTGCTGTGCGTCTGATAGGCTCTTTCTTCTGAGTCGAAATTTTCCCGAATTTTGTCGCCTTCTGCGATTGGTGCTTTTTCTAAGCTGACCGGCGAGTTTACCTCGCTGGAAGAGCCTTCTGATGATTCCAATCTTTCCTCTGTTTCGGGCTTGTTTGCCGACGGATCTGGTTTCGTCGAATCCAAGAAGCGGGATGAACCCGATGGCCCGATAATGATGCTCAAACTTCCAATGGTCAACTACATCTCTTGACTTCCGTCGAGTTCTGAATTGCTGTTGGCTAAAAGCGAAAAAGCCGTCGAATTCATGGTTCTAACGCCCAGAGTCCCCACGGTCGGCGCCAATTGACGAGGGTTAACTCGACAAATGTCCTAAATGAAGGACTTAGGATCGGGGAGATAGGGCGTTGGATGAACTCGAAGGTAAAGTTAGTCGAAATAGGTGTGTGTCAAAAGTAAACTTGGGTGTTGAACCTGGCTTGCTTTCAATCTGGCCTACACTGTCCCCTCCTGGCCCCTATATATAGATGGCCAGGTCTCGAGGATCGGTAGGGTCCGATACAGATTACAATATCGACATACGGTAAGAACTCGTATTCGACTATCATTACAATTGGGCCTAGCTATACGGGCCTTAGGGGTACTCAACTAACGGGCTCTATTAACTATACCCTTGTCAATCGGTAACAAAAAGATTTTCAATATCAAAAGTAGAGTGCTTTTCCCAATCATGATCACTAACATAGGTAACAGGCATAGGAACATCATCAAGATCAGAATTATCACATATGGGAGATAAAATATCATTAGAGCAAATTTTCTCCACTAAAGCTGGGGAACTAAAAATATCATGCTTAACAAAACCAGCTTCCCCAAGCTTAGACTTTTCTATAGCATTAGTAATAACAGTGTTTAAAACATTCATACTAACAACACTATTAGCATGCAAATTAAGCTTCAAAGGTTTTTCAAATTTCTCTTCAAATACTTCATATCTAAACTCAGGAAAAAGACTAGAGAACTCTTTGTTTTCCATTAAGCCTAACTAGTGAAAATAAAAACAAGAAACAAAAAGATGTAATTGCAGAATCTAAAGGAAATAACTCCGAGCACTCACACAGGAGGATGCGAGTACCTTTTACCTTACCTCCCCGGCAACAGCGCTAGAAAAGAGCTTGATGTCTACACACGCTTCTGTTCTTGTAGACAGTGTTGGGCCTCCAAGTGCAGAGGTTTGTAGAGCAGCAGCAAGTTTCCCTTAAGTGGATCACCCAAGGTTTATCGAACTCAGGGAGGAAGAGGTCAAAGCTATCCCTCTCAAACAACCCTGCAATTACGATACAGAAAGTCTCTTGTGTCCCCAACACACCCAATACACTTGTCAAATGTATAGGTGCACTAGTTCGGCGAAGAGATAGTGAAATACAAGTAGTAGTGACGATTATAAGTAGCAAACGTGATCTAAAATAAATATCGCTGCGAGCAAACATGTAACAAAATAGGAAGTAAACGGTGTGCAATGCTTGGAAACAAGGCATAGGGATCATACTTTCACTAGTAGACACACTCCCAACAAATATAACATGATTGAACAAATAAATAACTTCTCTTCACTATGGTACTCTGAATTACTCTCCTATTGAATAATACTAATCATTGCGTAGGGCTACGAAGCACTCCTCAAAGTTCATCAAGTACTTGACAAACACGACTCATAGAGATATCCAAATCAAATCACAACTCAAGATAGATATTATTGCAACTTAGACGAAGTACTAACACGGTGCACACACTGTCAACATTACACCATGAAAGGACGAAAAGATCACTTAAATACTATCATAGTGATAATTATTCTCATAATCCATAAAAGATCTCAATCGTAGCCTAGACCAAGTACCACCACGATGCACGCACTGTCACCGTTACACCATGGCAGGAGGAATAGATTACTTTAATAACACACTAGAGTACACATAATGAAGAAGAGTAACATCTACTTATTCAACATGATACAAAGCTCACGATCACATAAAGATCACATCATGGGAGAGAGAGGTGAACCACATAGCTACCGGTAGAGCCCTCAGCCCCGGGGGAGAACTACTCCCTCCTCATCAGAGGAGACAACAAGGTTGATGGAGATGGCGGTGAGGTCGATGGAGACGGTGGAGACGGCGGAGATGGCGATGGAGACCGATGGAGATGGCTCCGGGGGCACTTCCCTATCCCGGCAGGGTGCCAGAATAGAGACTTCTGTCCCCCGAAATTTGTCGGCGGCTGTGGTGGAGATGCGGAACTCTTCTGGAAATTTCGTCGACTCCCTTAGGGTTTTCCATCCCGAGGCTTTATATAGGTGAAGGGGCGTCATCAGGGGGCTCCCAGGGCCTCCTCACACATAGGGGCGCGACTAGGGCCTAGGCTGCGCCACCCTAGTGTGAGGGCAGGCTCTGGCCCCTCTCTGGCTCCCTTTCGGTCCTCGTCCTTCGTCCAGGAAAAATAGGAGTTCTGGAACTTGTTTCGTCCAATTCCGAGAATATTTCCTGTGTAGCATTTCTGAAACACAAAAACAGCAGAAAATAGGAAACTGGCACTGTGGCATCTTGTCAATAGGTTAGTTCCGGAAATCACATAAAAACGCCATGAAGTGTAATGAAACATAAGGCAAATGGTGTAAAAACAAGCATGGAGCATCAAAAATGATAGATACGTTTGAGACGTATCAAAGCACGGCTTCTGCGCCGAGGACCAGAAAAAAGGTAGGTTTCTTGAGTAGCCGCATTGGGTATAGTTCTGAGACTCCAGACCACGGAGGGCAGCTCGTCCACCCAAGCATGTTTGGCTTTCTCGAGGGGTGCTAATAGCCTCTTTTTTATCCCGTTGTATATTAAGCCATTGTCTTTTCTCGACTTGTCCATTTTTCTTTGGATGTGCTACAGATGCGAATTTTAGTTTGATTCCCATACTTTCACAATAGCTTTTGAACTCTTTTGATGTGAAGTTTGTCCCATTGTCTATGATGATGCTGTGTGGTACTCCGAAGCAAAAAACTATAGACTTGATAAAGTTGATTGCGGCTATGGAATCTTGGGTTGTTATGGGGACTGCCTCTACCCATTTGGTAAATTTGTCGACTACTACCAACATGTAGACATGTCCTCCTGGCCAAGATTTGTGCAATTTTCCTACCATATCAAGACCCCATTGCGCAAAAGGCTAGGATAATGGTATCGGTTGCAATTCTGCTGCTGGTGCGTGTGGTCGAGATGCGAAATGTTGACAAGCCTCACATTTTCTGACTATATCTTTCGCGTCTTCAATGGCTGTTAACCAGTAGAACCCTACACGAAAAGCTTTAGCTGCAATGGCTCTGCTACTAGCGTGATGTCCACATACTCCTACGTGGATGTCTTTTAGTATTTCTTATCCTTCTTGAGGGGTGACGCATCGTTGCAGAACGCCCGTTATACTTTTCTTGTACAGTTTCCCTTATAACACGATGAAAGCCTTGGATCGTCGTATTATCCTTCTTGCTTCTACTGTGTCTTCGGGTAGTGCCTTGTTTATCATGTACACCACGTATGGCTGCATCCAGGTTTCTTCGATCATCATAACTTCTTCTGGTTCTGCTGTGCTTCCTTGGCCAGGCTTGCCAGCCCCCAAGCCTGTTGCTTGGTGCTGGCCTTGTTCTTTTGTAGTCAAAGTTTTGTTATTCTTTATTGATCTCTCTATGATTTCTTCCCAAAAGACTCCGGGCGTTATGGGAAGGCATTGGGACCCGATGTTTGCTAAATTGTCGTCTTCCACATTGCTGGCCCTACTGATGTGCAAAACTTCGCATCCATCAAATGTTCCTTCTAGATAGTAGTATAAGTTTCTGTATGCTCTCATATTGTCACTGATGGCTTCAGACCTGTTCATCACTTGTTGGACAATGAGATTCGAGTCCCCGAATATTTTCAGTCGAGTCGCTCCGCACGCTTTGGCCATTTTCATTGCAGAGCCTCGTATTCGGATTCATTATTAGAAGCTTGAGGGAAACTCATCCTTAAAACATATTTTAACTTGTCGCCTTGCGGTGATATCAAGACTACTCCTGCTCCTGCACCTTGGACTCTTTTTGATCCGTCGAAGTACATTGTCCACACGCTTGATAGATCTGGCGGTCCTGTGTTTTGTAACTCTAGCCACTCTGCTGTGAAATCCGGTAGAACTTGTGATTTGATCGCCTTTCGCTTCTCATACGTGATGTCCAGGGGTGATAGTTTGATTCCCCATAAGGAGACACGTCCTGTTGCTGAGGGGTTGTTCAATATGTTGGATAGTGGTGCTTCGTTAACCACTATCATTGGGTGCACCGTAAAATACTGTCGTAGCTTTCGTGTTGTTGTGAATACACTGTATGCAAGTTTTTGGCAGTGCGGGTACCTCTGTTTTGTTGGAGATAGTACTTCGCTGACGAAATATACTGGCCTCTGGACTCCATGAGCTTTTCCCTCTTCGCTTCTTTCGACTACTAATAATGTACTCACCACTTGATGTGTTGCTGCAATATACAGTAGTAGCGCCTCTTTTTCATTTGGTGCGACCAACACCGGCGGTGTGGAAACCACTTTTTTCAATTGTGCGAAAGCTGTATCCGCTTCTTCTGTCCACTCGAATTTGTTGTCTGATTTTTTCATGAGTGCATAGAAAGGAAGTGTTTTTTCTCCTAATCGTGCGACGAATCGACTTAGTGCCGCGACACGCCCTGCGAGCTTCTGTACGTCGTGCAGGTTTGTTGGTTTCCCCATCGTTAGTATCGCTTGGATCTTCTCTAGGTTTGCTTCTATTCCTCTTGCTGATACCAGGAATCCCAGTAGTTGTCCTGCCGACATGCCAAAAGAGCATTTTGTCGGGTTAAGCTTGAGCTTGTACCTGTTTAGGTTGTCGAAGGTTTCTGCCAAATCACTGATTAATGACTCTTCTTTTCATGTGGTGATGACCACGTCGTCGATGTAGACTTGAATGTTGCATCCTATTTGACTTCCGAGGCAGTTTTGCATCATCCGCTGGTAGGTTGCTCGTGTGTTTTTTAAGCCGAAAGGCATGACGTGATAGCAGAACACGCCGTATGGTGTGATAAAAGCTGTTTTTTCCTCGTCTTCTTACTTTAGCTTGATCTAGTTGTAACCAGAATATGCGTCCAGGAAGGAAAGCCTTGCGCACCCCGCTGTTGAGTCTATTATCTGATCAATGCGAGGTAGAGGGAAGGGATCCTTTGGACAGTGCTTGTTGAGAGATGTGTAGTCGACGCACACCTTTGTACGTCTGTGTTTTTCTTGGGGACAATGACTGGATTAGACACCCAAGTCGATGCTTTGATTTCTCGGATAAACCCTGCATTTTCTAGCCTGTGTAGCTCGGATGCTATAGCTTTCCTTTTGGGTTCGTCAAATCGTCGCAGCGGTTGCTTGACTGGCTTTGCTTTAGGATCCACATATGCATGCTCGACGAGTTCCCTGGGAACCCCTGGCATGTCTGAAGGACACCAGGCGAAGATTTCCCAGCGCTCACGGAGGAACTCGACGAGCACGCTTTCCTATGCGGGATCCAAGTTTACTGCTATGGAGGTGGTCTTGTTCGGGTCCATAGGGTGTACCTGGATTTTCTTTGAGTCTTGGGTTGTGTCGAAAGCCTGATCTGGCAGGGATCGCCCGATGTCGGGTAGCACGTTGTGGTCGGTTTCGCCCTTCAGCCTTGCGTATTCCACTGTCATGCCGAAAGTTTGCGCGAGCCTGTTGAATTCTTTGTCACAAGTGTTGGATACTTCGAAGCTGTCTTGTACCATGATTGTTCCTTTGGGTCCTGGAATTTTGAGCGTGAGATATGCGTAGTGAGGTACTGCCATGAACTTTGCAAATGCTGGGCGCCCCAGGATTGCATGATACTGCGAAGGCCAGTCCATGACTTCAAACTCTAACTTTTATCTACGATAATTGCTGCTATTGCCAAAGCAAACATCGAGTTCTATTTTCCCGAGGGGGTAATTTGCGCCTCCTGGTACTATTCTGTGGAAGGAACAATCTGTTGGCTTTAGGCTTTCCAATGAGATGCACATTGCCTTCAGGGTTCTTGCGTATATTAGGTTTATGCTGCTTCCTGCGTCCATGAATACTCGCCCGACGCCGTACCCCCCTATTTGCGCCTTTAGCACCATCGGCGCGTGCCCTAGCCTGGGTACTTTCCTCGGGTGGTCTGCTCTGCTGAACCTGACTGGTTGATCGGACCATCTCAAGTACTCTGTAGTAGACGGTGGTGATGATATTGCTAGATTTACTTGTCTGGATATGCTCTTCCGTTCTTTCTTGGATTTTGGCACCGGTTGGATCATTGCAGATATATATACTTTTGACTCCAGATGTTTTGCTAGATGCTGTACTTGATATCCCTGACTCGTACTCTTTCCTCCCTGACATGCTCCTTTGTTCGAGTCCATGGCACTTTGCAACCTCAGGAAAGTTCTGCAATCCTTCATCTGGTGATTAGAAACTCTCTTCCCATATAGGTACGCATAGTGGATGTGACAGGGTCCATGGAGCATGTCCTCCGCCAACGGGCCAGAGTACTTTGGCTTTTCTACTCCATGATTACCTCTTTCCTGAAACTCCCTACTTTCATAGCCTTCCTCGTCCCTTCTTTCGTATCCCGCGGCTATCTGATTTCGCCTTGCGTGGCTATCTTCGTTGCGGTATCTTCGCCTTCGTCTGTTTGCTCTGTCGACTTCTGGTGAATGTCCCCGTTTATTGTTATATGCGTCCTCTCCATCGGCGAATCTATTGGCTACTTCCATTGATTCTGATACTGTCCTAGGCTTTGTTCTCCCTACCTCTTTGACGAGGTTCAAATGACGAAGGCCAGCTGAAGAAGCATCTATTGCCCGCTCGTCAGAGACGTCTTCTACAGAATTTTCAATTACACTCCACCGTTGTATGTAAGAGCGTAGAGTTTCGTCTTTCCTCTGGACGCACGACTTAATTTCCTCCAGTGATGCTGGGCGCTTGTATGTTGAGCGAAAATTTCTTTTGAATTGGCTCTCTAGTTCTCCCCAAATCCCAATGGAATCGTTAGGTAGAGTACTTAACCAGGACCGTGCTGCGCCGGTGAGGTGTAACTGCAAACTCTGCATTGTCGTTGCTCTCATTCCTCTGAGTATTTGTACTGCTTGCAGGTAGTCTGATAACCATAGCGTGGGTTCCTGTGACCCATCATACTTTTGCTGATCATGTGGCAGCTTGAATCCTTTGGGTACCCGCGTTCTGCAAACCCTTCGAGTAAACCATAGCGCGCCCATCTCTTTTTTGTCGTCTTTGTAATTTTCTTCGTTCCACGCGTAGCGCGCATTGTTTACTCTCGCTTGCGCTATGATATTCCATGCATCCTCCTTTCGTGTTTTATGCTTTTCATCGCCTGATGACTTGCTTGTTTTGTTTTGCGAAAGTTGGCGCTTGAGTCCTTCCTT
The DNA here is from genome assembly GCA_007115705.1 of Dactylis glomerata. NCBI lineage: Eukaryota > Viridiplantae > Streptophyta > Magnoliopsida > Poales > Poaceae > Dactylis > Dactylis glomerata. The sequence goes on along the minus strand of QXEO01000121.1, from coordinate 842,572 downwards.
TTGCTTCTCCTTATTATATGCCGCCTTTTTCTCTGGAAGATGTTTCCTTAGCTTGTCTTCTATCAACCCGAGTCTTCGTATTGCAGCTTGATGCATGTGCTCTCGCGGATCTCCAGGCTTTGGTTGCGTAGTTAGTAGGTACGCCTGTGCTGCTACCAATGCTGCTCTGTTGTTTCTTGCACAAAATCCTCTTCATCATCTGATGGGTGTGCGCTTATACTTTTCGTATGGCTTTCTTCTCTCGCCCATGCTATTGTCTTCCTGATGTGCTTCGGGTCTCTGTGCCTTTCTATGCTGGACTTTGATGCATCACTGTATTCATCCCAATATCCTCCACTTGATACGCTGTGGTTTTCTTGGCTTCTCATAAACATGTCTTTTTCCTCCCTCAACTTCTTTCTGCGTTGGTGCAGTGCGTATTGATACCCCATCAGAACTTCTCTTCTTGAATCAGCGGGTACTTCCGTACTGTGATTAATGGCTGACATGATGATTCTTCACCCCCCGGTGGAGATGTGAATTTTCTCCTTCTCCTTCTTACCATTGCTCCTGAGTTTGTCGACTTGCGTGTCAACTTCGCCATTATTTGCGTGATCATTCTCTTCTGCTGCTTCAGTGATAATAACATATAACTGGTGTATGCTTCTGGAGATGCCACTGCTTCCGGTGGCAAAGTCCCTTTGACTGTCGTGTGACTTGTCCATTGTTGCTTCCATGTCGGGTTCTTTCCGAGTTCCGTCAAATTCCTCGAGTTTCTTTTGCGTATTTTTTGTTGCTGCGAAACTGACCGGCGAGTTTACCTCGCTGGAAGAGCCCACAGATGATCCAGACATTGTGATTGTCTTTGTTTTTCTTGCCGACGGACCTGATCTCGCCGAATCTGAAAGGCGAGTCGAACCCGAAGGTCCGACTTAGACGCTCAAACTTCCGATCGTCAACTCCATATTTTGATTTTCGTCGACTTCTGGATTGCTGTTGGCTAAAAGCGAAAAAGCCGTTGAATTCATGATTCCAATGCCCAGAGTCCCCACGATCGGCGCCAATTGACGAGGGTTAACTCAACAAATGTCCAATATGAAGGACTTCGGATCGGGGGAATAGGGCGTCGGATGAACTTGAAGGTGGAATCAGTCAAACAAGGTGTGTATCGAAAGTAAACGTAGGTGTAAACTTGGCTTGCTTTCAATCTGTCCCTCAGCGTCCTCTCCTGGCCCCTATATATAGGTGGCCAGGTCTCAAGGATCGGGAGGGGTCCGATACAAATTACAACATCGGTATACGACATAAACTCGTCTTTCAACTAGGATTACACTTGGGCCTAGCTTTAATGGGCCTCAGGGGTACCCAAGTAACAGGCTCTATTATCTATACCCTTGTCACCCGGAGTTGGAGGCTGAGCTAAATAAGATGATGGGTGTAGAGGCCAAGCTTCGATAGGACTTCAACCAATACCTGTCCTAGCAAAGGGAGGAGCTGGCGGAGAAATACCAGCAGGAGGTGGACGAGCTCCGCGTGGAGCAAGAAGTGAGGGATAAGGAGCGTGACTCCAAGCTCTCGAAACTAATGAATGAGCGGGAGCTGGATGCCGCCAAGTACTAGAAGGGACTTGGCGTGCTGCAAGGGGCGGGATCGCAAGATCCATGCCTGCCTTAGCGGGCTAGACGATGCCCTCCGTGGTGAGTTTTCGCCTCCCGTGTTTTCAGCCTTGTTACTTTTGTTTTTTTTACTTAGTGCTTTTTCAGAGACTTTCCCAGATTCTAGGGATGCCGCGGCGGCCAGGGTGGAAGATTGTCAGGCGGAACTTAAAATCAGCATTGCTATTGCTCCTTCTACCGAGCTCTCATCGGTGGAGCTTGCTGTGTCCAACAAGGGCCCGATGCGTCCAGTGGCCACCTTGGGTGGGCAGCTGTGTGCTGCAGCCCGGTCTATCTTCGAGGCATTATGGCCGGGGCGAGAGGCACCAGGCACGGTCAACCGGCTTGCCTAGTGGCTGGACTTTGCACCCACTAGGATTGAGACCTGGAAAGAGTCCAGTGCTCAAGCCGGTGCTGAGGAGGCATTGTACTTCGTGCCGTCATTGTATGAGGGTGATATGTTGCAAACGTATCTATAATTTTTGATGCTCCATGCTTGTTGTACACCAATTGCTTTATATTTTGTTTACACTTCGTGGTATTTTTATACATTTTCTAGAACTAACCTATTAACAAGATGCCACAGTGCCAGTTCCTGTTTTCTGCTATTTTTGTGTTTTAGAAAAGTTACACAGGAAATATTCTCAGAATTGGACGAAACAAAGCCTGAAGTTCCTATTTTTCCTGACACGACACGGAGTCCAAAGGGGAGAAGGAGGAGGGCCAGGAGGCAGGCACACCATAGGGTGGCGTGCCCCCCTCTGGCCGCGCCACTAGGTGGTGTGGGCCCCTGGTCCACCCTCTGATATCGCCCTTCCGCCTATAAAATCCCTTCGACGCGAAAACCCTAAATCAATCGGCGTCCATCCATGAAAAGTTCCGCAGCGCCGCCGCCATCGAAGACCAATTTCGGGGGACAGAAGTCTCTGTTCCGGCACCCTTCTGGGACAGGGAATTGCCCCCAGAGCCATCTCCATCGACTCCACTGCCATCTCCATCACCGTTGCTGTCTCCTATGATGAGGAGGGAGTAGTTCTCCTCCGAGGCTGAGGGCTCTACCGGTAGCTATATGGTTCATCTCTCTCTCCCATGGTGTGATCTTTATGTGATCATGAGCTTTATATCTAGTTGAATTAGTAGATGTTGCTCTTCATCTATTGTGCTACTCAAGTGGTTTTATTAGTGTAATCTGTGGAGACACCTTGTCCCATGATGTGAAGGTGACAATGTGCGCATTATGTGTGTCTCTTAGGCTAAATTTTACAGTAATACTTATCATGAGTTATGATTTGAGTTGGATGTCTCTATGAATTATTGGTGTTTGTCTGGAACCATCTAGTGCGCTCAAGGTGATAGTGTGGGGCAATCTAGTTTGGGAAAGTGAACTTTAAGGAGTGCTTTGTAGCCCTACACATGATTAGTGTTCGTTATCTAACCAGAGAGTAGTTCAGTGTAGCATAGTGAAGAATGATATTTATGTGTTCAATTATGTTATCATTATTGAGAGTGTCCACTAGTGAAAGTATAATCCCTAGGCCTAGTTTCTAAGCATTGAAACACCATTTATAACCAGTTCAGCTACATGTTTGCTTGCAGCGATTTTTATTTCAGATTGCAATTACCACTTATAATCATCCATTTTACTTGTATTTCACTATCGCTTCGCCGAACTAGTGCACCCTATACATCTGACAAGTGTATTTGGTGTATTGGGGACGCAAGAGACTTTTTGTATCTTAATTGCAGGATTGCTTGAGAGGGATGTCTTTGACCTCTTCCTCCCTGAGTTCGATAAACCTTGGGTGATCCACTTAAGGGAAACTTGCTGCTGTTCTATAAACCTCTGCACTTGGAGGCCCAACACTGTCTACAAGAATAGAAGCGTGTGTAGACATCAGAGGGCGTCGAGTCGTCGACCTACAGCAACTGGAGCATCGGCACAAGGACGGCCTCGCCAACATCGACAAGGAGGCACTTCGTCGCCGCGCTTGCGCCATTGTAACATCGCAATTTTTTTTCCAAAATTTGGAATTAATTTTTTTTATTATATTGATTGAATTGTTTGTATTTGTGGAAATTTCCCTAAGGTTTGAAACTTTTTGAATTATATTCAAAAGTATTTTCCAAAATGGTAATTTCATAAATACTTAGTTTCAAAAATTTCCAAACAAACCTATTGCTGTTTTATGTTTTGAAATTTGTAAAGTAAATATTTTGAGAAAAACATAAAGCCAAAAATCCTACTATCTCTACCAATAAAATTGCAATACGACTGGTAGTCCGTGCGTCACGCTGTTTTTCGTTTTAGCCCCCCAAAAATTGAGTAATGAACCCATAGTCCAAACAATTTAGAAAGTTTTCAGTTTAGCCCCTCAACCGGTCAACCCTATCCCCTCCATACTCTTGAGCGGTGGTGGTGGGCTGGGAATTCCGGTGGGCTGGTGGCAATGGAGAAGGGGGAAGGAGGGCACTGGTGGAGCCGTGGAGGTAGAAGGAGGAAGGAGAGCTGACCACGTTGCCTCCATCTTGCGACAGCTCGCCTCAATCTTTGGCCGCTCAGGTCCTGCCGCGCCCGACCATGCCAAGCTTCGAGCGCAGCCACGCCGCCGGCGTACCTTAGCCCTGCCGCTTTTTGAGCTCATCACCGTCAACCGCAGTTTCGATCAATCCAAAAAAAACCGTCGACCGCAGCCACGCCGCCGGCGGACCTTAGCCCTGCCGCTTCTTGAGCTCATTGCCGTCAGCTAGCCGCCTCTGAGGAGCACTGGGGTGTGTGTGCGGAGCTGTGAGGAGATGCTGACACCGAGAAGGAGGTTGAGCCGGTGGAGAGAGAAATTGAGAGAGATGGATTGCTTCCGCAGTTCGAGAATAAACGGGGACAAATCACGAGTGACACCGGAGCTCCAAAAATCTCATCTTTCTTCACCCGCGAGAAAATATTGAGGAATCAACAGAGACGAGCAACCGGACTTGGACTCGCTAGCCCGAAATATTGGAGAAAACTGAACGCCTTCAGAATTTTCTTCCACTTGCCTCAATCCCCGGCCTGAAGGTTCTTCCGTCACCACGGTTGATTGCTGTCAACTGAACAGAGGGGAGAACTAAGTTTTCCGTAAAAAAAGAGAGGGGAGAACTAATTTACTCCTAAAAATGAGTTCGCAGACGTTTTCTGTTCTTTCGGTCTTCGTCTAAGCAGCTCTTGTACGTGCTGTTCAAATTACCGAAGAGCACTGAACTAATAATATGTAGGAAGGCATCCTCTTACAGGAATTCATTTGCTTCCGAGAGGATTTATCTTCTACGTATAATTAGTTTCAAAGTCATTCCCCAAAAAAAGTTTAAGAGACATAGTTTCCTGTTTGATGTAGCAACCCCTTCAAAAATATTCATAGTTTAGTTTTGTATTCTAGAGTCGAGGTACATTATTAAAACTAGCAAAAGAGCCCGTGCTTTGCACCGGGAAACAAATACTTAAATGCTTTAAAAAACCATCCGGGGCTTACCTAATAAAGTTAGCAATCCACACTATTTATTTTTTCCCTTTGAGCAAACACCCGCAGCTTGGGTAAACGCTCATCATTCACAGAGCTTCGTCAAGAATTAACCCAGCCAGCACAAACACAATCAAAGGATGATTCAGTGTGCCCAGCTTATTTCGGAACACCACTCTCTCTGTACTTCAGAGAGGAGCTCGGCGCGGACCTGCCGGACAGACGAGGACCGACTGGTGCCTCATCTCTCCTGAAGAAAGTACGAACCAAGTTGACGATGTAGCGATGTGTCCCGATTGTTCTCCAAGTTGATGTTGGGTGTGGTGGCTGCCTGTTGTTTTGCCCATCAGTGGGAACAAGTTGTCTTGCGCTCGGCGGAGGATCCAGTAGGAGGTTGACCATCCCCTTCTTCGGCACGGCTCCGGCCAGCATGCGCCCATGTTCTCCCGCAGCTCAGGCCGACCTGACTCCCTCCTCCAAGCGGCGCCCCCATCCACTCGCTCACTCCAGCGGCCGCAGCCCACGCTCCTTGCGTCGTTCCTGCCCCTTCTCCGGTGAGCCTCTGTCCAGCCTGGCCATATCGCCACCATGCCGACATGCCCCCGACCCGTACCTTGCGACATCCGCGTCGTCCCGCCCAGCCACCGCGCGGCTCCCTCGAGGTGCTTGGCTTCCAGATGCGACGGACACGCTGCTGCTGCGCTCTCCACAAGGGTGGCGATGTGCTGGTTTGCCGATAGCCGCGTAGCTGCTGCGCTTGTGCCGCTGATGATCCGCAGGTCTCTAAAACTAAGCATCAGGTCCTCCACTTCCCCTGATGGCTAACGTTGAGGGCTTAAATACGAAAAGAAAAAAATTGTCGTATGGCATCAGGACTTGAAGAAGAAAATTGCCGTATAGAAGTCAGGAATTGCAGAATTGGAGTCGGATTGAAGTGCATAGCGGGAGCTGAGGAAGTATGAGATGGACAAAACGGACAAGCAACGAACCTGTTTTGTGTCATATACGATTCTGATAGCAACTAGCACAATACCCGTGCGTTGCTACGGGTGGCCCAAGGGTTGTACACATTTTTAGAAAAACACATACTTCCTCCGATTTATATTACTCTTCAGTAATGTAGATGTATCCAGATACATTTTAATAATAGATACATTCGTATTAGCAAAGAGTAATATAGGCCGGAGGGAGTAGTAGATTCTTTTATTATTGAATGCAAATAATGAAATAGAGGATATCATTACATGCATAAATGTTAAATGAAGGATGATAATTACAGAAAATCCTTTTGATCAGGTCATAAAGTAGTTGAATATTTATTATAAAGTAGTTGGAGTAACAAAAGTACATATTGATCCATTAATCCATCTTACTTGAGACCGGGCCCTTGTAGACACCATCAGCATGTGCTTGCAGGGGAGGATACTTAACCCTGACACTATAAAAATAGCTTTACCGGTTGCCCACACCAATGCTCGTAATTTTGAGCACAAAATCCCAACAACATCAATGCATCAGTTCTAGCTACTACGCCGAATCTGTCATGGAGCTATGCTTGCAGTATCCAATATGAAAGCTCTTCTCTTTGAATCATTGCATGACATAGGTGACTGATCATAATTTAGTTGAGAAATGGGTAAACCGACTGAACTGCGTGGCTATTGCAATAAACCGACACTTCTCTAGAATCGTGAAGGAGAAATTAAACTGTGGCATTTCCATGTGTTCGTTCAGTTTTCTCTAAGTTCGCAATAATCTTACCAGCATCTTGTCTTCAGAAGCATCGTTTGATATTCCAATTTATCTACTTTATGTCAGTATCCTTTGCTTTTTTCTTGACCTGAAAAAAGCCAGCTTGGAACTTGAACCTGATGTCCACCCGTGTGTCCATGATAAAAGTGCCAAGCATAGCAACAATTTAGATGGATTGCTTCTCCGACCAACAGCTTTGGATCTGCTGATGATATTAGGAGGAAAAGTGTCAGTAAAAAAACTAAAGAAACAAATCTGAATGACCGCAAGCACACAGGCACACATTCAGGTCAAACGCATCACAAAATCTAAGGCAGCAATAGCGAAGACGTGCAGATCTAGCCAGATCTGGAGGGGAGAAGCGATTGGGAGGACAGCTTCACGACGCGGACGACTGCGACCAAGATCTGTAGTTGCGGTCGATGGCGACCAACACCTGTAGTCCCTCACTCCCTCCCGATCCCCTGCCTCCATCCGCTCGGCCTGCTGGCTCTCCCGACAGGACGCGCCCCGCACCCGCAGCTCACTTCGCCGGGAAGGAAGGGAAAAGCCCTCTTGCCGGAGCTACCTCCGTCGCCTCCCCACGCCTCTCCCTTCTCCCTTGAACTGAATTAGAACCGGTCATTTGTCCAGTGTGCCTGCGGATCCTCCTCCACTCCCGCCATTCCTAGAGGAAAAAAGCTCACAGCTGATGCCACCGCATGGAAGCGCCTGTACGAGAGTAGGTTCAACAGCGGCACGCGCAGCGGGAGCATGCGAAGGAGCCGAGGACGGTGGTAGGCCTAGAGGCGGGCGTGGGCGCGGGGATGGGTGAGCACGAAGGGGTGGGGATCCGAAGAAAAGGCGCAAGAATATCGAATCGATCAGTTTACTCGGCGGTGGCATAAGACTGCAAATTGTGTGAACTTGAGGGGTAAATTTGAAGCGACGTACGTACCTACGGACGGTCACGTCGCCGTATTATTTGTAGAGATTTATTGGTGGCATAAAGCGTAATTAGTAATGAGTGCTCTAAGGTTAGAATCGGAATTCAAATGATGTACGTCGAGTTGGTGGCTTCACCACCAACTCAAAACCAATAGTATAGATACGTAGTAGTCCTGAACGGAAAGTGCTACAGGAGACCTGACATATACTTTTTTTAGGGACACGTGAAATACACTTTTGGCTTATGGCACTTATCGTTGGCATTGGTCATAATATACGATTTGGTACAAGGGTAAATCGGTCCAAAAATTATGGTTGACGACGGAAACCTTACGTACTTTATTATTAGGTATAGATTTAGTATACAATATTTTTGTGGTTATCTGCATGGGCGGAGTATACTATAATTTTGGGGTTATCTCATTATCCGGTGAACACTCAAGAATTTGGAACTGCATAACTTGCCAACAAATTTGTATTTCTTAGTTTATGTACTAATTGATGTCTATATTAATTAAATGTTTGGCTACTTATTTCATAATAGAAATTTAAAAATATTTTAAGAGGAGATAGTATATCGGATCCGCCGCAGCGCGCGGACACTTAGCTAGTGATAAATAATACCCAAGTAGCCCTATAGGCCAAAGAGCATAAAAATATTTTATAACTTGTTCATAGGGAAAAGAAAAGAATACCTCAATTTCTTAATACCTATTTTGAATATTTATTTTAAAATATATTTAAAAGGGGTATTAAAACAAAACCCATTAAAAAATCTATTTATAATAAGCCATATGAGCTTATGTGGACAATTTTGATCTCACAATTTTATTTCTCAAATGAAAATATTATGGAAGTGTTTATTTTTAAATTATTTTCGAACTGGTATTTTATTCGAAATTTTATGACATATTTTGAATGTGTTTGAAACACTTTGGAAGCATATAAATCAAAAGATAGAAAAGAAAATAGAAAAAGAAAAAAAGACAGAAAAAAAGACCCAACTGGGCCGGCCCATCTTGGCCGACCGAAGCACTCAGCGGGTCGTCTTCCTCCTCGTGCTTGTTCACCTAAAGGAAGGTTATGTCATGGCACTCAACTTGGGGGATCCTATTCGTGATGAGGACATCCCTATACTTGCACCTTCTCCACCAACTACTACACAAGATGTTCCAGCTGTTCAGTCCAATGAGATTAGAATTGGACCCATTACAAGAGCTCGTGCTAAGTTACTAGAACAACAGGTGAACTTGTTTCTTAATGAGCCTGATGTGTTACTTATTGAGAACTTTATACTGCCTAAGTCATTGTCTTATTGTATGATCAGGTACATTGGAGAGGAATGCATAGCACGGAGCGAGGAGCCACAGCAAGAGGAACACCAGAAGATGATCGCCAATATCTGCGCGAGGGAGGAGCGGGAGGAAGGCGCGATAGAAGAGAAGGAGATCATCAAGAAGGGCAAGTTGCAGTTCCAGGAGACAGCGGACAGTCCGGCCCTCCACACCGGACAGTCCGGCCCTCCACAGCGGACAGTCCGGCGCTCCAACACCGGACAGTCCGGCCTCAGGTGCGCCCGAGGGCAGACACCCTCTGTGGTGAAGCGCGCGTCACCCCAAGACAGTCCGGCCTTAGCACACAAGACAGTCCGGCCTTAGCACACAAGACAGTCCGGCCCGTCTCGGATCAGATCCGAACGGATGTATCTAGTTCGAGTCGAATACGTTTTCTCTCGAGTCCTGGCTGCCCTAGCCGCCCATATAAGCCCTGGGACGACCCCATAGTTAGGGTTAGACCACGTTAAAACTATTTTGGAGTTGTTTCTCTTTAGAACCTCTGAAATTACTTGTGATCGAGTTTATCAAGCTACAATTGAGTGTGATCTGTTGTTCCATTGGGAATTAGTGGATTGCAAACTACCGTTCGTGGTCGACGGCTACGTGCGCAAGATCGTGGTGTTGTGAATATCCTACAAGGTTCGAGAGCTGTTGCATTGGCATCAGGGTTCGAGCGGGAGAGTTCATCGCTACACGGTGTTTATCTATCTACCATCATCATCATCGCCATCGCTTGCTGAGAAGATCGGGACACCCCTTATCATCTTGGTATCAGATTTCCAGTTTTACTCGGTGAGCATCCACAGATCCATCCATTATTTGAGTGTTTTTCGTCCTATCCCGAAAAAGCCAAAAAAAATATTAGGGTTTAGTTTTGCCATAACCTAGATTGCATCGTTTTCTAGTCTTAGTTGCTGGTCGTAGTCGTGTCTTTGATCCGATCTCTTCCGGTAAAGTCGTAGTGTCTAGGTTCCCTTTGTCAATTTCGTTTTTGTTCTTCGTTCTTGAGTCGTTCATCATCGTTTCCGCCAGTTTTCATCAATTTACCGAGTCCACATAGCGTACCCTTGTTGCAAAACTTAGCTAGAGCCTTTCTACAGCATCCGTGCCTAGGAACGTACCCATACGAGACTAGTTGCTGTGCTCTGACAGGCTGCTCATTAGGTTTTCGAGGTGCAATTTTTCGGCTGAATTCAGACCGGACAGTCCGGCCATATCTCACAAGACAGTCCGGCCTTAGCAGAATTTTTGCTCCAGTATCGTTCAGTTATTTTACTGTTGAGTCTTATAGTTGAGAAAAAGTATATCAAAAAAAAACAAAAGAAAAGAGAAAAGAATTTGCGATACAAGAAGAAAAAGAGCAATATCATTGTGGTGCTTTTGGAGGCCTGGTTCTATATAGCACTTGTAGTTGAGCAATCTTGTGCCTGTCTATTTTGAGCTATTACTAGCGTCTCTATTGTGCATTGCAATATTCTTGTTTTTATAATTGCTTTGCCACGTTTATCTCCACGTGTGTGTTTCCTTGGGTTATTGTCTCACGATCAGCACTAGGATTGGTTTGCGGTGTAGTTAGGACTCCATACCTACAGCTCCACCTTTAATAACCTGTGTGCCTTGTGATCGCCTCTATACCTTTGATATTCACTTCATCACATCAGTGCATCAGTCGTTGGCTTCGAATTGGTAAGCACTACTATTCGCTTTGGAGCGGTAAGATCTCCTTTCTTGTCAGCTTTGTGCGAGCAGAGAGTTTGCCACCATATCGATTTTGGGTTTTGCACTAATCTACTAATCATGTCTGCTAGTGATGATGTTGTGATGCAGAAAAAGGCAGAAACTGCTACAGTCACTTGGAGGGAATATGAAGCCTTACGGGATCATTTGACAGGAGTTTTCACTCGCACCACGGATTCTTTAGAAAAGGATGTACAGGGGGTACAAATCCAGTTGGGCGAAACCGAGAAAGCTGTCAACAATATTCAAACACAAGTGACTACAATCAATACAAATGTCAACACGTTACATCAATCCATTGATGCTTTGCGAGACGCCTTTGAGCAACAGCGGCAACAACAATTTGATGATGCTGCTGGACATGCAGACGCAGATAATGGAAGTGTTAATGATGAGGTCCAACAACAGCCAAACAATGGCCGAGATAGGGGACGTGCCAATCCCCCTGGTGTTGGCCGTGGTTTTGCTCCTGTGGGACGTGCTCAGCGTGTAATCGAACAAGCAAATGATGATATCTTGAGCAAACCAAAATTCTCAATTCCCAAGTTTGATGGCTCACTTGATCCTGAAGATTACCTTTCATGGGAGTTGAAGATTGAGAAGTTGTGGCGTTTGCAAGACTATACAGAAGATAAGAAGGTTAAACTTGCTGCTTCCGAATTTGATGGCTATGCATTGCGTTGGTGGGATGCTATTATACAAAACAGACGCGACGATAATGAGGTTCCTGTGCTCTCATGGCGGGAGATGAAGGAAATTATGAGGCAACGTTTTGTTCCCACTAACTATTTGCGCTCAGTGTTTAACCAGCTCACCAAATTAACACAAGGTAGCAAGACAGTTGATGAGTACTACATGGAGATGGAGATGCTTATGCAGCGTGCACGAGTTCGTGAATCAGTTGAGATGACTCTGCAGCGTTTTCTCAACAATTTGAAGTTGCCTATTAAGAACATTGTGCGCCATCACACATATGCTACTATGACCGAGTTGTTGCATCATGCACGAGAGACCGAAGCACAACTAGCTGAAGAAGCTAGGGAGCGGGCTCGATATTCGTCGACAAGCCGGTTTTCTGCAAGATCCTCGCTACCACCATCAGTGATGCCACCGGCAGCACCGGCGGACAGTCCGGCCCTCCAACACCGGACAGTCCGGCCTCAAGCTTTTACTTCGGCCTCCACGCCTGCACCAACACCCTCCTCTGGTTCTACAGCAAACAAGCCGGCTGCTAGTTCAGGTTCCATCATGTCTACAGCTCGTGCTCGTGATAAAGAGTGCTATACTTGTGGAGGAAGAGGACATTTTAAGAATAAGTGTCCCAACAACAAAGTCATGTTTGTCAATGACAATGGTGAATATGAGAGTGGAGATGAAATTGATCCCTATAGTCCTGAAGACAATGGTGATGCCAGTGAGGAAGAGTTGGATGCTTATCCTACCCATGCGCCTACCATTGTGGTTACTCCACGTGCTCTTAGTGTGCAGCCCAATTCTGAATCACAGCGCTGCAATCTGTTTCAAACAAAAGCACTAGTTGGCCCAAACAAAGCTTGCAAAGTCATCATTGATGGAGGTAGTTGCAGAAATCTTGCAAGCAAGGAGTTATGTGCCAAGCTGAATTTGACATATTTACCTCATCCTAAACCATATTATATACAGTGGCTGAGTGACAATGGTGAGATGAAGGTAAACCATATGGTGCGTGTAAATTTTGAGATAGGACCATACAAGGATTCTATTGATTTTGATGTGGTTCCTATGACTGTTTGCCACTTATTGTTGGGTCGACCATGGTTCTATGATTGCCATGTGCAGCACAATGGTCGAGCTAATACATATCATTTGGAGTTCAAGGGCAAGAAAATTAACTTGCAGCCTATGTCCCCACAGCAGATTGTCAATGAATCTCGTCAAAAAATTGAGGTGAATTTGAAGGATGCACATCATGATAAGCGCGAGAGTTTTGTAGCTGTGAGTGATGTAAATGAGCGACAAAAGAATGATATAACGAAAAGTGAGGGAGTGAATAACCTACTGATTTTAGCCACCAAAGAAGATATGAGAGAATTTAGTGAGGATCCTACAGCCATGCGTCTTGTGCTCATGTACAAGGGTGAGGTTTTAGTTTCTAACGATATGACCCCTATTTCTCTTGGTGTGTCTAATGTTTTGCAGGATTTTGGTGATGTCTTTCCTGACGATGTACCAGCGGGATTGCCTCCATTGTGTGGCATTGAGCATCAAATAAACTTGATTCCTGGTGCAACATTACCAAAACGTGCTGATTATGTGAAGAAACTCCATGCGAAGACTCGAGAGGCTATTGAGAAGAAAGGCCAGAAAGTTGCTGCTACAAGAAATCAAGCAAGGAAGAAGGTTTTGTTTCAGCCTGGTGACATGGTTTGGGTGCATTTGCGCAAAGACAGGTTTCCCAAGCTGAGGAAATCCAAATTGAAACCTCGTGGTGCTGGTCCTTACAAGGTGTTAGCCAAAATAAATGATAATGCCTACTCGATTGATATACCTATTGCTGAGTTTGGTGGAGTTAGCAACAGCTTCAACGTTGCTGACTTATCACCATATGATGGAGAAGACCTTGGAGCGTCGAGGTCGACGCCTTTTGAAGAGGGGGGAGATGATGAGGACATCCCTATACTTGCACCTTCTCCACCAACTACTACACAAGATGTTCCAGCTGTTCAGTCCAATGAGATTAGAATTGGACCCATTACAAGAGCTCGTGCTAAGTTACTAGAACAACAGGTGAACTTGTTTCTTAATGAGCCTGATGTGTTACTTATTGAGAACTTTATACTGCCTAAGTCATTGTCTTATTGTATGATCAGGTACATTGGAGAGGAATGCATAGCACGGAGCGAGGAGCCATAGCAAGAGGAACACCAGAAGATGATCGCCAATATCTGCGCGAGGGAGGAGCGGGAGGAAGGCGCGATAGAAGAGAAGGAGATCATCAAGAAGGGCAAGTTGCAGTTCCAGGAGACAGCGGACAGTCCGGCCCTCCACACCGGACAGTCCGGCCCTCCACAGCGGACAGTCCGGCGCTCCAACACCGGACAGTCCGGCCTCAGGTGCGCCCGAGGGCAGACACCCTCTGTGGTGAAGCGCGCGTCACCCCAAGACAGTCCGGCCTTAGCACACAAGACAGTCCGGCCTTAGCACACAAGACAGTCCGGCCCGTCTCAGATCAGATCCGAACGGATGTATCTAGTTCGAGTCGAATACGTTTTCTCTCGAGTCCTGGCTGCCCCAGCCGCCCATATAAGCCCTGGGACGACCCCATAGTTAGGGTTAGACCACGTTAAAACTATTTTGGAGTTGTTTCTCTTTAGAACCTCTGAAATTACTTGTGATCGAGTTTATCAAGCTACAATTGAGTGTGATCTGTTGTTCCATTGGGAATTAGTGGATTGCAAACTACCGTTCGTGGTCGACGGCTACGTGCGCAAGATCGTGGTGTTGTGAATATCCTACAAGGTTCGAGAGCTGTTGCATTGGCATCAGGGTTCGAGCGGGAGAGTTCATCGCTACACGGTGTTTATCTATCTACCATCATCATCATCGCCATCGCTCGCTGAGAAGATCGGGACACCCCTTATCAATTCGGCGCTTCAAGCGCCCGTTACGGGCAGACGCCTGAAGGCGTTCGGAATTGGGCCGGCCCAATTGGCCACGCATTATTCATTTTATTTCTGTAGATTCGGAATCTGTTTAAATTTGACTATTTGTTCAACTTAAAAAATGTTCCAATTTGAAACTGTTCAAATTCAAAACTATTCACTTTCGAAAATGTTCAGATTCGAAACCTGTTCAAATCCAAAAATCTGTTTAAATCCGAAAACTGTCCAAAATTAAAAATCTGTTCCATTTAAAATCTGTTCTATTTGAAATATGTTCAAATTTGAAAATATGTTCTATTTAAAATCTGTTCCATTTGAAATATGTTCAAATTTGAAAATATGTTCCATTTAAAATCTGTTCCATTTGAAATATGTTCAAATAATCTGTTCCATTGAAATCTGTTCCATTTGAAATATGTTCAAATTTAAAAATCTGTTCATAATTCGAATTTGTTCAAATTGAAATCTGTTAAAAATTAAAAATTGTACAAAATTGAAACTATCCAGAAATTTATTTTTTATAGAAAAGAAAAACGAAAAAGAAATAGAAATAGAAAACAGGAAAATGAAATAGAATCAAAAAGAAGGAAAACAAACCTAATGGGCCGGCCCTTCCAGGATATAGCGAAGAAAGGAGGGCGTGCGTTGCTTCGTAACGGACGCTAAAGACGTCAAATAGGATTCACCAGTCAACTTTCCTTCCAATATTTCCCTAATTTGTAGCGACCAATTATCGTTGACTTAAACATGAAAATTACTCCACATTCAATCACGCTCATGTTCAGGGAATTAATACCCCATTTACCTTCCTTAATCTTTGACATCGTCCTGGTGCACCGGATGCCACCTGTCAGCATTCACCTTCTAATCTCCCTCCTCGGTCTATTCCTAGACGAATAGAGAGAAGCATCGTGAGCCCCTTATACTCCTCTCTCACTTTCATTCTACAACTTCCTCCCAAAAAGCTGTGTACATCCCGTATAAACCATGCTAAGATCAGTCCCTAAATCGAGCTCATCGCAAGATTCCATCTCCATGAGTTATCATCTCGACGATTCCTTACACCACAAAAGTCCCCTCGTCATCTTCTACCTCCAGGACATGGTGGTGCATCATGCTGCTGCTATTGGCCGAGACGTCATCGGAGTTCATCCCGATGGTACGTCATCTCTGGTGAACTTTATCTCAAATCTATTTTACAGTAGACTCCACTCATCCCCCTCTACCTCCTGGACATGGTCATGCGTCATATACATGATGTTGGCCGCGCCGCCCGTTGTCTGGCCACAGCGGGTTCCGACCAAGGATTTTTTTCTCGGACGAGATTTCCGAAATCTCGGCGGTAACCGAAAATTCCTCTACCCCACGAGAAATTGTAGTACCGGTCAAAAACTTTCGGCCGATTTGAATTTGAACTTCAATCCAGAGACAAATAAGGAACGTATGCGTCTATTATCGTATAGAATTCTGTGGCATAGTGGTTCAGATGCGAATTGGTCTTATTCGGCCCATGGACGTGTGTTCGAATTCCTGTGACGCATTAATATTTTTTTTCACTTTTTCTGATTTTACTGCAAAAATACAAAAATGTAACGGGAGCGTGATTCGAGCCCACGACCAGAGCATTGTTCCCCGCAAGTTGTTACAACTACGCCTCGAAGAACTTCGTATAAAGTTTCGGTCGAACTTCAGTTGTTTGTGCCCAAAATATTTTGAATTCAAATTTTGTTTGAAAAATCTCGATCGAAAAATCTCTGAGATCTACGAGATTTCACGGTAACCGGATTTTCCGGTGCCCTCCGGTAAAAAAATGGTACCAAGAAAAAAAACCTTGGTTCCGACCACCGTGGCGAAGTATCCGCGTGGAATCAGGTCCCTATTCTGCTACCATTATATTGTTGGGAAAATCTACACGACTGCGCCACACAGTGGGCAGTTCCGTGCGGCCCATCAAGATACGTGCCAACTGCATCGTCGCCTCTATAGTGAGTCAGGGAGACATCGCTCCACACCACCTCCACCTTCCTTTGACCTTATCTCTTCACACTCAGTCTCAGCCACGAAACTCTCTCTCTTTCTCTCAGACACCGGAAGAGCACCGCACCGGAGAGCCGCCGGACCACCAACCGGACAGCCGGCGGACCATCGCATCGGAGGGCCACACCGGCAGCGCACGAGGAGGCGCGGCGGAGGACGGCTCTGCCACACCGCCACTGATGAACGCAAGGGCGTGTCGCGGTGAAGGATCCGTCAAGCCGCCACCGCCAAACTCGAGGAGGTGTCTCATCGCGGTGAAGGATCCGCGGCGTGCGATGGGGAGGGCTCCGCCCGGCCGTTGTCAACGGGTGTGAGCTGGGCCTCCATCGGCGGGTGCGAGCCAGGCCGCCGCCATCGAGCCGACAAGGTGGCCTGTCGCGGTGAAGGCTCCACCGCCGCCGACGAGCGCGAAGCGGGGAGTGCTCCACCAGGCCGCCGTCTACGGGCGTCGGCTAGGCCGCCGCCGTTTAGCGCGAGGGGTGGCATGTCGGCGTGAGGCTCTACCGCTGACGAGCTCGAGGAGGAGCGGCAAGCACGATGTGGGTAGGGATCCGCAAGGCCACCGTCAACAGGTGCGAGCCCGACCACCGCTGACAAGCGCGAGGAGGAGGCGTATGCAAAAGCGAGTAGGACACCGACGAAAAGCGCCGGTGAGGCGGACGCTGAGTGCTCATCAAGGAAGGCCAATGCTCGACGCCGAGCAAATTGCAGGGACGCCGCCGTTATTTTCTCCCTCTTCCCCCTGATTCTCGATTTTTGTTTGCAGTTTATTTGTGGATTTTGCATCTGAACCTAATATTTTTGGCAATAGAAAATAGGCATCTAGGCAATGAGATTTTGAAAATTAGGCATTGTGAAATTAGTAAGTAACAGCTGAGTAATGCTACACATACGGGCTGTACTCTTACGGATTACTGCTACGGACTGAGGTGGCAATCATCCGTGCATCAGCCTCCACATTATCAGGAACAACCACATCAGATTAGCGGCAGCGCACGAGGCCACGCAGCGTCCATAACAGTTTTCCATAGCAGTAGCCCGTAGGTGTAGGATTATTGGTAACAGCTACTACGAACACTGCAAATTTCCCAATTTGGTGTTCTTAATTTGGCAGCTATTGTTGTGATAGCGTGATAACCGTGACCAATTAATCTGGCAGCTACCGTACAAATAACCTGGTGACTAAAACCTTTTTTATGGGAAATCCAAGATGACACTCTAGATTAGTCTGGTAATCACATTAGTTTAATCTGGTAATCACCACTAGGTTATCTGGTAATATCACCTATGTAATCAGTCACTAAGTTGTGTATAATCTTGAGTGCATGATCCTATTTTGTAATCGATAACTAAGTAGTAGTACATAATATAATCTGATAATCATGTGATGATATTCTGGTAATCATGTGATGGCAATCTAGTAATTATTGATGGGACAAAATATTATCGAAACATATCAACACAGGATTTTGTTTCGAAGATTTGGACGCGGGGAAGCCAATGGTGAAATCAGATCATCAATCAAGTACACAGTGTTTGAAAGATAAATTTTTCTAAGTTCAAATTTTAAAGAAAACATTTGCGTACTGTCATAGGAAAGGAACCACAGCTGCATGGAGCCGCCGCACAGGGTAGGGTCCTTTGCGGCGCCGCCCTGTAGTCTTCGAAGTTTGTCTTGGGCGCATCTTCTGCATATCCTAATCACTCGTTTTTCTAGCCTGAGTCGCCTCGCTTCGAGCACCCGATGACGTAGCAGTTTAGCCATCCGCCACCATCTCCGAGCACAGTATCATCTTGAGCGTGAAAAGAGGAGCAAAGTCTGCTACTCCCTCTGATCGGAAATAACTGTCGGCTTTTTTGTACTAGCTTAGTATAAAATTTGTACTAAGTACATGATAGTTATTTTCGATCGGAGGGAGTATTAGTTCTTCTTCAGGATCCTCCACATTGTCGACGCCGTTCTCCGCCACTACGCACGACCTCTCCGGCCACCATATGAAGTCCCGTATGTGAGCCCTCTTTCTTTTCCTGGCATTGTTGGAAGGTATCAACCACTCAGGAGCTGCAACATATTCTTTTTTCTTTTCTTTTTATACATGCAACTGATCGATCAGTTCGTCTTGGATTGTATTAGCTCATATCTAACTTTCAAAATTTGTATATTTTGACCCGTTTGTCCAAATTTAACAAACTTTATATCCCTGAAATCCTTAGGAAATATAAAACACAGTAGTACAGTTAAGTCGTACATTTGAGCTAGTTCTAAATCAGTCAAATTTAAATCATAGATTTGAGTATATTTTGTCTTGTTCAAATGCTATGAGCGATATTCAAATGATTGCTTTGGCAAATGGACAACAGTGATAATCCCTAACAAGAAGTATCACTTCCCAAGTTTTTGTGAACCTATCTCCAGGTATTCAAATTTAAATATAAGGATTTGAGTATTTTTACTCTATAATTAATTTGGTCATAACTCCTATTACCGAAGTGATACTCATGATCATTCATATCGACCAGAACCCTTTATACATGTTTTCCACACTATTCCGATATCATTACAATACCGATCCTATTTGCCTAGTTTAAGTTATTCAAATTGCAATTGAGTTATTTGAGTAATTTAACAAATCTTTAGTTCCTAACCAACCCTTGTGTACCTTGTGCTATTTGATGAGTATTGCCACACTCTACACAATCATCTTTTTGAGACTCATGTGATTTACCATTCAAATTATCCATACTTTGTAGTCTCATCAAAATTCTTTCTAATAATACTTAGATAACACTTTTTCCTTCTAAGTAATTTACCTTGCCATTCAACCGTTCAAAGCCATAGCTCGCAAGCCATGCCTCATGCCATATCTCCATTTCCCATTAAGCTATAAGATTGATGAGGACTAAGATAAAATGAAAAACAAAAATCTTTACAATTATTTGTCTTTCTTGATTATGTTGCTATGAATGGTGTGTTTATGTTGTGTTATTATTCTATCTTATAGTTGTACAAAGAGCTACGTGTGTTAATTGCGAGAAGTACAATCTTCAGAATTCACTAAGACAAGTGCCACTCTTGTTCATAAAATTCTCAATGTTTTATTATGCATGTAGTGTTCCCTTTGTTTTAATAATATGCATGTGTAGATTATTATGCTTGCTGTGTCCTATTTAGGATATCCCTGATTATCCTGTTAGAAGAAACACCGTAAGAGTAGATTGCTTAGTTCTGTTATAGAATTCGTGGGCGGGATTCCACATGTTTTACTAAGTATGATAAACCATGTTTTGGTAAAAAACTAGGAAAACAACTATGTTAATGAATCACCTGGGTGGAAGTGGTTGTTTGGTTTATGTTGAGTGGTTACACCGGAGTCATGTCTATGGCGGTCGTGTGTATCACACTTGTGGACGGCCACCCAGGAACAAAGAGATAGGAGACGTTCAAGTCGTGAAGCTTCCAGTGCAACCACAAGTCATATGGGCTCTGTCTTGACTAATTATGTTGCGAGAACTCAGCCAGACAGACAGAGGGTGGTAGTGTTTGTAGGATGGAACGCGTCCGGGTTGGTCTGAGGGATTGCTTCTGAAAGGTTTTGTCTTAGTCTTCACTTGTCCATTTGAGCAAAATGAGCATCATGGCAAAAGGGGTTGACTGAGTCTTGTGGGAAAAGTGCACCACCTCCGGAGAGTGTTAAAACTAAGTACTTAGCCGTGTCCTCGGTTACGGACAATTTTGAGTGACATGATTTTGAAGCTGTTCAAGAATAGTGATTTAAAAGAAATAAAATCATTTTGAAAAGGGATAACAAGTGCACCTGGTGGATTCCTGTGTGTTCATAATTAGGAGTACCTGGTGGATTCCAGTGTGTCCAATAGTGATTTAAAAGAATAAAATCATTTTGGAAAGTAGGATAAAACGATTGCTTTTCTGCAAAATAAGCCTGAAGCTCCACTTAGCTAAATATTCATTTAAGTGTTAGGCTCCATTTGTGTCCACCAAAAAGTGATATCTTGCCAATACAATTCAAATGTATTGACCTTTGTGGCTGCAATGTTTCATGTTGCAGATTTTGACAACAAGTAAGGAACGACAGAGTTACGAGTCTATCCTCAACATGCTCGCCTGTGGCACATGAAGACGAAGGCCTCCATGCTATTTATGATTATGTGTAAACTCTGATATTGAGCTAGCCTTATGCTAAGCAACTTGTAAGGTTTCTATTATGTAATTTGCTGGATCATGCGATGTAATATAATTACCTTTGTTTTCTTGATATTACATCTTAAACTGTGTGTGCTAGCATTTGATCCAGGTAATAGCACTGAAAAGCACAGGGATCGGCACCCTACTGGGTGAGGTCACTATAGCCATCGCGGAGTGCATCGACACGGATGAGTTCTTCGACGTTGCAGAAGAAGCGGGCTCTAAAGACGAAGACGTTGAGGAGCTCGATGCTGCCGACTTTGTGGAGACGGCTGCAAAGACGCCCAAAGACACAAGCTCCGAGCCGACTGACACTCCAGCTGGCCCTTAGTTAGTTTTTAAGGGTTTGATGTTTCAAGTCGTCTAGCGTGTCGGACGCGTATTTGTATCGAACGTGTTGGCTTTTGGACTTTTATGTGATTAATCTATCTGAATCCTAGGTTTGTTGACTATCAACTAATTGCCAACTTGCTTTCACCTTGCTCCCGCAACCTATTTCCTTTATCTCCCCACCCTTCGGCTATTCTACCCCAACTGGCAGCCTGGTGTCGGTTGGTCTCCCTTTAGCCGGCAGCCGGATGCCGGCCAAGGGTGGGAGTGGGCCACGGGGTGAGAAGTAGTACTTTAGTTTCTTGGGAACTTGGCTCAAGCCAGCCCACGCGCAGCCAATAGCTAACACCTTTAGGACTTAGAGACAATGACATCTAAGGCTGTTTACGCTTTTCTCCCTCGATGGTTTTCCTGTGTGAGTGACCTGCCGGCTTGACCCAGCTAGCTGCTATAATCTGGGAGTGAAGGTTGGGCTCTGGGTCCAAACCACACACAGTACTAAGCCGGCTGACAAGGGATGACGAAAGTTTGAGGCCAGCAGCGGGCTCGATGCGGGAAGCCGGCTGCCGGTCAGATGAACAACAAAAAAAATAGAATACACAAGGTGTTCAGGGAGACGGCTATAACAAACTGCTCCAGTTTCTTTTATTCATTGAACACATGACATTTGGGGTATAAGCTCTTGGCTAAGAGCAGAAAGGCCTTAAGAGGCTAGCGTTCCAAGGACGCTCAGTTTCCGTAGCGGAGTTATCGACCTTGTTCTTCTTGGGTTCTTGCACATCGATGAGATAGTATGCCCCGTCGCCTAGCACCCGGCTGACGATAAACGGTCCCTCCCATGTGGAAGATAGCTTGTGCATGCCTTTGGGATTCTGGATCAGTCGGAGCACAAGGTCTCCCTCTCGAAACTCAAGGGGATGAATCTTCCGGCTGTGGAAGCATCGCAGCTATTGCTGGTAGATGGTTGTCCTGGACAGGGCCAGCTTGCTTGCCTCCTTGAGGAGATCGACGTTGTCTTTGAGGCTTCTTTAGCTTGCTCTCCGATGTACTGGATCACTCTTGGCGTGTCGTATTTGATGTCTATAGGTAGCACTGCTTCTGCTCCATATACTAGGAAGAAAGCTGTGAAGCCGATCGAGCGATTTGGAGTTGTGCGTAGGCTCCAGAGGACGGCAGGTAACTCTTCGACCCAGTAGCTGACTGGACGTTTGAGAGGCTCTATGAGCCGAGGCCTGATACCAGATAGGACCAGGCCATTTGCCTTTTCAACTTCCCCATTTGACTGAGGGTGTGCCAGTGAGGCTAGGTCAGCCGGATGCCTTTCTTGCTGCAGAATTCCGCGAAGACTCCTTTAGCGAAGTTGGTCCCATTATCAGTGATGACGCCGTGCAGGAGGCCATATCTCACAAAGAACTTGATGGTTTATGAGCCGTCGAGCTTCTTGATGGGTTTGGCTTCGATCAATTTTGTGAACTTGTCCACTGCTTCCAGAAGATGTGTCAAGCCCCCAGGTGCCATCTTGAATGGTCCACCATGTAGAGGCCCCAGACTGCAAACGGCCAGGTGAGGGGAATCGTCTTGAGAGCTGTCGTCGGGGTATGTCTTTGCTTGGAGAAGCATCGGCAACCGTTGCATGTTTTCACTAGTTGTTCTGCGCCTTTAAGGCCATTGGATAGTAGAAGCCGTGGCGGAAAGCTTTGGCCACTAAGGCTCTAGATGATGTGTGATGTCCATAGTCCCCTTGGTCTATTTACCTCAGGAGTTCTTGATCTTCTTCCGGCTTGATGCACTTCTGGTAGATTCTCGATACACTGCGCTTGTACATCTCGCTGTTGATAAGGGTGTAGGAACGTACACAATGCTGAAGTTGTCTTGCCCCGACTTTGCTTGATGATAGGTCTCCAAAGATGAGGTAGTTAGAGAACGGCTCTGCCCATGATGGTATTTCTCGAAAGTGGAACACGCTTTCAACCAATGGATCTGCAGCCCTCGGGTCTGTGGATGGGCCAGCTTTTCTGGATTGGTCGGCTACTGTTGTCTGTTCGGAGATGGCAGCCCCTGGGTCCGGAGGTGGAACTCTCACCGGTGCTGGATCTGCCGACACGTAGATGGAATCCAACTCTGGAGATGGCTTGCGTATGATCTCCAGTGACACTCCAGCTAGAATTGCTTGCCTGGTCGAGCTGATCTTTGACAAATTGTCTGCCTCCTCGTTGTTCGCTTGCGGAACATGGTGAAATTCACAGCCCTCAAAGAATCTGCAGCGCTGGTGGATGTATAAGCGGTAGGAGGCCATGTTCGCTTCCTTGGCATCCCTGTCCCCTGACACTTGCTGCATGACAAGGTCTGTATCACCGAAGTAGAGGATTCTGCGAATACCAGTTTCTTTGGCCAGCTTGAGCCCGTGGATCAGCGCCTCATACTCTGCCACATTGTTCGTAGCGGCAAAGTAAATCTAGAGCACGTACAATAGCTTGTCTCCCATGGGGGAGGTGAGGACGATGCCGACTCCCAAGCCCCGTGCATCTTGGAGCCGTCGAAGTGCATCCGCTAGTGCATGGAGTCTAGAACCGACGGTAGGTACTGATTTTCTGCCCAATCAATGAAGAAATTGGCCAACACTTGGGACTTGACGGATGTCTTGGCTCGTACTGTATGGTGTGGGCTGCCAGCTCGATCACCCACTTGGCCACTCTGCCAATTGCGTCTTTGTTGCCAATGATTTCTAAAAGTGGCATGGTGCACACCACCTTGATGGGGTGCTCCTCGAAGTAATTCTTCAGCTTCTTTGCGGCCATGTACACACCGTACGCCATCTTCTAGTAGTGCGGGTAGTTTTGCTTAGAGAGAGAGAGAGTACCTCGCGAAGGTAGTACACATGTCGCTGGATTGACAGCTCCTTCCCCTCTTCTACTTTCTCCACTATAACGACAACGCTGACGACCCTCAGAGTGGAAGCTATGTAAAACAACATCGGTTCTCCTAGAGCCGGTGCTACAAGGACAGGCACCGTAGACAGGGCGCACTTGAGGTCTTTGAAGGCATCATCAGCGCGCTGCGTCCAGATGAAGTGGTCTGCTTTCTTCATGAGCTGATATAGTGGCATGGCCTTTTCCCTGAGCTGGCTGATGAAGCGGCTCAGTGATGCTAAGTAGCCGGCAAACTTCTGCATGTCCTTGAGGTTGGCGGGCAGCTCCATAGCCTCTATGGCCTTGATTTTTGCTAGTTAGCCTCGATCCCTCGCTAGGAGATGAGGTAACATAGGAGATGTCCAGCCGGCACACTAAAGGTGCATTTCTCAGGGTTAAGCTTCATGTAGAAGTGGCACAGGTCAGCGAATGTTTCCTTGAGATCGTCAAGGAGTGTGCCATGTTGCTTGGCTTTCACCACCATGTCGTTCATGTACGTGTGTACATTTCTTCCTATCTACTCGTGCACACATCGTTGCATGCTGCGCTGGTACGTTGCGCCCGCATTTTTCAAGCCTAACGCATGGTGATGTCTCACATGACCAGTTGGGAAACCCCAAGAGGAAGGTAGGCTGATCATAGTAGTAAGTGTTCCCTCAATATGAAACCAAAGTTTAATCGACCAGTAGGAGAAAGAAACTACTTCTGAATGTTGTTGCTAGCTGACTTTGGCAACAACGCTAGAGAACAGTTGATGGCGCCTGAAAACAGTCTTGTGCACGGTGTCAGCGCCAGCAGCAACGTGGAACCTACACACAACACAACCAAACTACTTTGCCCCAACTTACGGTGAGGTTGTCAATCTTACCGGTTTGCTCTAAACAAAGGATTAGACGTATAGTGTGGAAAGAGATGTTTGCTTGCGGTAAATTAAATAATGCTTGCGGAAAGTAAACAGTGCTTGCAGTAGATGGTAATATAAATGTAAAAGAATGGACCGGGGTCCACAGTTCACTAGAGGTGTCTCTCCATAAATATATAACATGCTGGGTAAAAAAATTACAGTTGGGCAATTGACAAAATAAAGAATGCATAACAATGCATATACATGTCATGAAGATCACTATGAGATTCCCTTGGGCATTACAACATAATACATAGACTGTTTTCCAACTACATCTATGACTAATAATCCACCCGTAGGATATCATCCGAACAACCCTTGGGTATTAAGTTGCAAGCAACAGATTATCTCCTTAAGCAAAGTGTGTAATGTAAACAATACAAATGTCCTTGAACAAAAGATTGTTGTTTTCTCCCTAGTAGCAACAACACATCTACAACCTTAGAAGTTATTGTCACTCTCCCAGATTACTAGAGGTATGAACCTACTATCGAGCATAAATACTCCCTCTTGGAGTCACTAGCATCTACTTGGCCAAGATATCTACTAGCAACGGAGAGCATGCAAGATCACAAATAACATAGACATGATAAATCAACAATCAACTTGACATAGTAGTCAATATTCATCGGATACCAACAAACACAACATGTAGAATTACATAAAGATGATCTTGATCATGATAGGCAGCTCACAAGATCTACACATGAGGCGCATGGAGGAGAAGACAACCATCTAGCTACTGCTATGGACCCATGGTCCAGTGGTGGACTACTCACGCATCACTCTGGATGCTGGCATGGTGATGAAGAAGGCCTCCGGTGATGATTCCCCTCTCTGCCAGGGTGCCAAGAAGAGCTTCTAGACCCTTCCGATCTCGGGTCGATGACGATAGCGGCTTGCAGTATGTTTCATGGAAAAGTGTTTGGGCCCTTAGGGTTTTCTCAATGAAGGGAATTTATAGGCAGAAGGGCGATGTTAG
Source organism: Dactylis glomerata (assembly GCA_007115705.1). Lineage (NCBI taxonomy): Eukaryota > Viridiplantae > Streptophyta > Magnoliopsida > Poales > Poaceae > Dactylis > Dactylis glomerata. The sequence continues at coordinate 816,687 of QXEO01000121.1, read as the reverse complement.
AGGGTGGACCAGGGGCCCACACCACCTGGTGGCGTGGCTAGGGGGTGGCCCGCACCACCCTATGGTGCGGCTGCCTCCTGGCTGCTCTCTGTCTCTCCTTTGGACTCCGTCTTCATGTCAGGTATATAGGAACTTTGGCTTTTGTTTCGTCCAATTCTGAGAATATTTCCTGTGTAACTTTTCTGAAACACAAAAACAGCAGAAAACAGGAACTGGCACTGTGGCATCTTGTTAATAGGTTAGTTCCAGAAAATGCATTATAATGCCATGAAGTGTAAACAAAACACAAAGCAATTGGTGTAAAACAAGCATGGAGCATCAAAAATTATAGATACGTTTGCAACGTATCACATGGTAACATAGCAATAGGCCCGTACGGGGTAATGAACAAAGTCTTTATTTGATCAGGTTCATATAGAGGGATTTGATGGTAGCCTGATTAGGCGTCGAGGAACATCAACAGCTCACAGCCGGCTGTGGAGTCAATGACCTGATCGATGCGAGGCAACACAAAGGGGTCCTTGGGGCAAGCCGTGTTCAAGCTGGTGTAATCCGATACACATGCGCCACATATTGTTCTTCTTCAATACCAGGACTAGATTCACTAACCAGTCTGGGTAGTACACTTTCATGAAGAAGCTGGGCACGAGTAGCTGAGCAATCTCTTCACCAATGGCCTTCCTCTTCTATTCAGTGAAGCATCGTAAGGGTTGCTTGACTAGTTTTGCTTCCGGCCGGATGTGAAGTGAGTGCTCAGCTAGCTCCCTCGGCACACCTGGCATGTCCTTTGGTGACCATGCGAAGATGTCTCACGGAGGAAGGTGATGAGCTCACTTTCCTATTTATCCGAGAGGCCGACACCAGTGGTGATGACCTTGGCCGGCTTGGTCACGTCCAGCGGGATCTTTTTTATGTCGTTGGTCGGCTGGAACTGCTATGACGGATGGCGGGGAGCCGGCACATCCTGCTGGGTAAGCGCCACATGTTGAAGGAGCCGGCGCTTCTCTTCGGCGATGACCAACGCCTCTGCCAGCTTTGAGCTGCCTCTCGCGCACTCCATCGATTTCTGGTAGCATCCCGTGATGGTGAGCACATCGCGAGGTCTTGGGAGCATCATCATGAGGTACACGTAGTGTGGCACCGCCATGAACTTTGTGAGGGCGGGACGGCCAAGCAGCGCATGGTATGGACTGCTAAGGTTCACCACCTCGAACCAGATGGGCTCGTGGCGGAAGTTGCCTTTCTCTCCAAACAACACCTCTAGTTGGATCCTTCCCATGGGGGAGCACGAAAGCCCAGAACAATGCCATGGAAGGTGAGATGGCTTGGCTTCAGCTGAGCCTCTAGGATTCTATGCTTCTCCATAGATGTGCAATACAGGAGGTTGATGATGTTGCCTCCATCGATGAGCACGCGCGAGAAGCGGCAGGTATGAGTGTCGGAGAAAACGACATGGTTCAAGACCAGCACGTAGCCCCTGGAGCTAGGCATGACGGGAGGTGATGTTTGCACCCCCATGTAATGGACGCCTCAGACCAGTGCATGTACTGGGGCTCTGGTGGCACGACGGCGTTGTAACATCCCAAGATTTTATCAAATTTTGGGGGAATTTTTTTTTGCTTTTGTTGTGCTTGTGTTGATTGAAAATTCACAAGGATTTAAAGTCGTGATGCCCACGCCAGGCGCCTTTATAAGTCGGCATGGAGGAGCCCTTGAGGCATCGAGATTTAGATACGGCCAATCACATAGCGAAACAGCTGACCTCATCATTGTAACCGAGCACTTGTTGCCATATAGTGAATTATAGCAGCACGTAGGGTCTCACCACCGTTGCGGGATCTGAAGCTGGGTAAACTCATGCTACCACCATCCCGGATCGCTCCGCCGTGTTCACCCCCTTCCACAAACCGCCATACACCTATCCATATGGCAGATCTATTGACGAAACCACGACAGTTGGCGCCCACCATGGGGCATAACGTGTCAGGAGCGCGGATCTAGGCGGGATCTACCTTCACAGGCATCAGTGACACCATCGCCATCGGGCGTTTCCTCTACTATTCTGGCTTCCCCATCATCCCAGCGGATAACCTCTGGGTGCCGGCTAGAGAAAACCCTGCTCGATTTACCGTCGTTTCGATCGGAGGCATCCACATCTTCATCGGACAGACAGACCCTACCCCCACCACGGAAACCAATTTCTGGTGGATTGGTATGGTTAAAACCCCCAAACGGACCGCTTTCGAGCTGGATACGGAGGAGGAATCATCTGATCTGGAACTTTTCAAGTTATCTAGATCGGATCTAAAAACCAATCCCACCCAACCCGCCCTAGAGGTGGAGGAAGTGGTGGATGACCGCTATGAATCCACCATGAACAATCTGGCGTTAGAGACACCGCGGTACTGCCTTGTTGCTTTCGCAGGAACCACTTCGAGATCTGCCTCCAATGGAGATGACAGCCCAGGTGAATCCATCCTAGAGGCACTTAACGAAAGTGGTGAATCGGATGACTGGGATAACAAAGGCTATGACTGATCACTATGACGCCACCATGAGAAGAATCAAGGCGGAGTTAGCTCAGCAAGAACTAGAAGAGAAGCAAGCAGCCGCTAAGCAGGTGTTCATGATCAACAAGGGAGATGACGCTGGGCAAGCAACCGGTGATCCACCATCTCAGGCAGACCATGACGAAGATGCCGGCAAAGAGTAGGGTAACCCGCCACCAGCCGTCGATCCGCCACGGAACAACTGCCCGAGATTCAGGGCGGACCTAGGCCTCTGCAACCCGCTGTCCCCATGGTGCACCACCTAGAAGATTTCATGACTCCGATGGACAAGGTCATCTATGGAACTCTAGGAGATCCAATCACCCCTGACTACATTAGAGACATGAACGATCTCGAGCAGAAGAGGTGAGCAATCCTTAAAGAAGCAAAGCGAGTCGAGAAGATGGGCGAAAAGCTGGATGGCGACATTGCTAAAACTCAAGATATGCTTAAACACGCAAGAAACATGGAGAAGTACACTACTCTCATCCAGAATCAAATAAATAAGGGCGGAGACCCGCAGCTGGCATGAAACCTTGAGTTCAGCGTGCCAACCGGGGAAACACTGGCTAGGATGTACATCAAGAATCTGCCATACGTGGAAAAGAACCACGATGAAGTCAGGCCCACTCCGATAGAAAACATCGTGGCCGCAAAGGAGCTATTGGAAAATAACCAAAGCCCGTCAGCCCTGGAGACAGCGGTAAAACTAATGAAAATCTGCCATAACGCTCGGGGGCTACAGGGAATACATACCTTCTTCATTGTGGAAGTTCTCTCTACAAAAGCGGTTATTCCGCTGGATAACTGGTTGCTGGCATCTTATTGGCTGGTGATCAATTTAATAATCTCAAGCTGATTTTGCTTCCAAAGCGAGCTGTTCCCCGCAGAAACGTCTGCCATATGACCTTGGAACGAGCCAGAAGCTTTGTTACTTTGTACGACATCATTAGCCGTAGCTTCAGTCGTTGGATTAGCTTCTGGCATCGGCCCAAACTGACCACCAGCATCCTCCATATAAGTGTCATTACGAGCAGGAGAAGGAGCTGGTACGTCAGGGGTCGGCGGGACGGATGCAGGGGAAGGCTTGGCACGCTTGGATAGAGGCTCCTTGATAGCGGGTTTCTTCCTCCTATGCAAGAGGATTAGTAAAAAGGCATTAACGATGAAGTAAGCACTAGAGGCAATGAAAGATTATCGAGATTTTGGCAGGCTAATGGTAGCGGTAGTCTCAGATGGCGTTTCTAGCTCCGCACAGCGTTGAGCTTCGAAACGGCGGGAATCGAGAGATTTCCCGCCACCACCACGAGATTTTCCGCTACCACCTTGTTTCTTGGTAGCCACTTTTGCCTTGCCCATACGGGCTGAATCCTCCACATCTGCCGTCGTCTCCACCTTGTTCCCGCTGGAGTGGACTTCCTCCTTATCATCAGCGGCGGGTTGAGGAGCGGACTGGCAGATGGGGTGAGCAAAATCCGTAGGAGCGAGCGACTTCAGCTGAAAATTGGAAAATTGAAACGTTAGCTTTCGTGAAATAACAATGTATTATGTGTACCATGGCGGAAGAGCAATGAACCGAAGGGCAGCTGCCATTCTCAAACATAGCCATGCCAAATTTGAGGGGCTTCTTCCTCGAGGACTTCATCAATGAGCAAATACGCTTCTCGGTCACCTTGGGATCTAGCTCTTCTTCCGAATATCGCATGCCATCCTTTGCACTAGTGTACTCGTGCATCAGGTGATCACGATGTTGTAAAGGCTAGATTCGCCGAGATATCCAGTAGTTGATGGTATCAATTCCCTTGAGACCATCTTTGGATAGCTTGGCAATCCGCCATGCGAGGAGCTTGACGTAGGGGGTGGCGGATTCGTCATTGACTGGCTTCCAGGAGTCGAGGGGTTGCGCTGCTATATTCTCGAAGGGATGAAGGCCAAAGTCTTGAGAGGGCGCAGCTTTATCCGCCATGTAGAACCATGATCCTCTCCATCCCACGGTGGAATCCAAAGGTGTGATGAAGGGATATTCCTTGGACCTCCGAGGAAGGAAACATATCATTCCGCAAGTCCGAAGAAACCCGTCATTCTCGTAATTGGGCCGCACATAGAAGAATAGATGGAAGAGGTCCACCCTAGGCAGAATTCTGAGGAATCCTTCGCACAAGGCCAAATAGCCCACTACAGACACTAAGCTGTTGGGAGCAACGTGGTGGAGTTGGAGCCCGTAGTATTTCAGGAGGTTGCTGAAGAAGTGGGATGGCGGCATGCTTAGACCCCTTTCCACATGAGATTTGAGCATCAAAATCTCAATCAAGTTTGGGGCAGGCACCAAGGCTTTGTGGTCAGTCCGCCATTGGGATTCTGCCCGTGGAGCTACGGTGCCCTCGTCTTCTAGATCCTGGACATAAGCATCTTTGACGTGGCATTTTACCCAGTACCCGTGAAGGTTCATGGGGATCTGCTCTTCCTCGGCCCTGATATCGCCATCTTGCTCTATGTCTTCCTCCTTGGCCCCGCCATCATTTTCCTCCTCGTCCACTGCCCCTTCCGCAGCTTGTCCCACCAACTCCTCTTCGGCCTCAGATGTAATATCTTCCGGATAGGAATCCGCCGTAGGTGGGTGGGATGTGAAAGCTGATTGCTGCAGTGGAGCATCTTCCTCCTCGGCGTCAGAAGAGTGGCAGGAAGGGGATCCAGGATTCATGATGGTGGCGGGATGAAGGTCTGTTCCCGCTATGAAATGTGACTCGCACTGAGGCAAGCTCCTCCGGTAGAAAGTGACCGCCGATGAGGTATTCCGGGCGGTGGTTTGTCAAAGATCGCGGAGCTCTCGCAGCGGTGCTGAGGAGAGAGAATGCGTGGGATGAAATGAGGTGTGGAATGGCGCAGGCTGACCGACCGGGGTATATATAGGCCCCGGGCCTCGAGATTCATGCCTGCCATCCGCACCGTTCGTCCCAAATTTGCAAACCCTAGATTGATGACGCGTGTCCATGGGTAAAATGGTAATCTTTACCAGCGGTGCTTATACCACGAATCTTACCCTAGAAGGAACTACGTGGCTAAATTTATGGCGGATTTTGTGGTAAGATCCAACGGATCCTAGAAATCTCGCTCAGCTAAAACTATGTCGCACAATCCGCCATGTATAGCGGATTGAGACATGAAGATAGGAGGAACGCCAAGAACCGCCATCCAGACGCAAGAAGAAGACGAGATATGGCGGATAACTTCACCAAAAAACTAAGCATAGCGGATGAAGGTGGCGATCTTGAAGTTCCCTGGGGGCTACTGTTGGGGATATACCAAATAGGTATACCAGCAACGTAGTCCTAAACCAGCAAGCCAGGGTGGCCCATGGAGGTGGTTGATGCGGGCAGATAACCACCCAGTTGGGAACCCCAAGAGGAAGGTATGATGAGCACAGTAGCAAGTCTTTCCTTACTAAGAAACCGAGGTTTATCGAACCAGTAGGAAAAAGCTAAACTTCAGAAGGTGATGCCTGCTAGCTTTGCGACAGCTCCAGACAATTTATAGGGCGCCTCGTCCAGTGCTTTGCTTTGCACCAGCAGCAACGTGAAACCTGCACACAACACAAACAAATACTTTGCTCCCAACTTACGATGAGGTTGTCAATCTCACCGGTTTGCTGTAAACAAAGGAATGAGCGTATCGAGTGGAAAGCAATAGTAGTATGCGAGAAAGTAAATAGTGCGAGTAAAAGTAAATAGTAATAGCAATATAAATGAAATTGGACCGGGATCCACAGTTCAATAGTGGTGTCTCTCTATAAGATAAATAACGACATGTTGGGTAAACAAATTACAGTTGGGCAATTGATAGAATAAAGTTAACATGCATATGTCAAGAGGATCACTATGAGATTTACTCTGGGCATTACAACAAGATACATAGACCGCCATCCAACTGCATCTATGACTAATAATCCACTCACGGGGAATCATCCGAGGACCCCTTGAGTATTAAGTTGTGAACAACAGATAACTGCATTAAGCAAAGTGTGTAATGTAAACAAAGCGAATGTCCTTAGACACAAGATTGTTGTTTTCTCCCTAGTGGCAACAACACATCTACAACCTTAGAGGTTTCTGTCACTCCCCCAGATTAAATAGAGGCATGAACCCAACTATCGAGCATAAATACCCCCTCTTGGAGTCACTAGTATCTACTTGGCCAAGATAGCTACTAACAACGGAGAGCATGCAAGATCATAAACAACATAGAGATAACATAAGATAAAATTCAGAACATCAACTTAATCATAACACCAATATTCATCGGATCCCAACAAACACAACATGTAGAATTACATAAAGATGATCTTGATCATGTAGGGAAGCTCACAAGATCTAAACATAAGCACATGGTGGAGAAGAAAACCATCTAGCTACTGCTATGGACCCATAGTGCAAGGTAGACTACTCACTCATCGCGTCGGAGGCAAGCATGGCGATGAAGAAGACCTCCGGTGGCGATTCCCCTCTCTAGCAGGGTGCCGGGAAGAGCTTCTGAACCCTCCCGATCTCGGGTTGCCGACGGCGGCGGATCGCGATGTGTTTCTGGAAAATTGATCGGGGATTTAGGTTTTTCCCATCGGGGGGTCTTTATAGGCGAAGGGGCGGCGTTAGGAGTGGACCAGGGCGGCCTCGCCCATAGGGGGCGTGGGCCAGGGGCTGGCCGCGCCACCCCATGGTGTGGCTGGCCCGTGGCCCCCTTCCGTCTCCTCTTCGGTCTTCTGGAAGCTTCGTTAAATATTAGGAGGTTCGGCTTTTGTTTTGTCCAATTCCAAGAATATTTCCTGTGTAACTTTTCTGAAACACAAAAACAGCAGAAAACAAGAAACTGGCACTGTGGCATCTCGTTAATAGGTTAGTTCCAGAAAATGCATAAAAATGCCATAAAGTGTAACAAAACATAAAGCAAATGGTGTATAAACAAGCATGGAGCATCAAAAATTATAGATACGTTTGAGACGTATCAAGCATCCCCAAGCTTAACTTCTGCTCGTCCTCGAGTAGGTAAGTGATAACAAAAGAATAATTTTTGAGGTGACATGCACCATCACAATCTTGATCATCTATGTAAAGCATTGAGTGGTGAGATCAAAGAACTTAAAACATGGTCATGAAAGACATAATCTCAATAGAAGAAACTTTGCAACCATGTTATAACATGAAAAAGAACACAAACGAAAGATCATGAAAAATGAAACAATGAAAGTCACGTGTGTGTTTCAACCATATGGAAAACATACCAAATGGTTTTCAGCTTGTCCCTCATGGAATAGCAAAACATAAATTCATAGGACACCTTCAAGTTTAAAAAGGGCGACTAGATACAAATAATTTAAGAACAAGTGAAACCATAATCATGAATCAATCAATGATAACTTTGGGACAATGCACATTAAACTCAGAATGACAACTATGCTCTCTTAGACTATGCATAAAGGTAGAAGGTGGAGACTCAACATAAAAGTAGAAGAAAGGCCCTTCATAGAGGGAAGCAGTGATTGCAAGTTTTATAAACCTTCAAAAATTATGGTACTTACTAGCTTTGAGCTCTCATTGCCCGCATCATAAGCATCTTGAATGGTTAGAGTTAATGCGAGTACAATTATGAAGCATATGCTTTACAAATCATAAGTTGAAAACCTCATGTCCCGTGAAGTACGAATACCCAAACCTCATGCTACTCGACTTAGAGTCCATAGCAAGCTCTTGTCATTGTAAATATATGCGTATCATCGAGAACCGCCAATGGGGTACCTCCGTGCCTGATGACATGGAACAAGCCCACATCAAAATGACAGGACAAACAGACAATGAACACCTCGGCATCTCTTTTATTTACCATTGGTATAGCTTTTTATTTTGAGATGCGTCGTCGAATGTTCACTATGGGCATGCTGTAAATTTCCACCATGAATTATGCATGGCTTAGATTAGCGGCCCGGGCATTTCTCTAACACATATAAAAACTCCATGATCCCGCAAGATTCCCAACTTATTTCACATCACGAGTATCCATAAACAAAAGATCACGATATCAACTCAAATGAAAGAAGTGCAATGTTGAAAGCTTACCCCATGACGGCATGGTTTGGCTAATTTCCAACTTACAACTTGCAAGCATAACAACTCAACATCAGAGAGCCACAATGTCAAAATTTTAAAAGCGAGAAAAGTAAAGTGTGCCATCAGGTTCGTGAGAGCTTTACTGACTAATTTTCACATAACACCAAAAAGAGTTTAATTTGAAGGATAGATAAAAGCAAGTCGATTGTACTTTGGAATAGCAAATTGCTAATAGGTATGTATGGTGGAAACATTGGAATAACTTGGTTTTTAGGAGTAGGATGCATGAGTAGAGCTCATACTCAGCACAAAATGAGGGCTAGCAAAAGACTGGGAGCGACCAACTAAGAGAGCAATAACGGCCATAATCATGCAAAGGGACAAAACATCATTAAAAGAAGCATAAAATGGTATCACAAGTCAAAAACCAAATGATCATAGAGGCTTTAGGCGACTTATTTTGTAGTCAATATGTGTAAGCATGTGCCAAGTCAACCCAATTAAAGAATCAAAGGAGAAAACCAAATTAATGCTTCCAAATAATAAAAACAACGCATTATTTTTTTTAAAGGCTCATTAAGCAATCTCAGTCATTTGAGACAAGTCATGCTACAGCAAAAATCACTAAGCATAGTATCAAAATGATATCATGCACGACATGCAAAAGCCTAAGCCGCAGTCTACACAAGCTCCTTTTTGTACCATCTTTTGCATGAAACTTTTTCTCTTTTCCAACACCATTCAAACCTTTTTTTTAAACAACTCTTTTGATGAATACCAACATAGACCAGAGGTCAAAATACACCTTGATACAAAGATAAAACAAGATCTGAAAAAAATCAAGGCAAAAAACGAAAGCTAAACGTAGTTCTAGAAAAAGAGAACACTCGTTGAACGATAAGAGTGAAAAACGAAGTGTTCTTGGCAAAGGAAAACGAGTAAATCTCCTCCAAAAGAAATTTGTTGGGGTCCAACCATTTATTGCAGCAAACAAAACAAAACTGAAAACTAAAGTAAAGATGCTCCAAGAAAAACGCATAGTGCATGAAGCAATAAAAATATAGTATCTTGAAAGGTGACCTGATTTTTGCCGATGAAGAAGGGGTGCCTCGGGGGCATCCCCAAGCTTTGATGCTTGTACCTCTTGGATATTTTTTGGGGTGCGTGGGCATCCCCACGCTTGAGATTTTGTCCATTCTTCACCTCATCTCATCATTCTCTAATCCCTACACTTGAAAACTTCCTTCATACAAAACTCAACACAATTCTATTAGCAACATTAGTGTAAGCATAACAATGAATCAACCCTTTTTGGTTCAGGTTTCAACTCAAAAACACCACATATATAGCATATACTACTGTAGAAACTTCCCCAAAAGTTCGGTGATAAAAAAGAACTAAAAAAGAAAGTGATCGAGAGGCAAACACAAATAGTGGCAGAAATCTATCAAAACAGAACAGCTGACAAAGATCGATTTTTTCGAGGGTTTTCTGTTGCTCAAATCAAAAAGTGTAAAACTAATGAAAGTTTGGAAATAACCTGGGTCATATGCACAAGAAATAGCAGGTCAAAAAGATATTCTGAGAATTTTCACGAATTTTTACAGTGCAGCACCGAAATCTGTTTCAGGACAGCAACTTCCCCAAATCTTACCTCACTCAAATTAGAGGTTTCTCTTGGCACAACAACGAAATAAAATTGATAAGGAGAGGTCATTACAGCAGTAATAATTTCCAAGACTCAAATAAAAGAAAAATAACTGAAAGTAAAACAATGGGTTATCTCCCAAGAGTGCTTTTCTTTAACGCCTTTGAGCTAGGCGCAGAAAAGTGCAAATCAAGTAATATCAAGCGATGAAGCATCAAGATCATAATTTGCTCTAAGAATAGAGTCAAAAAGTAATTTTTTTCTCTTCCTAGGGAAGTGTTTCATACCTTTCTTGAGTGGAAAATGATATTTGATGGTGCCTTCCTTCATATCAATAATGGCACCTACAGTTCGAAGAAAGGGTCTTCCCAAAATAATAGGACATGAAGCATGGCATTCAACATCCATAACAAGGAAATCAACGGGAACAAGGTTATTGTTAACCATAATAAGAACATCATTAATCCTTCCCAGAGGTTTCTTCTTAGCAACATCAGCAATAGGAACATCATAATAACACTTTTCAAGCGGTGGTAAATCAAGCATATCATAAATCTTTCTAGGCATAATAGAAATACTAGCACCTAGATCACATAAAGCATGGCAATCAAAACCATTAACATGCATATCAATGATGGGTTCCCAACCATCTTCTAACTTCTTGGGAATAGAAGCTTTTTGTTTCAACTTTTCATACCTAATTTGCATGAGAGCATTTGTAATATGCTTTGTAAAAGCAACATTTATAGAACTAGCATTGGGACTCAAAGCAAGCTTTTGCAAGAACAAAATAACTTCAGATATATTGCAGCCATCAACATCAAAATCATTAAAAGAAATAGAGCTATCATCTCCTACACTTCGAAAAATTTCAGCACTCTTTTGAGAAAAAGTTTTTGCAGTTTTGGGCTTTTTAGTACAAGGAGTGAGAGTTTTCTCTACACCAATCAAAGTAAGAGGATCGCTAGCATTTGGAACAACATCATTAGAGGTAGTAATAGTATATACCTTCATCTTTCTAGCCATCTCATCTTCTCTTTCCCACATGGCATGCAATTCTGCTAACATCCTAACATTTTCATCAATTTTAACTTGGATGGCATTAGCAGTGGCAAAAGTATCAGGTTTAGCTGACATTTTGTTAATCAAAGAAGATTGCTCATCAGACAAAGATGAAATATCGGTTTCAGCTTTGGAAACCTTAGCTTGCAACTCAGGAATAGCCTTGTTTAAATTTTCAAGTTGATGACTAATAGTCCTCAACAGAGCTGATTGCTCCTCCATGGTCTTGGTGAAAGCCCTGTTCTGCTCATATTGCATCTGCATAAAATTCTTGGTAGTCTTTTCAAGCTCTAAAATCCTTTCTTCACTAGGCATTTTAGGTCTACCAAGATAGCTATTATCACCATTAGAAGGAAACGACATATAATTGTTAATAGCAAAATTGTTCCTATAAGCATTGTTGTTAAAATTATTATTTCTAATGAAGTTTACATCAACATGCTCTTCTTGAGCAACCAAAGAGGCTAAAGGAACATTATTAGGATCAACATGAGCTCTATCATTAGAAAGCATAAGCATAATAGCATCAATCTTATCACTAAAGGAGGAGGTTTCCTCAACAGAATTTACCTTCTTACCTTGTGGAGCTCTCTCGGTGTGCCATTCAGAATAATTTACCATCATATTGTCGAGAAGATTTGTTGTGGCGCCCAAGGTAAGGGACATAAAAGTGCCTCCAGCAGCTGAATCCAATAGGTTTCTTAAAGAAAAATTCAGTCCTGCATAAAAAGTTTGGACAATCATCCAAGTAGTCAGTCCATGAGTGGGACAATTCTTTATCATAGATTTCATTCTTTCCCAAGACTGAGCAACATGTTCATTATCAAACTAGCTAAACATCATAATATCACTACGCAAAGCTATAATCTTAGCAAGAGGATAATATTTTCTAATAAAAGCATCCTTACACTTAGCCCATGAATCAATACTATTTTTAGGCAAAGATAGCAACCAATCCATAGCTTTTCCTCTTAAGGAGAAAGGAAACAACTTAAGCTTAATAATATCACCTTGTACATCCTTATATTTTTGCATCTCACATAGCTCAACAAAATTGTTGAAATGAGCTGCAGCATCATCAGTACTAGCACTAGAAAATTGCTCTTTCATAACAAGGTTCAATAAAGCAGGTTTAATCTCATAAAAATTTGCAGCAGGAGCAGGTGGCGCAATAGGAGTGCAGATAAAATCACTATTATTAGTGCTAGTAAAATCACACAACTTGGTGTTCTCATGAGTACCCATTCTAGCAAAGCTAAAAGCAGACAAGTAAAAATAACAACTATAAGGAAACTAATTTTTTTGTATTTTTGATAAAACGATGCAAGCAAAAATAAAGTAAAGCAAAACAATAAACAAAGTAAAGGATGTGCGTGCGAGACTCCCCTTGAAGAAATCTTCTTTTTCCCCGGCAACGGTGCCAGAAAAAGTGCTTGATGCAGGCAGATAACCACCCAGTTGGGAACCCCAAGAGGAAGGTATGATGAGCATAGTAGCAAGTCTTCCCTCAGTAAGAAACCGAGGTTTATCGAACCCGTACGAAAAAAGCTAAACTTCAGAAGGTGATGCCTGCTAGCTTCGCGACAGCTCCGGACAATTTATAGGGCGCCTCGTCCAGTGCTTTGCTTTGCACCAGCAGCAACGTGTAACCTGCACACAACACAAACAAATACTTTGCTCCCAACTTACGATGAGGTTGTCAATCTCACCGGTTTGCTGTAAACAAAGGAATGAGCATATCGAGTGGAAAGCAATAGTAGTATGCGAGAAAGTAAATAGTGTGAGTAAACGTAAACAGTAATAGCAATACAAAGGAAATTGGACCGGGGTCCACAGTTCACTAGGGGTGTCTCTCCATAAGATAAATAACGACATGCTGGGTAAACAAATTACAGTTGGGCAATTGATAGAATAAAGATAACGTGCATATGTCAAGAGGATCACTATGAGATTTACTCTGGGCATTACAACAAGATACATAGACCGCCATCCAACTACATCTATGACTAATAATCCACTCGTGGGGAATCATCCGAGGACCCCTTGAGTATTAAGTTGCGAACAACAGATAACTGCATTAAGCAAAGTGTGTAATGTAAACAAAGTGAATGTCCTTAGACACAAGATTGTTGTTTTCTCCCTAGTGGCAACAACACATCTACAACCTTAGAGGTTTCTGTCACTCCCCCAGATTAAATAGAGGCATGAACCCAACTATCGAGCATAAATACCCCCTCTTAGAGTCACTAGTATCTACTTGGCCAAGATAGCTACTAACAACGGAGAGCATGCAAGATCATAAACAACATAGAGATAACATAAGATAAAATTCAGAACATCAACTAAATCATAACACCAATATTCATCGGATCCCAACAAACACAACATGTAGAATTACATAAAGATGATCTTGATCATGTAGGGCAGCTCACAAGATCTAAACATGAAGCATATGGTGGAGAAGACAACCATCTAGCTACAGCTATGGACCCATATTCCAAGGTAGACTACTCACTCATCGCGCCGGAGGCAAGCATGGCGATGAAGAAGACCTCCGGTGGCAATTCCCCTCTCCGGCAGGGTGCCGGGAAGAGCTTCTAGACCCTCCCAATCTCCGGTCGATGACGGCGGCGGATCGCGATGTGTTTCTGGAAAATTGATCGGGAATTTAGGTTTTTCCCATCGGGGGGTCTTTATAGGCGAAGGGGCGGCGTCAGGAGTGGACCAGGGTGGCCTGACCCATAGGGGGCGCAGGCCAGGGGCTGTCCGCGCCACCCCATGGTGTGGCTGGCCCGTGGTCCCCCCTCCGTCTCCTCTTCGGTCTTCTGGAAGCTTCGTTAAATATTAGGAGGTTCGGCTTTTGTTTTGTCCAATTCCGAGAATATTTACTGTGTAACTTTTCTTAAACACAAAAACAGCAGAAAACAAGGAACTTGCACTGTGGCATCTTGTTAATAGGTTAGTTCCAGAAAATGCATAAAAATGCCATGAAGTGTAACAAAACATAAAGCAAATGGTGTATAAACAAGCATAGAGCATCAAAAATTATAGATATGTTTGAGACGTATCATTGGTATGGCGGATTGCCTACCGGGTGGCCCAGTTGCTGGAAAGCCCATGGTGGTACAGGACGCAGGAGCTTATGGCGGATCCGGAAGACCGGCCCATGGTGGGTTACCTTTGCAGTACACGACATTGTATAGGACTTAGTCTAGAACTCCATATTGTATCCGCTCTGGTACCATCATGATGCCCACGCCAGGCGCCTTTATAAGCCAGCGTGGAGGAGCCCTTGAGGCATCGAGATTTAGATACGGCCAATCGCATAGCGAAACAGCCGACCTCATCATTGTAACCGAGCACTTGTTGCCATATAGTGAATTATAGCAGCACGTAGGGTCTCGCCACCGTTGCGGGATCTGAAGCTGGGTAAACTCGTGCTACCACCATCCCGGATCGCTCCGCCGTGTTCACCCCCTTTCACAAACCGCCATACACCTACCCCTATGGCAGATCTGTTGACGAAACCACGACACTGTAAATTTCCACCATGAATGATGCATTGTTTAGATTAGCGGCCCGAGATTTTTCTCTAACCATTTATACAAACTCCATGAATAAACAATGTTTCCTCACTCTATTCACAAGTGATAAGCATCCAAAACCAAAAGAAACATGACATCAACTAGAATATAAACAAGTGCAATGTTGAAAGCTTGCCCTATGATAGCATAGATGAGCTAACTCCCAACTCAGACTTTGTCAATCTCACAACTTCATAATCTTAATCACAATGGTTCATGTTTATCAAGTGCAAGAAAAGTAAAGTGAGCATTCAAGTTCATGGGAGCCTTCAGACCACTTTTCTCATAACAAACATACTCATAAGCATTTTAATATTTGGAAACTAAGTCAAACAATGAAACATGAGAAACATACTTGGAATAGAATCAAATCTAATAGGTAGATATGGTGGACTCACTAGAATAATTGGTTTCAAGGTGTTGGAAAAACAAGTTTTTGACTAGTTGGATTTTTCTATTTTTGGGCTAGCAAGAGGGAGAAAGTTGACCAACTACATGCATGCATAAGTGTCCATAGAGCTAAACAATCTATGTTAAACAATATAAACAAGTATTAAGCATCTAAACAGCGAATACAAGATAGCTCCTAATAAATCATATGCAGGTCAAAACTTATTCAAAGCATATGAAGCATGCAACTATATGTATCTTAATAATCAACTCCTGCATCTTAATCCCAAATATTTCAATGCATCCAAATCAAATCAAACCAAACCTCTAGTAGCTTTCTCTCAAAGTAAATAAACATGGTGGTCTCACCCAAATAAAAAGAAAACAAAGCAAAAACAAACTATAACAAAACTATAAAAGACGCTCCAAGTTTATGCGATAAAACTGCGTTGATAGAAAAATAAAAAGTAGACGTGTGCAAACCGAGAGTGTGTGGTCCAGTGGGGTCTTGATATCCCCAAGCTTATGGTTTTCACCATTCTTGATTGTCTCTTAGCGCAGCTCCTCTAATTCCTATGAAAAAACTTCAATACAAATATATCTCCCATCTCTTTTTCTGTGGGGTGACATTAGTAGGCATAAAAAGCATGATGCTTGTTGCATGTAATTCCCAAAAAATTTGCATAAAAAGTGTCCAGTAGGTGTATAATGTTGTATTCCTTCTCATAAACTCAAACCAATCAAAGATATTTAGCTTTAAAGCTCAAAGAATGCATAAAACAAAATAGGACAGAATCTGTCCAGAAATATTGCAGCAGCAAAACGTAATTAATTACCCTACTTAAACATGTCAAAAAATTCTGTAAACAATCAGGAATACAGAGGTTGAAAAGTTGCAACTTCAGTTAAAAGGAGAAATTTTGAGATTGTTTTTACTGAAAAGAGTTCTCGCAGGAATTTCTGCTCCATAAATTTTCGGCAACTTTAACAATCCAAAATGAGTAAAACTTGGCACTTTATGTAGGGCCCTACCTTTTACTAAAGGTAGCACAACTGTGTATATGCTATCCCCTGGATCACTGATAGCATCACAAAACAAAATATAGCATTCATTGTAGATAGTGTAATTTATTACAACACAGATCCAGACTCACAAGTCTTTAAACTTACAAAAATTGTTTTAGTCACTTGGACTATCCAACACCAGAGTTCAACATAAATAACACAACAGAAATAAAAGCAATGAGCCATTGATACGTCTCCAACATATCTATAATTTTTGATGCTCCATGTTTGTTTTTACACCATTTGCCCAATGTTTCGTTGCACTTCGTGGCACTTTTATGCATTTTCCGGAACTAACCTATTAACAAGTCGCCACAGTGCCAGTTCCCTATTTTCTGCTGTTTTTGTGTTTCAGAAGTGATACACAGGAAATATTCTCGGAATTAGACGAAACAAGTTCCTGAAGTCTTATTTTGCCCGGGAGCTTCCAGAGATCCGAAGAGGAGTAGGAGTGGGGCCACCAGGGGCCCTCATGCCAGGCTGGCGCGGCCCAGGCTGTGGCCACGCCGCCATGGTGTGAGGCCACCTAGGGCCACTCCTGACATCGCCCCTTCGCCTATAAAGACCCCCCGACGGGAAAAACCTAAGGACCCGATCAATTTTCCAGAAACACATCGCGATCCGCCACCGCTGTCGACCCAAAGATCGGGAGGGTCTAGAAGCTCTTCCCGACACCCTGCCGGAGAGGGGAATCACCATCGGAGGTCTTCTTCATCGCCATGCTTGCCTCCGGAGTGATGAGTGAGTAGTCTACCTTGGACTATGGGTCCATAGCCGTAGCTAGATGGTTGTCTTCTCCACCATGTGCTTCATGTTTAGATCTCATGAGCTGCCCTACATGATTGAGATCACCGTTATGTAATTCTACATTTTTGGTTTGTTGGGATCCGATGAATATTGGTGTTATGATTGAGTTGCTATACTGAAATATATCTTATGTTATCTCTATGTTGTTTATGATCTTGCATGCTCTCCGTTGTTAGTAGCTATCTTGGCCGAGTAGTTGCTAGTGACTCCAAGAGGGGGTATTTATGCTCGATAGTGGGTTCATGCCTCTATTTAACCTGGGGGAGTGACAGAAACCTCTAAGGGTGTAGATGTGCTATTGCTACTAGGGAGAAAACAACATTCATATGCTCAAGGGCATATGCTTTGTTTACATTACACACTTTGCTTAATGCAATTATCTGTTGTTCCCAACTTAATACTTGTGGAGTTCTCGGATTGATTCGCCACAAGTGGATTACTAGTCATAGATGCAGTTGGATGGCGGTCTATGTATTTTGTTGTAATGCCCAGAGTAAATCTCGTAGTGATCTTCTTGACATATCACATTTATCTTTATTCTATCAATTGCCCAACTGTATGTGTTATTTATCTTATGGAGAGACACCACTAGTGAACTGTGGACCCCGGTCCTATTTCCATCATATTTCTATCACCTGTTTACTTTACTCGCACTGTTTACTTTACTCGCATACTTCTACTGTTTTCCACTCGATACGCTCATACCTTTGTTTCAAGCAAACCGGTGAGATTGACAACCTCATCGTAAGTTGGGAACAAAGTATTTGGTTGTGTGTGTGCAGGTTCCGCGTTGCAGCTAGCAAGCAAAGCTTGGACGAGGCGCCATATATAAATTGTCCGAAGCTGTCGCAAACTAGCAGGCATCACCTTCAGTCGTAATTGTCTGCTCTTCTCCTGAACGATTAAACCTTGGTTTCTTAACTGAGGGAAAACAAGCTGCTATACTCATCACACGTTCCTCTTGGGGTTCCCAACTGGCCGGTTATTTACTTCATCAAATCGGTAGCATCAAGCTTCTTTTCTGGCGCCGTTGTTGGGGAAGAGTGGAAGACCTCTGCAAGGGGAGTTTTTTCGCACACACATCCTTTACTTTGTTATTGTTTTGCTTTACTTTATTTATTTTACCTGTATCGTTTTTTCAAAAACACAAAAAAATTAGTTCCTACTATAGTTGTTATTTTTGTTGGTCTGTTATTGTCTTGCTTTATCATGCTTTCTATCAATGGTTGGTTTCTTTGAAACTAAATCTTTTTGGCAAGGTGGGTTCACGGAAGAGCAGCAAAATTATTATGATGAACACCGCTTGTCACAAAAAGGGAAACACTTATGGGAACAAATCAATAGATTATATATCATTGCTAGAAATGTGTGCTCTACTTATAATGTTACTTATTGCTTTGATGAATCTTGTTGCTGTAGGAGGTATAAACACCTCCCTTTTCAATGTGAGTATAATGATGATGTTACCATATCTTCTTATATTAATGGAAATTATGACTTTTATGATGTGGAACAAATTGAAGAATTTATTGCTTGGAAGGGTGCATTCGAACTTGCTTATTTGCTTGAAAATACTAATGATGCACCTTATAAATATGAGGTTTATGATATACTTACGTTTTGCTTTGATAATTACAAGGAAGAAAATGGCTATATTCTTAAATATCTTAATAGATGCTCTCCAACGGAAGAGACTAATGCCTTGAAGGAGCCTATGGAAGACGAAATTGCTAAAACTGGAAGCTCATTGGATGAAAAAGAGGAGGAGAGTGATGATCAAGAGGAGGAAGAATGGAACTACCCATGTCTACCTCCCAATAAGAGTAACTCCTTAACTAATACCTTATTTGATCGCCCTCCATGCTTAAATGAGGGTGAGTGTGATATTTATATTGTTGAGTTTGTTCATGATCCTACTGAAAATTATTATGAGAGAGGAAAATATGGTTGTTGGAATTCTCATGTTACTAAAACACCTCTCTTTATATTGAAAGTTCTGAAGTTGCTCTTGTTTTATCTACCCATACTTGTTACTATGTGCTTCTTCGATTTATTTTCTTATAAAATTCCTATGCATAGGAAGTGGGTTAGACTTAAATGTGTTTTATATTTGCTCCTTGATGCTCTTTTTGGCTTCCATTCATATTTCTTATGTGAGCATCTTCTCAAATTACTGAGCCTAGCTCAAAGGCGTTAAAGAAAAGCACTCTTGGGAGATAACCCAATGTTTTATTTTCAGTACTTTTATTTTATTTGAGTCTTGGAAGTCATTACTACTGTAATGACCGCTCCTTATCCTTTTTATTTTATTGTTGTGCCAAGAGAAGCCTCTAATTTGAGTGAGGTAAAGATTTGGGAAAGTTGCTGTCCTGAAACTGTTTTCGGTGCTGCACCGTAAAAATTCGTATAAATTCTCTGTATATCTTTTGGACCTGCGATTTCTTGTGCATATGCCCCAGGTTATATCCAAACTTTTGTTAGTTGAACACTTTTTGATTTGAGCAACAGAAAACCCCTCAGAAATTCGACCTTTCTCAGCTGTTCTGTTTTGACAGATTTCTGCCAATATTTATGTTTGCCGCTTTATCGCTTTCTTTTGAGTTCTTTTGATCACGGAACTTTTGGGGAAGTTGATACAGTAGTATATGCTATATATGTGGTGGTTTTGGGTTGAAACCTGAAGCAAAAAGAGGTTGATTATATGTTATGCCTACACTAATGTTGCTAATAGATTTGTGTTTAGTTTTGTATGAAGGAAGTTTTCAAGTGTAGGGATTGGAGAATGATGAGATGAGTTGAAGAATGGACAAAAGCTCAAGCTTGGGGATGCCCATGCATCACCCCAAGAAATATCCAAGAAGTACAAGTGTCAAAGCTTGGGGATGCCCCCGAGGCACCCCTTCTTCATCGGCAAAAATCAGGTCACCTTTCAAAACACAATATTTTTATTGCTTCATGCACTATGTGTCTTTCTTGGAGCGTCAGTTGTTTTAGTTTTCTTAGTTAGCTTAGTTTTGTTTTCTGCAATAAATGGTTGGACCCCAACAAATTTCCTTTGGAGGAGATGTACTCATTTTCATTTGCCAAGAACACTCCGTTTTTCATTCTTACAATTTCACCGGGTGTTCTTCTTTTTCCGCTACTGCTTTTGGTTTTCGATTTCGCCTTGATTTGCATTCAGACCTTGTCATATCTCTTCATCAAGGTGTATTTTTTCCTCTGATCTTTATTGGTTTTCATCAAAAGAGGTGTCTTTAAAAATTTCAAATAGTGTTGGAAAAGAGAAAAAGCTTTGTGCAAAATAGTGGTACAAGAAGGAGCTTGTGTAGACTGGGGCTTAGGCTTTTTCATGTCATGCTTGATGTCTTTTTGATAGTATGCTTAGTGGTTTTGCTATAGCATGAATTGTCTCAAATAACTGAGATTGCTTAATGATCCCTTGAAAGAATCATGCGTTGTTTTTAATTGTATGGAAGCATTATTTTGGTTTTCTCCTTGATGCTTTATTTGGGTTGACTTGGCGCATGCTCACACATGTTAGACTCTTACAAAGTCGCCAATAGCCTCTATGATCATTTAGTTTTTGACTTTTGATGCCATCTTATGCTTCTTTTAATGTCGCTTTGTCGCTTTGCATGATTATGGCCATTATTGCTCTCTTAGTTGGTCGCTCCCAGTCTTTTGCTAGCCCTCGCCTTGTACTGAGTATGAGCTCTACTCGTGCATCCAACTCCTAAAAGCCAAAGTTTTCCAAAGTGTCCACCATACATACCTACTAGCAATTTGCTATTCCAAGTAAATTTGACTTGCTTTTATTTTCTCTTCAAATTAAACTCTTACCAGTGTTATGCGAAATTCGGTCAGTAAAGCTCTCACGAACCGGAAGGCACACTTTACTTTTTCCTGTTCTTAAAAATTTGACATTGTGGTCTCTTATGTTGAGTTGTTATGCTTGCAAGTTGTAAGTTGGAGACTAGCCCAGCCATGCAGTCATGGGCAAGCTTTCAACATTGCACTTCTTATTTGAGTTGATATCGTGATCTTTTGTTTATGGATGCCCGCGGTGTGAAATGAATTGGGAATCTTGTGGGGATCATGGAGTTTGTATATGTGTTGGGGAAACGCCGTGCCGCTAATCTAAGCCATGCATAATTCATGGTGGAAATTTGCAGCATACCCATGGTGAATATTCGACGACGCATCTCCCAATAAAAAGCTAAACAAATGGCAAATAAAAGAGATGTCGAGGTGTTCATTGTCTGCTTGTCCTGTCATTTTGATGTGGGCTTGTTCCATGTCATTGGGCACGGAGGTACCCCATTGGCGGTTCTCGATGATCCGTGTATATTTACAATGACAAGAGCCTTGCTTGGGACTCTAAGTAAAGTAGCATGAGGTTTGGGTACTCGTATTCACGGGACACGAGGTTTGCAACTTATGATTTGTCAAGCATATGCATCATAATTGTTCTCGCATTAACTTTAACCATTCAAGATGCTTATGATGGGGGCAATGAGAGCTCAAAGCCGGTAAGTACCATAATTTTTGAAGGTTATAAAACTTGCAATCACTGCTTCCCTCCGCGAAGGGCCTTTCTTTTACTTTTATGTTGAGTCACCACCTTCTATCTTTATGCACCATAAGAGAGCATAGTTGTCATTCTTAGTATAATGTGCATTGTCCCAAAGTTTTCATTGATTGATTCATATTGTTGGTTTCACTTGTTCTCAAATTATTTGTATCTAGTCGCCCTCTTAAACTTGAAGGTGTCCTATGCATTTATGTTTTGCTCTCTATGAAGGACAAGCTGAAAACCATTTGTATGTTTTTCCTTATGATTTGAACACACGTTTGACTTTCATTGTTTCATTTTCATAATCTTTTGTTTGTGTTCATTTGCATGTTTACAACATGGTTGCTAAGTTTCTATTGTCAAGATTATATCTTCATGCCCATGTTTTAAGTTCTTATGATCCTAGCTCACAAATGCTTACATATATGATCAAGATTGTGTAGGTGCATGTCACCTCAAAAATTATTCTTTTGTTATCACTTACCTACTCGAGGACGAGCAGGAGTTAAGCTTGGGGATGCTTGATACGTCTCCAACGTATCTATAATTTTTGATGCTCCATGCTTGTTTTACACCATTTTCCCAATGTTTTGTTACACTTCATGGCACTTTTATGCATTTTCCGGAACTAACCTATTAACAAGTCGCCACAGTGCCAGTTCCCTGTTTTCTGCTGTTTTTGTGTTTCAGAAGTGATACACAGGAAATATTCTCGGAATTGGACGAAACAAGTTCCTGAAGTCTTATTTTGCCCGGGAGCTTCCAGAGATCAAAAGAGGAGTAGGAGTGGGGCCACCAGGGGCCCTCACGCCAGGCTGGCGCGGCCCAGGCCCTGGCCATGCCGCCATGGTGTGAGGCCACCTGGGGCCACTCCTGACATCGCCCCTTCGCCTATAAAGACCCCCCGACGGGAAAAACCAAGGTATCACTTCAGGAACTTGTTTCGTCCAATTCCAAGAATATTTCCGGGTAAAATAAGACTTCAGGAACTTGTTTCGTCCAATTCCAAGAATATTTCCTATGTATCACTTCTGAAACACAAAAACAGCAGAAAATAGGGAACTGGCACTGTGGCGACTTGTTATTAGGTTAGTTTCGGAAAATGCATAAAAGTGCCACGAAGTGTAACGAAACAGTAGGCAAATGGTATAAAAACAAGCATGGAGCATCAAAAATTATAGATACGTTTGAGACGTATCAAGCATCCCCAAGCTTAACTCCTGCTCGTCCTCGAGTAGGTAAGTGATAACAAAAGAATAATTTTTGAGGTGACATGCACCTACACAATCTTGATCATATATGTAAGCATTGTGAGCTGGGATCATAAGAACTTAAAACATGGGCATGAAGATATAATCTTGACAATAAGAACTTAGCAACCATGTTGTAACATGAAAATGAACACAAACAAAAGATCATGAAAATGAAACAATGAAAGTCAAATGTGTGTTCAAATCATAAGGAAAAACATACAAATGGTTTTCAGCTTGTCCTTCATAGAGAGCAAAACATAAATGCATAGGACACCTTCAAGTTTAAGAGGGCGACTAGATACAAATAATTTAAGAACAAGTGAAACCAACAATATGAATCAATCAATGAAAACTTTGGGACAATGCACATTATACTAAGAATGACAACTATGCTCTCTTATGGTGCATAAAGATAGAAGGTGGTGACTCAACATAAAAGTAAAAGAAAGGCCCTTCGCAGAGGGAAGCAGTGATTGCAAGTTTTATAACCTTCAAAAATTATGGTACTTACCAGCTTTGAGCTCTCATTGCCCCCATCATAAGCATCTTGAATGGTTAAAGTTAATGCGAGAACAATTATGATGCATCTGCTTGACAAATCATAAGTTGAAAACCTCGTGTCCCGTGAATACGAGTACCCAAACCTCATGCTACTTTACTTAGAGTCCCAAGCAAGGCTCTTGTCATTGTAAATATATGCATATCGTTGAGAACCGCCAATGGGGTACTTCCGTGCCCAATGACATGGAACAAGCCCACACCAAAATGATAGGACAAGCAGACAATGAACACCTCGACATCTCTTTTATTTGCCATTTGTTTAGCTTTTTATTGTGAGACGTCGAATGTTCACCATGGGTATGCTGCAAATTTCCACCATGAATTATGCATGGCTTAGATTGGTGGCCCGGCGTTTCCCTAACACATATACAAACTCCATGATCCCCACAAGATTCCCAATTCATTTCACACCGCGGGCATCCATAAACAAAAGATCAAGATATCAACTCAAATAAGAAGTGCAATGTTGAAAGCTTGCCCATGACTGCATGGCTGGGCTAGTCTCCAACTTACAACTTGCAAGCATAACAACTCAACATAAGAGACCACAATGTCAAATTTTTAAGAACAGGAAAAAGTAAAGTGTGCCTTCCGGTTCGTGAGAGCTTTACTGACCGAGTTTCGCATAACACTGGTAAGAGTTTAATTTGAAGAGAAAATAAAAGCAAGTCAAATTTACTTGGAATAGCAAATTGCTAGTAGGTTTGTATGGTGGACACTTTGGAAGACTTTGGCTTTTAGGAGTTGGATGCACGAGTAGAGCTCATACTCAGTACAAGGCGAGGGCTAGCAAAAGACTAGGAGCGACCAACTAAGAGAGCAATAATGGCCATAATCATGCAAAGTGACAAAGCGACATTAAAAGAAGCATAAGATGGTATCAAAAGTCAAAAACTAAATGATCATGAAGGCTATTGGTGACTTTGTAAGAGTCTAACATGTGTGAGCATGCGCCAGGTCAACCCAAATAAAGCATCAAGGAGAAAACCAAAATAATGCTTCCATACAATTAAAACAACGCATGATTTTTTCAAAGGCTCATTAAGCAATCTCAGTTATTTGAGACAAGTCATGCTACAGCAAAACCACTAAGCATACTATCAAAAAGACATCAAGCATGACATGAAAAAGCCTAAGCCGCAGTCTACACAAGCTCCTTCTTGTACCACTATTTTGCATAAAGCTTTTTCTCTTTTCCAACACCATTTGAAATTTTTAAAGACACCTCTTTTGATGAAAACCCATAAAGATCAGAGACAAAAATACACCTTGATGAAGAGATATGACAAGGTCTGAACGCAAATCAAGGCAAAAACGAAAACCAAAAGCAGTAGCAGAAAAAGAATACCCGGTGAAATTGTAAGAATGAAAAACGGAGTGTTCTTGGCAAATGAAAACGAGTACATCTCCTCCAAAGGAAATTTGTTGGGGTCCAACCATTTATTGAAGAAAAAAAACTAAACTAACTAAGAAAACTAAAACAACTGACGCTCCAAGAAAAACACATAGTGCATGAAGCAATAAAAATATAGTGTCTTGAAAGGTGACCTTATTTTTGCCGATGAAGAAGGGGTGCCTCGGGGGCATCCCCAAGATTTGACGCTTGTACTTCTTGGATATTTCTTAGGGTGATGCATGGGCATCCCCAAGCTTGAGCTTTTGTCCATTCTTCAACTCATCTCATCATTCTCCAATCCCTACACTTGAAAACTTCCTTTATACAAAACTAAACACAATTCTATTAGCAACATTAGTGTAGGCATAACATATAATCAACCTCTTTTTGCTTCAGGTTTCAACCTAAAACCACCACATATATAGCATATACTACTGTAGCAACTTCCCCAAAAGTTCCGTGATCAAAAGAACTCAAAAGAAAGCGATAAAGCGGCAAACACAAATATTGGCAGAAATCTGTCAAAACAGAACAGCTGACGAAGGCCGAATTTTTTAGGGGTTTTCTGTTGCTCAAATCAAAAAGTGTTCAACTAACGAAAGTTTGGATATAACCTTTGGCATATGCACAAGAAATCGCAGGTCCAAAAGATATACAGAGAATTTATACGAATTTTTATGGTGCAGCACCAAAAACAGTTTTGGGACAGCAACATCCCCAAATCTTTATCTCACTCGAATTAGAGGCTTCTCTTGGCACAAAAATGAAATAAACAAGATAAGGAGCGGTCATTACAGTAGTAATGACTTCCAAGACTCAAATAAAAGAAAAAGTACTGAAAAGAAAACATTGGGTTATCTCCCAAGAGTGCTTTTCTTTAACGCCTTTGAGCTAGGCGCAGAAAATTGCGAATCAAGTATTTTCAGAAGAAGCATTAAGATCAACTGCAGAGGTCTTGTCAATAAGGCATTGTATTTCATCCACATAAGTTTTAGAAGACCCTTTGTGATCACGTTTTGGTTCACTCAAATCACAAAAAGATTTTTGGGACAGATCCAGTCAAAATTATTTTCGAAAGCTTCACAGAATCCCAAGAGCTTGCTAGGTATAGGTATTTCGGTTCCTTCATCATTTGTACTAATAACCTTTATAGGTGAACCAAGTTTATTAAAACGTTTAAGAACTTTTCTAGCTTCAATAACGACATCCTTAAATTCTATGTGCAAAGCTTTGAAGATAAAAGCTTTCTTTTTGGGATCCTCGATTTCGTGAAGCTTAAGGAACATGTATTGCATAAAAGGATTAAGACTAGCAAACCTAGTTTCCAACATGTGAATTAAATAAGCAGAAGCAACTTCAATACTAGGAGCTAGCTCAACCAAAGATTTTTCCTCAACTTCCTTACGCATACTAATGTGATTAAAGAAATCCTCAATGTTACTTTTTCCAATAATCGAACCACTACCTACTGAGAGGTCCTCCAGAACGTACTTAGGGATCAACATGATGAACTAAAAGTAAAGAAATAACAACTACCAAGGATTCTAATTTTTTTGGGTTTTTGATATAAAACGATGCAGGTAAAAATAAAGTAAAGCAAAGCAATAACAAAGTAAAGGATGTGCGTGCGAAAACTCCCCTCGCAGAAGTCTTCTACTTCCTCCCCGGCAACGGCGCCAGAAAAATAGCTGATGGTCCTTGTGCGTGGTGAATAACCAGCCCGTTGGGAACCCCAAGAGGAAGGTGTGATGAGTATAGCAGCTGGTTTTCCCTCAGTTAAGAAACCAAGGTTTATCGCTCTTGGAGAGGAGAGACAAACGACTGAAGGTGATGCTTGCTAGTTTGCGATAGCTTCAGACAATTTATATATGGCGCCTAGTCCAAGCTTTGCTTGCTAGCTGCAACACGGAACCTGCACACAACACAACCAAGTACTTTGTTCCCAACTTACGATGAGGTTCTCAATCTCACCGGTTTGCTTGAAACAAAGGTTATGAGTGTATCGAGTGGAAAACAGTAGAAGTATGCGAGTAAAGTAAACAGGTGATAGCAATATGATGGAAATAGGACCGGGGTCCACAGTTCACTAGTGGTGTCTCTCCATAAGATAAATAATACATGCTGGGTAAACAAATTACAGTTGGGCAATTGATAGAATAAAGATAAACGTGATATGTCAAGAAGATCACTATGAGATTTACTCTGGGCATTACAACAAAATACATAGACCGCCATCCAACTGCATCTATGACTAATAATCAACTTGTGGCGAATCAATCCGAGAACTCCACAAGTATTAAGTTGCGAACAACAGATAATTGCATTAAGCAAAGTGTGTAATGTAAACAAAGCATATGCCCTTGAGCATATGAATGTTGTTTTCTCCTAGTAGCAATAGCACATCTACAACCTTAGAGGTTTCTGTCACTCCCCTAGGTTAAATAGAGGCATGAACCCACTATCGAGCATAAATACCCCCTCTTGGAGTCACTAGCAACTACTCAGCCAAGATAGCTACTAACAACGGAGAGCATGCAAGATCATAAACAACATAGAGATAACAAAAGATATATTTCAGTACAGCAACTCAATCATAACACCAATATTCATCGGATCCCAACAAACCAAACATGTAGAATTACATAACGGTGATCTCAATCATGTAGGGCAGCTCATGAGATCTAAACATGAAGCACATGGTGGAGAAGACAACCATCTAGCTACTGCTATGGACCCATAGTCCAAGGTAGACTACTCACTCATCGCTCCGGAGGTGCGCATGGCGATGAAGAAGACCTCCGGTGGTGATTCCCCTCTCCGGCAGGGTGCCGGGAAGAGCTTCTGGACCCTCCCGATCTTCAGGTCGACGGCGGCGGCGGATCGCGATGTGTTCTGGAAAAGTGATCGGGTACTTAGGTTTTTTCCGTCGGGGGGTCTTTATAGGCGATGGGGCGATGTCAGAGGTGGAGCCAGGTGGCCTCACACCTAGCTGGCGCGACCCAGGCCCTGGCCACGCCGGCCTGGTGTGTGGGGCCCCTGTGCCCCCCCTTCTACTCTCCTTCGGATCTTTGGAAGCTTCCGGGTAAAATAAGACTTCAGGAACTTGTTTCGTCCAATTCCGAGAATATTTCCTGTGTATCACTTCTGAAACACAAAAACAGCAGAAAACAGGGAACTGGCACTGTGGCGACTTGTTAGTAGGTTAGTTCCGGAAAATGCATAAAAGTGCCATGAAGTGTAATGAAACAGTAGGCAAATGGTATAAAAACAAGCATGGAGCATCCAAAATTATAGATATGTTTGAGACGTATCATTCATGTTTAGATCTCATGAGCTACCCTACATGATTGAGATCACCATTATGTAATTCTACATGTTTGGTTTGTTGGGATCCGATGAATATTGGTGTTATGATTGAGTTGGTATACTGAAATATATCTTATGTTATCTCTATGTTGTTTATGATCTTGCATGCTCTCCGTTGTTAGTAGCTATCTTAGCCGAGTAGTTGCTAGTGACTCCAAGAGGGGGTATTTATGCTCGATAGTGGGTTCATGCCTCTATTTAACCTGGGGGAGTGACAGAAACCTCTAAGGTTGTAGATGTGCTTTTTCTACTAGGGATAAAACAACATTCATATGCTCAGGGGCATATGCTTTGTTTACATTACACACTTTGCTTAATGCAATTATCTGTTGTTCGTAACTTAATACTTGTGGAGTTCTCGGATTGATTCGCCACAAGTGGATTATTAGTCATAGATGCAGTTGGATGGCGGTCTATGTATTTTGTTGTAATGCCCAGAGTAAATCTCATAGTGATCTTCTTGACATATCACGTTTATCTTTATTCTATCAATTGCCCAACTATAATTTGTTTACCCAGCATGTGTTATTTATCTTATGGAGAGACACCACTAGTGAACTGTGGACCCCGGTCCTATTTCCATCATATTGCTATCACCTGTTTACTTTACTCGCACTGTTTACTTTACTCGCATACTTCTACTGTTTTCCACTCGATACGCTCATACCTTTGTTCCAAGCAAACCGGTGAGATTGACAACCTCATCGTAAGTTGGGAACAAAGTATTTGGTTGTGTGTGTGCAGGTTCTGCGTTGCAGCTAGCAAGCAAAGCTTGGACGAGGCACCATATATAAATTGTCTGAAGCTGTCGCAAACTAGCAGGCATCACCTTCAGTCGTAATTGTCTGCTCTTCTCCTGAATGATTAAACCTTGGTTTCTTAACTGAGGGAAAACAAGCTGCTATACTCATCACACCTTCCTCTTGGGGTTCCCAACTGGCCGGTTATTTACTTCATCAAATCGGTAGCATCAGCCATCATCTTCAGCAATGTGCCACAGGCAGTCATGTTGGTATGCAGGCTTGAGACTCCTCCACTTACTCCTCATCTGAATAACCTACACGTTTGAATATGTAGCCCCAAAGGGGTCAGTACAACAACGTACTGGCAAATGACACATATTTGGTGGCAGTTGTGAAATAACTATGCTACAAGACATTTGGCTTGGTGGATCTCATAGGCTAGTTTGCATTAAGCCAATTTTATCCTATACTTCTTTACAAAACCTTTTCTCACAATTTTAATTAGTAAGGGTCGAAATAACCCCCAAACACTACATAGTTGCAAGTTATGTAGCACTGGGCGCAACTCAACAGAGTTTGAAACACAGAAACCACCACCCCTCGGAGTGTATGGCCATGAGCTTCTCCTGATTGCTTCTAGTCAAGTTTTAAAGCATTCAGAAACTGTGATGAGATTCTTCCGAACATTCCATGACTAGAGACACAATTGTCCTTAACCGAGGACACAGCTAAAAACTTAGATTTTGACACCTTGCAAGGGTTATGCACTTTCACCTTAAAACTTACTTTACCCGAAAGAATAAAATAAGACAAGACCTTTCAGAAAAAGCATTCAACCAAACTAGTCTGACCGTGCCCCTATATTTTGCTACCACCTCGTGTCAGTCCCTCTTGGTTGAACCCTTAATCCTACTCAATCAAGATAGAGCCCATAGTGTCATAAGGCTGCACTAGAAGTACTCTAAACATGGAAGACATGGTAATCTCTTTAATCCTGAGTGGCCATCCCGAGCGGTTTCCTGAGTACACATCCTCTTGAGGCATGTGCTCCAGGACCCACATTCCTCGCACTCTTCTTATCAAACCAGTTCACCCAGGTAGTTCATTTTAGTTAAAGTTGTTAATTTATTCACAAAACAACTTTAACATGGTGATCATAGCATGGCATCAATGTTCAATTATTTTAGCATCCTATCAGGTGATGTTTGAGGTTGGCTACTCACTACTGGGATCTAGCAATTTGTAAAACAACTGAGTATTCCACCTATCATGCATACTACTGAAAAACACTAATGTAGTAGTAAGTATAGGTAGAAGATATGTGTGTCACTTGCCTTGGTAACAACCAGCACAGTCACAGCAGTCACAAGGATAGTTCAGTTCCTCTTCACAATCTATACAAGCAATATAACACAAACATAAACACATAGTTCACAATAGCAAGTCATAGACATGTATGCATGCATGCACATGGCCAATTAATTTCACTCAACTTATGTTGTGTGAAAATGTTGCAATTAAAGTTTCAGATGATGAGTTTTGACAAAACAAAACTAATGCAAAGAGAATTACTCAATTAGCACTTTTAGAAATTTAATTATTGCAAAAATAGTGGCACAAGAGTAAATAAACTACAAGTTCATGCATATTTCAAAAGTGTGAAAGTTTGATCCTAAAACAATCTACAAGTTACAAGGAATCCAATGACTACAAAAACACAAGATTTGAACTAGTAGAATAAAAGATATAAAATAAACAATACAAAATTTGGGTTGAATTCAATCTGAATTTAGATTCATAATTGATTTAAAAACTTTGAAAATAAACTGCACTAATAAATTCTACACGTCATAAGCTTTCCAATGATATATTATTCATCAAAAACCGAGTTATAGATCTTTTTCTACAATTTTTGCAAGATTAGGAAGTTTTAAATCGATTTAAATCTAATTTCAAAAATCGGCCGGCCTAGGCGTGACACACGGCATGACCTGATTGGTCGGTACCGCTTCGGGTGGATCGGCCTCCTGGGCCGTCAAATCTAATTAGATCTGGGCGGTCTAGATCACCTCGTACTGGTTCATTTAAAATCTAATCGCGACCGTGGATTTCAGATCGGACGGTGACGAGAGAAAGGCGAGGTCCTCACCGGTGATGGCTAGGTTTCTGATGAGGTTCACATCATATCTGCATGTTCTCGATGATGTGGAGCTCCTGGCGACCAATAGAGACGATGACGGGCTTCCACGGGCGACGCCGATCTCGAGGGTGGTGGTGGCGAGGTGGTAAGGGTGGCAGCGGTGCACAATCGCTCGGCCGGAGCTCGCGGTGTCTGCGGGCATGCGCAAAGCAATTCGGCGGCGTGGTCACGGGTTCTTGGTGGGGTTTGGGTGCGGAGAGATTGGGGTAGGGGGTATATATAGGCGGGGGCTGGCCTGGCGAGGAGGCTAGGGTTGCGGGGGCAAGATCGGATTCGACGGCGGCGGCGCGAGGCGTGACTGAGCCGGACTCGAGGTGGGCGATGACAGGCGGGCCCCGCCTGACGGTGTCCAAGGTGGCGGGGGAGGTTACCGATTTGGGTGCGGCGGCCTTAGCGGGCTGGGCCGGCTTTTCGGCCTGGACCGAATGGGTCACCGCGGCCCTTTTTCTATATTTTTTTGAATTTGCTTTTTCCTTTTTCTATTTGATTCAGAAATTGATTTAAAAGGCAATTAAAATGCATAAATTTGAATATCTTCAAATTTGCAGAAAATTTATAAAGACCAGAGGCTTTGAGATAGACTAATGGTGTAACCAAAAGGTCAACACAAATATAAAAATCTTTGAAACAAGAAAATAAAGGTTCACATGAAATAATAACTCACATGAAATGATAACACTCACATGAGTTATTCAAAAGGGGATTTCGTTTGAAACCTTCTTTGAAGCAATATAAAGCAAGATGATTTGAAGAAAATGCAATGATGCTCATGTATGCATGCTGATTTTGAATTTGAAAATCTAAGGATGTTACAGACTAACCCCCTTAAGGTGAAGCTCGCCCTCGAGGTTCGGAATGGCTAGCAAATAGGTGAGGGTGATCTTCTCGAAGAGTTTCTTCACGCTCCCAAGTGGCTTCTTCCTCAGTGTGGTGATCCCACTGTACCTTGCAAAACTTGATAGTATTTGTGCGAGTATTCCTCTCCGCTGTTTCTAAGATTTTGATTGGCTTCTCTTCGTATGTCAAATCACTTTCTAGTTTCACTTCCTCGAGTGGTATGGTGTTATTCAACGGTGTATCTGACATCTCGGGGTGACACTTTTTCAGCTGACTAACGTGAAACACACTGTGTACAGCTGAAAGAATTTCTGGTAGTTCCAACTCATAGGCCACTTCTCCTTTGCAAGATAGAACCTTAAAGGGGCCTATGAATCATGGTGCTAACTTCCCTTTGATTCCAAATCTCTTGACTCCTGGAAGTGGTGATACTCTAAGATAAGCTCTATCACCTACCTCATATGTGATGTCTCTACGTTTATTATCTGCATAGCTTTTCTATCTAGATTGGGCTATTTTCAATCTATCTTTGATCAATCTAACCTTCTCTTCTGCTTCTTCGATAATATTTGGCCCGAAGAAACTACGTTCTCCTACACCACTCCATAGTAATGGTGTAGTACACTTTTTCCCATATAGAGCTTCAAATGGTGCCATCTCAATACTGGCTTGATAACTATTGTTGTATGAAAACTCTGCATACAACAAGTTATCATCCCAACTGGATCCGTAGTCCAGAGCACATGCTCTCAACATAT
The DNA here is from genome assembly GCA_007115705.1 of Dactylis glomerata. Taxonomy (NCBI): domain Eukaryota; kingdom Viridiplantae; phylum Streptophyta; class Magnoliopsida; order Poales; family Poaceae; genus Dactylis; species Dactylis glomerata. The sequence goes on along the minus strand of QXEO01000121.1, from coordinate 783,800 downwards.
CTTCCAAGATTTGGTTAACCCTCTCAGTTTGTCCATCAGTTTGTGGATGAAATGTTGTGCTAAACTCTAATCTCGTTCCTAGAGATTCATGGAGTTGCTTCCAGAAATGCGAAGTGAATTGAGTACCTCTATCAGACACAATACTCTTTGGGACTCCATGTAAGCACACAATTCTCTTCATATAGATATCTGCCAACTTTGCACTGGTGTGAGTTGTCTTCATGGGTATAAAGTGAGCTACTTTTGTCAAACGGTCAACAACTACCCAAATAGAATCGTAACCAGAATTTGTTCTAGGTAACCTGGTAATGAAATCCATACCAATCTGGTCCCACTTCCAATCTGGCACCTTCAAAGGTTGTAAGAGTCCTGTAGGTTTCTGATGTTTCTCTTTCACTCTGCTGCACACATCACACTTTGCTATGTACTTGGCAATGTCTCGCTTCATATTGTTCCACCAGAATATCTCCTTCAAGTCCATGTACATCTTGGTATTTCCAGGATGAATGGAATATGGTGTCTCGTGGGCTTCCTGAAATATTACCTTCCTCGGATCGGGATCATTGGCAACACATACATGCTTCTCGAACCAAATAGTTCCGTGCTCATCTTCACTAAATCCTTTCGCTTTTCCTTACTTCAGGGCATCTCTAATTTCCTCAACCTCTTTGTCTCCCTTCTGAGCTTCTCGTATTCTGTCCATCAATGTCGGTTGTACGACCAGTGATGCTACTAATCCTGCTGGTACCACTTCCAAACTGAGATCTCTAAGTCCTCTGCATAGATCTTCTGGCAGTTCATCCATTGACAAGCAGTTCACGTAAGCCTTGCAGCTCAAGGCATCAGCGACCACATTTGCTTTACCAAGATGGTATTGCAAAGTTAGATCATAGTCCTTGATAAGTTCTAGCCATCTTCTTTGCCTCATATTCAAGTCCTTCTGGGTGAATATGTACTTCAAACTCTTGTGGTCGGTGGAAACTTCACATTGCTTTCCCATCAGATAATGTCTCCATGTCTTCAAAACATGAACTACCGAAGCTAACTCGAGATCATGAGTAGGATAATTGGTCTCATGTTTCTTGAGTTGCCTAGAAGCATAAGCTACTCCTCTGCCTCCTTGCATCAAAACACTTCCCAGTCCTAGACATGAAGCGTCACAGTACACTTGAAATTCTTTCTCTAGATCAGGCAGACACAAAACTGGGACTGACACTAACCTCTTCTTTAGCTCTTGGAAACTGGCTTCACACTCACCAGTCCACTTGAATTTCTTCTCCTTCTTGAGTAACTCAGTCATGGGTTTAGCAATCTTGGAGAAGTTCTCGATGAACCTTCGGTAATATCCATCCAATCCTAAGAAACTACAAATTTCTCTGACTTTTGCCTCATATTCTGTTACTGCTGTAACCTTGGAAGGATCAACCACAATACCTTCCTTGTATATGATGTGACCAAGAAATGCTACTTCACTGAGCCAAAAGTCAACATTTACTAAACTTGGCATAAAGCTTGTGCTCTCGTAGCTTTTCCATTATCAAACGAAGATGTTTTTCATGTTCCTCGTTGCTTTTGGAATAGATCAGTATGTCATCAATAAAGACTACGACAAACTTATCTAGAAATTCCATGAATACTTTATTCATCATATTCATGAAATATGATGGTGCATTTGTTAAACCAAACGACATCACCGTATACTCATATGAACCATACCTTGTGACAAAGGTTGTCTTGGGTATATCGTACTCCCTAATCTTGAGCTGAAAGTAACCAGATCTAAGATCGATCTTGGAGAATACACTAGCTCCTTCCAACTGATCAAACAAGTCATTTATTCTTGGTAATGGGTATTTATTTTTGATTGTCACCTTGTTCAATGAACGATAATCCATAACCAAACGCTGACTCAGATCTTTCTTCTCTACAAACAAAACTGGTGCTCCCCACGGAGATGAACTCTCTCTAATGAATCCTTTCCATAACTACTCTCCTATCTGTTTCTTAAGGTCCTTCAATTCATCTGTGGACATTGGGTAAGGTCTCTTTGCTATTGGGCCTGTGTCCGGCAATAGTTTTATGAGAAACTCAATATCTCTATCCGGTGGCATCCTTGGTAACTCATCCGGGAAAACATCTGGGTATTCCCTTGTAGGCTAACCCCCTTAAGATGGTTTAGCCTAATATTGTTAAAGTCCATGTTGGATTTCTACCTAATTCTTCTTCCTTCTGGAGTAGTGAGTGTAATAGCTCTATTGACACAGTCTATGACTCCTGCATAGGCAGTCATCCAATCTACCCAAGATAACATCTAACCCTTGTGAATTCAGAACTACCAAATGAGTTGGAAACTTGTATTTACCAATCTCTAAGATCAAACTCCGACAACCAGCATTGACTATCAATTCTCCAATCAGGGAACTAACTTTAATGACCCTTCCTATGGTTTCGGTGGTAAAAGCATGTTTTTTCACAAATGCACTTGATATGAATGAATGAGATGCTCCAGTATCAAATAAAACCAATGCTGTAAATGAGTTGAGTGGAAACGTACCCATCACAGCATCAGGCTCATTCATCACTTCCTCCACATTGAGGTGGTTCACCTATCCCTTCTGGAACGAATTGGGCTTAGCAGCATCATCTAGCTTGTTCTCTGGGCAAGTGGTGGAGTAGTGCCCAGTCTTCTTGCACTTGAAGCAGGTGACATTGGAGAGATCCTTCTTGGCATCTGAGTTGAAATGGCGCTGACCATTTCCTCCATTGTGGTGTCCATTGTTCCCGTTGTGGTGACCATTGGAGTTGTTTCCCCTGAATCCTCCATTGTGCTTGTGGCCATTGAAATTGCCACCATTGCCTTTGCTGAAATGGCCTCCATGCCTGTGTGAAATTCCATTCCCACTGCCCTCAGAAGAGTGGTGCTTCTTGTGGAAGGGCTCAGTGTGGTTCTTGCCACTGCCGAATTTCCTCTTACGGTTCTCTTCCTTCCTGATGTTGTTGTCCAGAGTGACAACTTGATCAAGAAGTGCCTGGTAGTTTGGAGCATAGGCCACTAACAGTGGTATTTTTAGTTCTCCCTTGAGTCCAGCGAGGAACTTATCCCTCCTCTTAACATCTGTGTCCACATCATCTGGAGCATACCTTGACAAGGAGAAGAAGTCATCCATATACTCCTTCAGCGTCCTTCCGCCCTGCCTCAGCGTGCAGAATTCCTCCTTCTTCAGATTCATAATGCCCGTAGTAAGGATGGCAATGGGTACCCGATACCCGTTAACCCGACGAGTACCCATCTTAAATGGGGATGGTTTGGTTAAGAAAAAACCCGTTGGTCTACTTAGTGGTGAAAAATCATACCCATCGGGTCTAGCGGAGGCGGGTATGGGGGTTCTAAACCCGCACTCATGAACCCGCAGACCCGACTAGATAACCTGACCCCACATGTCATTTGTTTTGTCTAGCTTATTAGCTGAATGGCTAACCTTGCACGAGGCACTCGAGGCTAGGTCCACGCTGCCCCCGACTGCACAAAGCCACAAAACCACCTACCCCCATGTAATCCCATCCCGCAGCAGTGTCCCACTCGGCCGCTCGGTGCCGGCCGCTGCCGTCCGCACCTCTCTCTCCAGTCTTCCACCCGTCCCTCCTCTCTCCTGCAGTGCCAGGCCGTCGCGCATGCCTCCTCTCTTGCTCCCTCCTGGCCCCCCATCCCTCCTCTTTCCTGCAGCGCCGCGTGTACCTCCTCTCCTGTCGTGCTGCAAAGCAGCGCCACCCGCTGCGCCCCTCTCCTGCAGCGCTGCAAAGCCACGCCACGCCTGCTCGACCGCTCCCCTGCTTCCTCCCCATCTCACCTCTCTCATGCGGCGTCATGCGGCCACGCTGTTGCCAAGTCTGACGCCAGGCGAGTACCCGTTGGGTTTGGCAAACCCGGCCGGGTGCGTGTCTGATGACAATCTATAGCCGACAGCGGGTATGGGGACGGGTGGCGGGGGCGAGTAGAAGGCCGGGTGTGGGTATGGGGGTGCCAAACCCGGCCCCGAACCCGGAGGGTGCCATCTGGAGCCCGTAGAGATGTGAGCATTACGAAAACCTTCCCTGAAGGTGTCCCAGTCTAGGCCTTCCATAGGGTGTGTGACCTGATATGTTTCCCACCACATAGCAGCGGGTCCTTCCAGTAGATGAGCTGTGAATCTCACCTTTTCAGCATCAGTACACTCGCAAGTAATCAAGTCCTTGCTAACAGAACGCAGCCAGTCATCAGCGACTATTAGGTCTGTGGCAGATGAAAACTTATTGGGTCTGAGTCTCAGAAATCTTGCCAGTCTGTCAACCTGGGGTGGGGGTGGCGGTGGTGGAGGTGGTGGCAGGTTGTTGTTGTTATCACTAACCTGGATCAATTGGGTCATCATCTGCATGAGCTGTGCTTGAGCCGCAGCTAACTTCTGGATGACATCGTTGTTGTTGTTGTTGTTGTTGTTGTTGTTGTTGTTGTTGTTGTCGTTGGAGTTGTTGTTGTTGGTGTTGTCGCGGCGAGGAGGCATCTGAAGGGTTTTAGCATGGGTGAGTAATTAGACAGATAGCACTAAGGAAGAAAACTTTCCTACCCATGCACAAACATCACACCATACAACAAACAATCATAAAACGAACTTCGAAAATCTTTATTAATTAAACTTTGATAAAGTACGCTAAAGGTTCGACAAAACGACTAAGGTATATAGTACTACCATACCAACAAGGGTAAGGCAATACAACAAGTACTTAAAATATTACAATAAATGGTAGTCTTCTAGCGTCTCTTGATCCTAGTGAGGTATGCAAGTGGAAGTGTCTTGCGACGCTTCGCCTCCAACCTTGCTGCTCTAGCTTCCTTCACCTTCCTGACCGCCCTTGCTTCCCACTCATCAACTGTGATTTCTTCACCATCGGTGTTGTACAAGGTTAGTTCTTTGGGGTCTTCATCAGCTAAAGCCTTGGCTTCATATTCTGCTATCTTCTTCTTCAAAGCTTTATTCTTCTCCATCAACTTTGTCCTCTTGTCTCCCATTACTACTAGACATGACTTCGCGGTTATGATCCTTTGACTAGCAACCTCCATGGTTTCTCTGAACTTGTCCATTAGCTTGATTTGTCTTGTCAACATGTCCTCCGTGTTAACGGCACTGTACTCCCTCTCGGTCATATAGGTCTGGTAGAGGGAATGGGTCTCCAAGCCTCTTTTGTCCATGGCGCAACCTTCCTCATTGCGCTCTCCAAATTGGTAATATGGTATAGTCGAGGAGAAACGGTGGTGGTACTTGTAGCAGATGCGTGCTATTGCTCCTTGCATGGCTATCTCCACAGAACCACTCCAATCGATGTATGCGCTGGTGTAGTCCATGGTTGGATCTTCAGGATCTTCTTCACGGCCTTGGATGATGGTTTGTATCTCCCACTTCTCCATGCCGTTCTCCTTGTACATCCTTCTTCCTTGAAACTCTGGTGGTGGAATTCCAACAAAGTCAGACAACTCTAGCAAGGTCTTGCTAAAGGTGTAGTTTCCTAGTCCAGCAACAACTCTATGATCGTATGGATCCATCTAAATTTTTGAAAAGAAAGGACAAGGTTAGAATAAGGCAAGAATTTACAAGTAAGAATGAAATGAACAAGATAAGTTCAAGTATGAGATTAACAAAAGAAAATGTGGTAAAAGGCTTTCTAATATAAACTTTTTCGTTCCTATGGTTATTCATTCCTAGGTTCTCGATCCTACAGGCAACACTAGCGCTCTGATACCATTTTGTAGTGTCCTACCTTTTACTAAAGGTAGCACAACTGTATATATGCTATTCCCTGGATCACTGATAGCATCACAGAACAAAATATAGCATTCATTGCAGATAGTGTAATTTATTACAACGTAGATCCAGACTCACGAGTCTTTAAACTTACAAAAATTGTTTTAGTCACTTGGACTATCAAATACCAGAGTTCAACATAAATAACACAACGGAAATAAAAGCAATGAGCCATCATCTTCAACAATGTGCCATAGGCAGTCATTTTGGTATGCAGGCTCGAGACTCCTCCACTTACTCCTCACTGAATAACCTACACATTTGAATATGTAGCCCCAAAGGGGTTAGTACAACAACGTACTGGCGAATGACACATATTTGGTGGCAATTGTGAAATAACTATGCTACATGACATTTGGCTTGGTGGATCTCATAGGCTAGTTTGCATAAAGCCAATTTTATCCTATACTTCTTTACAAAACCTTTTCTCACAATTTTAATTATTAAGGGTCGAAATAACCCCCAAACACTACATAGCTGCAAGTTATGTAGCATTGGGTGCAACTCAACAAAGTTTGAAACACAGAAACCACCACCCCTCGGAGTGTATGGCCCTGAGCTTCTCCTGATTGTTTCTAGTCAAGTTTTAAAGCATTCAGAAATGGTGATGAGATTCTTCCAAACATTCCATGACTAGAGACTCAATTGTCCATAACCGAGGACACAGCTACATGCTTAGATTTTGACACCTTGCAAGGGTTGTGCACTTTCACCTTAAGACGTACTTTACCCTGAAGAATAAAATAAGACAAGACCTTTAAAAAAAAGCATTCAACCAAACTAGTCTGACTGTGCCCCCTATATTTTGCTACCACCTCGTGTCAGTCCCTCTTGGTTGAACCCTTAATCCTACTCAATCAAGAAAGAGCCCATAGTGTCATAAGGCTACACTGGAAGTACTCTAAACATGGAAGACATGGTAATCTCTTTAATCCTGAGTGGCCATCCCGAGCAGTTTCCTGAGTACACATCCTCTCGAGGCATGTGCCCCAGGACCCACCTTTCTCGCAATCTTCTTATCAAACCAATCCACCCAGGTAGTTAATTTTAGTTTAAGTTGTTAATTTATTTACAAAACAACTTTAACATGGTGATCATAGCATGGCATCAATATTCAAGTATTTTAGCATCCTACCAGGTGACGTTTGAGGTTGGCTACTCACGACTGGGATATAGCAATTTGTAAAACAATTGAGTATGCCGCCTATCATGCATACTACTGAAAAACACTAATGCAGTAGTAAGTATAGGTAGAAGATACGTGTGTCACTTGCCTTGGTAACAACCAGCACAGTCACAGCAGTCACAAGGATAGTTCAGCTCCTCTTCACAATCTATACAAAGCAATATAACACAAACATAAACACATAGTTCACAATAGCAAGTCATAGACATGTTTGCATGCATGCACATGGCTAGTTAATTTCACTCAACTTATGTTGTGTGAAAATGTTCCAATTAAAGTTCAGATGATGAGTTTTGACAAAACAAAACTAATGCAAAGAGAATTACTCAATTAGCACTTTTAGAAATTTAGTTATTGCAAAAATAGTGGCACAAGAGTAAATAAACAACACCAAGTTCATGCATGTTTCAAAAGTGTGAAAGTTTGATCCTAAAACAATCTACAAGTTACAAGGAATCCAATGACTACAAAAACACAAGATTTGAACTAGTAGAATAAAAGATATAAAATAAACAATACAAAATTTGGGTTGAATTCAATCTGAATTTAGATTCATATTTGACTTAAAAACTTTGAAAATAAACCGCACTAATTAATTCTACACGTCATAAGCTTTCCAATGATATATTATTCATCAAAAAACGAGTTATAGATCTTTTTCTACAATTTTTGCAAGATTCGGAATATTTAAATCGATTTAAATCTAATTTTGAAAATCAGCCGGCCTAGGCGTGGCACGCGGCGTGACCTGATTGGTCGGTACCGCTTCGGGTGGATCGGCCTCCTGGGCCATCAAATCTAATTAGATCTGGGCAGTCCAGATCACCTCGTACCAGCTCGTTTAAAATCTAATCGCGATCGTGGATTTCAGATCGGACGGTGACGAGAGAAAGGCGAGGTCCTCACCGACGACGGCTAGGTTTCCAATGAGGTTTGCGTCAGATCTACATGTTCTCGACGATGTGGAGCTCCTGGCGACCAAAGAGACGACGATGGGCTTCCACGGGCGACGGCGATCTCGAGGGTGGTGGTGGCGAGGTGGTTAGGGTGGCGGCGGTGCGCAATTAATTGGCTAGAGCTCGCGGTGTCTGCAGGCGTGCGTGAAGCAATTCGGCGGCGTGGTCACGGGTTCTCGGTGGGGTTTGGGTGCGAAGAGAGAGGGGTAGGGGGTATATATAGGCGGGGGCTGGCTTGGCGAGGGGGCTAGGGTTGTGGGGGAGAAATCGGATCCGACAGCGGCGGCGCGAGGCGTGATCGAGCCGGACTCGAGGTGGGCGATGACAGTCGGGCCCCGCCTGTCGGTGTCCGCGGCGGCAGGGGCGGTTACCAAGTCAGGCGCGGTGGCCTTAGCGGGCTGGGCCGACTTTTTGGCCTAGACCGAATGGGTCGCCGCGGCCCTTTTTCTATATTTTTTTAATTTGCTTTTTCCTTTTTCTATTTGATTTAGAAATTGATTTAAAAGGTAATTAAAATGCATAAATTTGAATATCTTCAAATTTGCAGAAATTTTATAAAGACCAGAGGCTTTGAGATAGACTAATGGTGTAACCAAAAGGTCAACACAAATATAAAAATCTTTGAAACAAGAAAATAAAGGTTCACATGAAATAATAACTCACATGAAATGATAACACTCACATGAGTTATTCAAAAGGGGATTTTGTTTGAAACCTTCTTTGAAGCAATATAAAGCAAGATGATTTGAAGAAAATGCAATGATGCTCATGTATGCATGCTAATTTTGAATTTTAAATTGTAGGGATGTTACACTTTATTAAAAACTCCAGTAGCAAAATCAAAAACAAAGTCTCTTATTACAGCAAGAGGACACAAAGAAAATCAAAACAAAAACAACCGGGTTACCTCCCATAACGCGCTTTCTTTATAGCCATATATATAGCTAGACTTACTTACTTGATAATTAAGATGGGTGAAGCTCATGAGGGAACTTGTACTTTGGCGTGTCCCTCTTCCTTGGAAAGTGTTCCATGCACTTTTTGTGTGGAAACTGAAACTTCACATTGCCTTTCTTTGAATCAATGATAGCACCTGTAGTACGAAGATAAGGTCTACCAAGAATAATAGGACTGGAGGTTTTATTCCTCATATCCCTGATAATGAAATCAACAGGTACAAAAGTCATGTGAAGCTCTACCATAACATTACTAACCTTACCTAAAGCATTTTTAATAGAATCATCAGCAAGTAGCAAGTTAATAGAGCATTTTTTCAATATTTTGTAACTCTAGCAATTCATATATCTCTTTAGATAAAACAGAAACACTAGATCTGAGATCTAAAATTGATGTGTTTCTTTTCCAATAGTGACTAATACCTTTGGGATGCATGCATCCCCAAGCTTTGCTGGTATCATGGCCCCCTGGTTGTACCTAGCAATCTTTTATTTTAGGACATGATTGGCAATGTAAGAACCAAAACCTGCTTGGTTAGCATTTATAGAAGGATCACTTGCAAATTTTTGTAACATAGAAATAAGTTCATGCAAGGTACACATCTCCAAATCAAGCAAAGGATATTTAACTTCACTAAGAATTTTTACTTCTCCTACCTTTTTCTCATTCATAATCATAGTAGTTTAATCTTCCTCTATTTCCTTAACTTCTTCCCCCAAACAGACAAGTTGTGACACAAATGGTAATAAAAATTCGTTGTGATTTTTAAGTTCTTTAAGTGTCTCCTCCAAAGTGAGAGGAGTGTTTTCAGTAATAATAATGGAATTCATGCCAATAACAGGTGATGCTTGTGGTTTCCCTGCTGACATACTTAACAAAGTAGCTTGATTGTCAGCTAACTTTGAAAGAGCTTTTTCTAAACCTGCAGCTTGAGTTTGTAATAATCCTATAATATCAGAAGTTATCGAAGCAATGGACTTATTCAACTCTTCTATCATAGTGCTATGGCCAACTACTTGCTCCATGAGACTTCTGTTAGTCTCTTGCTAGCTACCAGAGGGGTCATTAGTGGTAGGCTTTCAATTGTTTTCATTAGCATTAGGATATGGAATGAAAGGACGATTGTCATAGTTATTTGAAGCATATAGAGGTTTATTATAAGAATTGTAATTGTTACCACAGCCATTATTATCGAAGTTCCTAACAAAATTGACATCAACAATTTCAGCATTGTCCCAACTAATTCATGCAAATGAACATTCTCAACATTCTATTTATTAATATAAGCAAGTATGGAATCCATTTTATTTGATAAAACGTCTACCTCTTCTATTGAACTTACTTTTTTAGAAGGCATAGGAGCTATCTCAGTATGCCATTGACTATAATTTTGCAATTTTCTCTCTAAGATGGCCTTAGCTTCTACAATAGTTTTGCCAATAAAAGCACCTCCTGCAGCTGAATCAAGAATATTTCTAGACATGTAGTTCAAGCCATTATAAAAAGAATGAAGGATGGTACACTCATTGACACCATGAGAAGGACAAGTTCTAAGCATGTGTTTAATCCTTTCCATAGCCATAGCTACATGTTCATTTTCATTTTGCCTAAAAGAAACAATAATATTTCTATTCTGCAAAATTTTAACAGGGGGTAGTACTTCTTAATGAAAGCTTCTTTTAAATCATCCCAAGATTTAATACTAGCAGTAGGTAGTGAATGCAACCACTGTTGGGGATATACAAAGTAGGTATACTAGTGACGTAGTCCTAAACCAGCAAGCCAGGGTGGCCCATGGAGGTGGTATGGCGGATTGCCTACCGGGTGGCCCAGTTGCTGGAAAGCCCATGGCGGTACACACTACTGCAGAAATCCTTACTAGTGACAGGCTTATTTTGTTTATCAGTGACGGGCAAGCCGCCCGTCACTAGTATGCTGTCACTGGTAATCAGTTACTAGTGACGGGCAATCTGCCCGTCACTAGTATACGTATTGCAGTGACAGGCGGAATAGACCTGCACGTCACTAGTATTGCTCTAGGGCCCAACAACATGCAATTTTCTAGTGACAGACCTATTATCATGGTCGAAGTAGTATGCATTTTGGTAATAAAAAAATTATGCATTTTCACTTATATTCCAAATAGCACAGTAAGATGTACCACATAATCCAATACGATATAATATTTGCAAAGATAACACAATGACATAAGAACAAGCAAATCGCATGATCCAAATTACAATGTGGCATTACTATCACACATAGGATAATCCAAAAATGTTCCCACAATGATGCCAGCCACATCGATATGAACAGGTGTCCACTTCATAATCCTTATGATCATTATCTTCTTGCATCTCCATTCTTTGAAACTAGAAGAAAATTGAAGGAAATTTAGTCGTATGGTGTTGGCTGCTAGAGCATGTGTCAAACAAACTAGCTAGGTTACGTGTCAATTAAATTACCTAGCTAATGATAAACAAACTAGCAAGTAAAACACACATATGACCTTATTCAAGAAAAGCAATTAACCTTGGGCACATAATGAAGTCCTAGAATCATAACAACTAGGCAGAGGCAGTAGAACTACAAGGTCGAGCCATCAAATATACATGCATCAGCAAAACTAGACATCAATAGGTCGTTGGTTGAAAGGTAGAAGCACAAATAGCGATGGCACAATGTTCAGAAGTAGAGGAGCTCAAGGGTTGAAGCAAACCTCACCAAATAAAATAAAGCAGCCAAGGATGAGAGAGCACCATAGTTGCAGCGCGGTGAGCTAATGAAGTAGTCGAGGTAGACAATGCCAGGCCAGCCGAGCCTACCACCGCATGCAGGGTGCGAGAGACCAAAGTGAAGATACCTTTTGGAAAATTTGCTCATTCCCCTTCAGTTGAAAGTTTTCCTTCCGTGTCTCTGCATCATGAATATAGCCTATTAGTAGGAGTGAAAAAAGCCGAGAACTAAAATTATTAATCTTTTTTGTCAGCATCGGCAGCAAGATCAACAGAATTTAAATTATTTGTGCAGGAATAAATTAAACCATACCTCAGAACCTCAACAATAGTTTTACTCCTCAGCAGAGATTTCATGGGCTTTACTCAAGTCAGCAATAGCAGCCTGAATGCACTTTCAAGTGAACTATAGTTGGAGACAAAGAGAAAATATATTTGCACAAAACCAAGAGATATACGATGATTAAAAGCATAACAAAGCTTACTTCCAGGTTTCCTAGGTCGTTACCCTCCGGGGGCTGAACCAGGGTAAACTCTCGTGCACCCTAGTCATAGTCTGATCGTCGTCAAGTTTGTAGGATCCCACATGTGCTCCATGAATCAAAAGCTCTCAAGCATGGGCATTGTCGGGGTAGAACCTCGTCTGATGTTGATATTTTTTGGCATACAATTGGTAAAAATTTAGATGTTTGAGTTTAACCCATAACTATAGGCATCCTAATTTGGGAAGGAGGGAGTACAAAGTAGAAGGAGTAGAAACCTTTCCCACCAAGCCAACAGTGCAAACTGGGGTCGCACACTGTGCGGCAACGAGGACTCTAGAAATTTCTTTTTTATACTACTTGATTCTAGAACCTTCATTGTTTGTACTTGACTCCAGAAAGTTGCTGGCTGGCCTTGTTTTGGCTGATATTTACCCATGTGATGCAAATCAATGAATAAAAAAATTATATCCTATTGTTGCATAATTTTTATACTCACTCGAGCGGAAAAATCTCCCACCTTGACAAAAAAAAATTCATACACGTTTTTGAACTGGAGTTGAGGGGAAATGGTAGAGTAACAAAATTTCTTTGTGATTTGACGAGACGATGAATTGATGTGACCCCCATCCCTTGGATACCTGAAGAGGTTAGTACGGTGAACCATTTTTCTATTATTTCTTTGATTATAGCCAAATTCAAAATATCAGTCGAGCGACAAAACGTTATGGCTATTTTGAAAAATTTTGCGCCCCAAAGTTTCAACACTAGGAAATTCTTCTTCGACCCCTCATACAGATGACCAGTGGCTGCAGTGAAGTTGGTAAGTTGGGAGGTTTGTTGGTAATTTTTTTCCCCACCTCTATAGTCCAGATTTGTTGTAGTTTCAACCTCCCCTCTCCCTCCCTTCTCTCACCTCCAGGACCAACACACCAAAAAATATCCTAGCCTCAATTTGCAGACCAGCCTGCCCGCCCGCTGCACTCGCAATCATATACAGTACACATCATCCACAAGTCTACCTGCCCGCCTCAGTTGCGATGGTGACCGCTACTTCACCTACGCCGTCGTGCACCGCACCTAACCCGGTTTAGCAGCGCCGCCGTGAATGGCCCCGGACCTGCTTCACCGACGCTCTCTCGTCCACCAGTCTATCGAAGCATACTCTTCTGTTGTCACTTTTTGTATTCCTGCAACAAAATATATTATTGTTGAACCTGATTATGTTTGCGGCTTGCCGCAACATTGTATATGCAGAAGTGGAAGGACCGTCTCTTGATGCACTAGACGATTTCAATGAATCTACCTACAGCAAGAAGAGCTGCCATGAGACTCCACAAAGTGCTATTGTAAGTCCATTGTTTTAGTGCGATGTGATTGGTTAAAGTCCTGACTTTAGGCCCTACACAGTGTGTGGATTTTTTGGTGCCCAAATTAGATTTGGGGCTTTGAGCATCGATGCCCTCCATTGCCCATGTGGTGCTCCAATTTTTTTCATGGAACCGGAGCATCTGGTTGCTCTGATGCCCACTTCTTGCATGCAATAAAATATTGATTCTTTAACTGACAACACATGCATGTGGGAGCTAAACAACAAGAAATCAGCAAGCCAAAAGGAAAGATATAGGCTTGATAGTGTTCTTTACTCATTTGTGGGCCCTGTTAATTTGTAGGCTATCGCGGGTGCGTTCGCGGACACCGAAGGTTAACACCCCCTATATTGTTTGGTAAGTGCGCGGGTAAGACGTCCTCGTACCTTCCACAGAGAAAACACAGGAACACACGACGATTTACCCTAGTTCAGGCCGCGAGAGGGGCTCTTGCATAAAACCCTACGTCCAGCATGTCTGAGCTCACTGAAAAAGATGTCATCAGCGGGTGTACAAGGGGGATCAGAGGTGGAGCCTGAGGGCGTCTGTCCTCTGAGGAAAGCTCTATCCTCCTATTCTACTCAATCTCTCAAACACTGAGAGACCGATCTCAAGATCTGGGATATGAACTCTCTCAGATTCTCCCTATGAGGCTCACAAGATGTAGATCTTGTAGGTCTCTATGCTCTTCTCTCTGAATACTAGCTTCTCTATTGTTCTACTGCCTATGTACTCTTTTGAGGACTTGGCTCCTCTCTTCTATCTCATGCCTCTATGTCTGGTTGCCTCTGTACCGTGGCCTAGCCCTCATTTATACTTAAGGGGATACCAGAGTGGCTAGTCCGCATGTGTGACAGATGTCACACGGCTCTGAGCGGTGGCATAGCCTTGCAGGGCTAGCCTTCAGAGCTGTCCTTTCGCCCCGTCTGGCGTGCTGCACCGATGGGACTTGACAAGCTGGTCCAGTCCATCATTACCGCCTCTGGCGTGGTAATGATGTCTTATGCAAGTCCGCCGCAGAGGGCTTCCGCTGCGCATATCCCACGCGCATCTCCGGGAGGTGACACGAAGATCCTGGCAGGATCCTCTTGCCACGTGCCCTGAGGACTTGTCCTGCGGGACAGGTCACAAGCCTTCTCTGGTACGCCACTTTCTCCCGGCTAGGAGAGAAACCTTATCTTGCAAGCTTCCCTCCCTGTAAGGGAGAGAAGCCTTCACTTCATTCTCCCCACTGAGGGAAAAGGCAATGCCCGATGCCCGGTAACACCTTGCCGGGGGCACAGCTTGCCGGGGATCCCATCGCAGGCATCGTCCCTGGACTTCTTCTAGGGAATGGCTAAGGGCGAAGAGATGATGCCATGGCAGAGCTTCTAAAGATGCCGGTCGAGGATCCCTCACGACATCTTCGAGAATCTCTGTTGCAGGAGCAACTCTTGCCTTCACCATGCCATTGGCGCCTCGTCCCAACGTGGTTCTCCGCTGGCTTTCTCCCACCTCCCGTGTGAGAGGAGTGCCACGGCCCGGGCTATTTATAGCCCAAACAGCGGCTATCTTCGTCTTCTTCCCGCAAGTGGGCTTGCGGATGGCTCTTCGCTGTAGGGAGGCGATGGCTGACCGGCCGGCAGCGCCTTGGCCCGGCCACTGTTCGGTGGGTCCTTATCTTTTCTCCTCGTTGAGCGGGCCGATTGACAGGTGCTGGGAACCCCCGGTCCTAGAGCACCGATAGTAGCCCCCGGCCGTGCCCTGGCAATGCTGCCACCTGTTGCCTAGGCGACCCCAGACAAAAGAGAGCAGACCCTGTGACATGACCGGTCATGCTTGATGTGACTTGTCATGCTGCGTGACCTGTCACGATGCCAGAACAGAAGCACTTGAGTGCTCTGTAGACCCAAAGGGTCGTGCATTCACTCTGGTGCTCTCCCACGGCGCCTCGATTCTCGTGCATGGCAAGAAATGCGCAGCGTAGTGGGGCACTTTCCACACGGGCCGTGCGTGGGGAAGGAGCGAGGGGTTAAATGCGGGAGCGAAATGGACGGCGGGCCCGCGCTCATGCCCTATAAACTATTTTGAGAAGCGACCTCAGTCAGTTCACTGCCAACGCATCTCTCCTTCATCTTCTTTCTCCGCTGCACTTCTCCGGTGTTCCCGTGCTCCTCGCCTCTCACTGCACCATGGCCCCCAAGAGGTCTAAGTCCAAGAAGGGGGGCGCCGAGGGCTCCCACTCCCGAGATCTTTTCCTTCCTGTCAGGGCGCACGGCGAAAGACAAAGGGTTGAGCTACTTGCTGGATATGTGGCGGATGGGACAAACGAGCCAGGCCTGACCATCCTCGCCCATGCTTGTGAAGCCTTCGGTTGTGAGGCGAGGGACGCAAGGGTGTTCCTCTACTTTCTGGTGGCGGGGATGGTTCCGCTGATGTTGCTCTTCCTCCACGCCGCGCTATCCACATACGGTGTGGTGCTGGCGCACCTTCACCCCAACGCCCCCCTCACACTGGCCATCTTCTAGTACCTTTGTGAGGTGTTCGTAGGGGTGCGCCCTTCAGTTGCGCTCTTCCACGTCTTCTTAGAGGCGCGCCTGGACACCGGTGGCGCCATCTCCGGCTGCCTCTCCTTCCATCTTCGCCTGAGCATGGTGACACGTTTCATCTCCATGCCGAACAGAGAATGGGAGGAGTGGCGGGCAACTGGTGCTTCGTGAGGTTCAGCGAGGAAGATAACCCCGTGGCTTATGCCGAGCCAACGGACTTCCCGGAAGCCCTCCCCATCTAGACCTCTCTGGCGAGCATGGCCGTCCTGGAGGCCGCAGTAGAGAGGATACAGAGCCTCCACGACAACCACCTTGCTGCCCACCACGTGGTGAACTCCTTTGTTTGCCACAATATCACGTCGCTGCAGCGGTGCTCTTTCCCTCATTGGGAGGTGCTCTCTCAGAATCACCTGATGAGGTTGCACCATGACAGCCCCTCTGAGGGCGAGATCCTGAGGGTCTCCAACTTTCTGACTAGCGGCAACCATATGGAACTGTTGAGACCTCAGCGAGTCCATGTGCTCAGCCAGCTGGAGGCCGAGGAGCGCGCGGCCAATCATCGGGTCCATGCCCCTTTGTGATGAGTGGGGTCTCGTTGCCGCTCCCACGGCACCGGAGGTAGCCGCTAGAGGGGAAAACAAAGAACTCACCACAGCGCAGAGAAGCCGTCTGGTCAATCGCCTTCTCGTGGCCCAAGATACCATCAAGGAGGGCGAAGGTCTCGATGCCTTGGTTCACCTTCCTCGGTGGTGCCTAAGGCCATCGCACCTGGTCAGCCCCCGGGCCTCAGCACCGGGGATGAGCTCCACCGTAGGGGCCAGCACATCTGGTGCCATTCCCGCGAGTGGCCCGTCCACAAATACTGCAGGCTGGGACGACCTGGAGTGGGGTTGCCTCCTAGATCCACCTTGGTAAGCTTCCCGGGCTTGCATCTTAGCTTCCACTTTATCGAGCCTTGCAAAGTCACAATGCTTCTTTGATTTCATGCAGCAGGGACCCCTCCCCGGAGCCTTCTGTTAAGAGGGCCCGGGAAGATGCCCTAGCTTTTTGTGAGCCCACTAGAAAGAGGCTTCACAGAGCCCCCGACGTGGAGCTGAGGCTCCCTGCACCGGGTAACTCGCTATCCCCTCAATTTATTCTCACATCCCTTGCCGGGACTGCCCTTCCGGAGCTAAAGCTTGCCATTTGTGTGCAGGCGTTGTCTCCGGCCGGTTTGCCGGAGACCTTCCGGGAAGGTTCCCTGCAACCACCACCACCACGCCAACAGGTGCACACTTTTTGCCCAACTGTAGCGCCCTACCTTTTGAAAAAGGCAGAACTCCTATATTAAGTGCTACTCCCTGGATCACTGATAGCACCACAGTACAAAATATAGTAATCATTGCAATAGTATCAAATTTACAACAGAGATCTAGTTATACAAGTCTCAACCTTACAGTTTCACAGCGGAAAACAAAGTAGCAATGAGCCTCCATCTTCATCAGGTGCCACAGGCAGACATGTTGGAATATAGACTCGAGATCCTACAAATCGTTCCTTATCTGAATAACCTGCACATTTGAATATGCAGCCCCAATAAAAGGGGTCAGTACAACAACGTACTGGCAAATTACACATATTTGGTGGCTGTTGTGAAAAGACTATACTACATGATATTTGGCTGGTGGATCTCATGGGCTAATTTGCATAAAGCCAATTTTATCCTACAATTCTTTACAAAACTTTCTTTCAAAATTTTAGTTTATAAGGGTCGAAATAACCCCCATACACTACATACTAGCTAGGCATGTAGTTCTGGGCGAAACTCAACAAAGTCGGAAATAAGACACCACCACCCCTCGGAGTGTATGGCTCTGAGCTCCTACCTAATGGTTTCTAGTCAAATTTTAATCATTCAGAAACAGTGATGAGATTCTTCCGTACATTCCATGTCTAGAGACTCAAATTGTCCATAACCGGGGACACGGCTAATCAATTAGTTCTACACCCTGCAGGGGTTGTGCACTTTCACCTTAAGACTCAGTCAACCTAGATAGAAGAATGAGACAAGACCTTTCTGAAGAAGAATTCAACCATATTGGCCTGACCGTACCCCCTATAATTCTGCTACCACCTAGCTCGTGTCAGTACCCACGGGTTGAACTCCCACAACTTACTCGATTAAGATAGAGCCCGTCATAAGGCTGTACTGGAAGTACTCTAAAACACAGAAGACATAGTAATCTCTTAAATCCTGGGTGGCAACCCTGAGTGATGCCCTGAGAACACATCCTCTCGAGGCATGTGTCCCAGAACCCACCTACTTCGCCGACTCTTATCAAACTAATCCACCCAGGTAATTCATTTTAGTTGAAGTTCTTAATTTGTTTACAAAACAACTTTAACAATGTGATCATAGCATGGCATCAATATTCAAAGTACTTGGCATCCTAACATGTGGGGTTTGAGGAGGCTATACACTACTAGGATCTAAGCATTTTGTAAAACAGTTGAATATTCCACCTATCATGCATACTACTAAAAAACACTAATGCAGTAGTAAAAAGTAGGTAAAAGAATGTGTGTCACTTGCCTTTTTAAGATCACGATCTTTTCACTTCTCTCAACTATGCACGTAGCTCTCCGTATAAGCTATAACACAGAAATAACACTACATAAACACACCATACAATCCAAACAAAATCAAACAAGACGAGCAATTGAAAAGTGTTGGTTTAACAATTTTAGATTTATTAAGATTCTATGACAAGAGAGATATGGCAAAAGGCTTGCCTTGCAAAAATATGGGTTGGAGAGTTTAGATAGCAAGATCAATTGATTTGAAAAGAGTGGGCTTGAAAAGATATTAACTGATGAGCCTTTATGCTTTACATAAGCATGCATAGAATTTAGAAAGGCTCATGTAGATTGAACCACATAAGTGTCAAATAGTGCAACAACAATACTATTGAGTATGTGTGACAACAGTTACTCATAAATAGTATAAATTACACTTAGACATTGAACAAGGATTTATGAAACTTTGAACTACTCACATAACTCAATTGTAATTTGAATATAAGTGAACTAGACAAGTAAGATTTATATAGACATGATATTGGATCAAGGTGGTGCCAATATGATCTTGGTGGATAGGTATAATCATAGGATTTACTTGGTAGAAGGGAAACATGTTGAAAAGAATATGGAAATGTTCCTGTAATGAAAATACTCAAATTCTCATATTTGCATTTGAATGTTTGTGAAGTGGTTCAAGAAATTTGGGAAGTTATGTTACTAGATAGGGTACAGTAAAACAAAGCTACTGAAATTGGAATTACTCTAGAATCAATATTATAACTGAAGTTATGATCAGAACATTTATTTGGATGAATTTGAATGCACAA
Organism: Dactylis glomerata; assembly: GCA_007115705.1. NCBI lineage: Eukaryota > Viridiplantae > Streptophyta > Magnoliopsida > Poales > Poaceae > Dactylis > Dactylis glomerata. The sequence continues at coordinate 764,366 of QXEO01000121.1, read as the reverse complement.
AGTTTGTGCACGTATCAACTTTGATGTTTCTTGATTCTATGATGTTCTACATGATCAGAGGATTCCTAGGACTACCAATTTGTGATTTTTGGATATCTAGAACAAAAGATATGAATTTATTTATGTAACAGAAGGATTTGAATAAATTTGAAATTTAATTCAAATTAATTACAAAAACTATAGGATTTTATTGCACTAATAGATTCTACACATTATTAGATTTCTAGAGACATAAAGTTTGTAATATTTGGATCTATGGTTCGAAAGATATGATTTTTGCAAGTTTCAAACAAAATCTGTTTTGTTTCTAATTCGAAAATCCTTTTTAAACAGAGGATGGCCACGTGGCGAGTTCTGATAGGCTGGTACCGGTTCGGGTGGATAAGCGATGTGGGGCGTTGGATTTTAAGAAGATTGGACGGCTCAGATTAGCCTGTACCGATTCGTTTAAGTGATTTGATATGGGCCATAGGATCTTGATCGGACGGTGCCAGAGAGAGAAGGAGAGGGGCTCACCGTGGGTTAGGGTTCGGCATGGTCGGTGGTGAGGTGCGACCCAGGTGGTGGACACCGGCGATGTTCTGGTGGTCCCCGATGATGATGGAGGTGCGGACGGTGTTCAGCGCAATGAGGGGTGCTTGAGTGTGTGGTCATCAAGGGCTGATCGCGTTCTAGGGCGGCGCAGAGGTGCGGACAGAGCAGCTCTGCGCGTCGGCAGCTTTGGGAGGCGGTGGCGTGGTCGTTTGGCTACGATATTGAACTAACGGACAGCATAAGGAGATGCGCCAGGTTGAGGGAGGAAGAAGGGAGCCAGAGTGAGAGCAACGGGAGACCTAGGCTAACCTAAATTGGCAACAGATGTCGCCGGTGTCTACGAGCTCCGGCGGCAAAATTTGTGCAACCTGGGGGCGTTTCTGGTTTGGGAAAAGAGGGAGTAGGAGGAGGGGATTGAGGGGCTTTTATAGCCACTCTAGATTGGAGATTGGGTTAGGGTAACGGGGCAGGGGCGGCGATGGACAACGCACGTTGCAGCCATGCTGGGAGAGGATTCCGGGCCAGAGGAGGAAGATGACAGGTGGGGCTGGGGTGTCAGCCAAAGGAGGCAGGGGAGGCGGCGTACCGCTTTGGGAGTTTGTCGGGGTGTGCCGTGGGCTGGATCCGCGGCTGGGCTGGATTCGGTCCCTCAGCCTTTTACTTTTTTTTGTTCTTTCTTTTTCTTTTTCACATTTCTATTTATTTTATATCTTTTGCAAAACAACTTCAAATGAGCCCAAACAAAATCCTAAAATTTTCTAAAATTCAAGGCATCATTTCAAGACAGTAAGAAACAAGTTTTCCAAATGAAACAAGGTTTTCAAGAAAACCTTATGAATTTAGCAAAGGGGCTTTACTTGCGTAGTGCAAAAACATAATTAGGGTTTTCAAAATAAACCTTTAAAAAATCAGAGAGTAAACTCTAATACAAAATAGTAATTGAACATATTTTTGGAGATGTAGACTTTATTTAATATAAAACATTTTGTAAGTATTTCCTTTGCAAATAATCTTGCATAGGATTTGAATAAATCCAAATAGTATTTTGAAATTCTATTTTCTTAAAAGAAGTCCTTCAAGAACTAATAGAATGTTAGAAATTTTTTTTCTAACAAAGCTTTTGAATACACTCAAAAAGTTTTAATTCCTTGTGAAATTTCAATCAATACAAAAAAAACAATTTTTTATTCCAAAATTTGATATAAAAACTTGGGATGTTACACTAACTTTGCCAACTCTTCTTCTGTTTAGCCCACTTTTTTGCCACTTCCTTCTCTTGTTTCCTCAACCAACTCCGGGCTGCGCGAGGCTGTAACAACTCAGAAATTGTAATCCACTTCTTATTAAATAAAGTGCCACTTTCTGGACCAAGATAAAACTTTTTATCTATTATTGTATGCATACATGCATTTTCTTTTATTTGTATCCTATGATTTCATGTGTGTTATTTTTGATTGAGCATTGGTTAGATAATTCTAAGTGAACCCACAGAATCAATTGAGAAGAATATTAGGAACCAAAGAAACCAGAAATAAAAATATCAAAGAAAAAGAGAAGATTGAGATGATCTAGAAATTGTTATTGACTACACCACTTTGAGCCCTTAGATTAAGAAATCTACAGCTCACCTTCATGTTTGGCCTGTTAGTTGAGCTTAACCAAGTTATGGACTAACTCAACCAACAAAGATCTACCAAAAATTCAAACTAGGGCATCACTCAAACTTGAGCCAAAGTTTGAATCCGAAACAGTAACCATACCCAATTTTGAAATATAAATTTCTGCAAAACTTCTTCTTTCTCCACAACAAAAATATGACTGGATACCTTGGCCAATATGACGATCACTCAAACTGGAAAATTTTAAAAATTTGAATTTCAAACTCTTGCGGGCATTTCGTCGAACACTGGCAGAAGAAATCAAACCGAATCTTGAGTTACTGTAAAGATCACTGTTCGAGCTCGCCTAGGCACTGTTGCCATGCTGCTGGACGACGCCACGGTCGAGCCCAGCACCCTTAGCCCCGACCCAAGCCGTGAGAAGAGGAGGGGGGAGGAGAAACGCGCCCAGGGCCCCCTCCCAGTTCTTCTCTTCCTGCGCGTCGCCGACCGCCCTGCCCTCGCCAGAGCAGACCCACAGCACCCCGCGGCCAAGCCATAACCCTCCCGGCACGCGAGCGTGGCCGCCGTGACCGGGGAGAGCTTCAAACGCAGCCAGGACCCCCGAGCCAGCGAGTTTCTGGTCGCCTTGTTCCTCGATGCTCCGGCCTATAAAAGGCCCCGCCGATCAAACGAAGCAACTCACCCAGTCCCCAGCTACCTCCCAGACACTCTCGCTTAGCCCCGTTTGCTCTAGTTCGTCGACACCTGCACCGCCGGCGTGGTACTGGACGAGCGGAGCGCCGCCGCGTTCGACCACCCCGGAGCAAGCTGCTGCAGGGAATCGGTGGAGGAGACGCAACGCCGCCGATCCCGCACGTCGCCGTCAAGATCTTCTTCCCCTACGCACGTCGCCGTCGCCGCCGTCGTCTTCACTGCACGCAGGTGAGCTTCCCTCGTCTCCGCCGAGACGATGACTGCGGGCCGTTAGATCTTGATCGGACGCTAGCTTACCGATTCGGGGAGGTTAAGTGAGCTGACACCCCGACCCCACCTGTCAGCTCCCGTTTTTATTCTTTTCCCGCCGCAGCGAAGCGGTATGGGCCGGCCCGTTCGGGTTTGATTCGAATTGGGCCCAGCCAGTTAGATTCGGTCCGTTTCGATTTTTATTTATTTTCCCGCCTTTTCGAATTAATTCAAACTGTTTCAGATGTGATTTTCAAACTTAATTTCCAAGAGATTTACAAATCCATTTGTAGCAAATAAATATGCATTGGAAAGCTTATAAAATACTCTACACCATAGAACTGGTTAGAATTCAAAATAAGTTAAGAATTATATTAGATATGAATAGTGTGACCATAGCTTTATTTATCATAGATTATTTCTAGAAAATTATTTAAGCCATCAAAAAGCATGAAAATTAATTTGTGAACTCACTAATGACTTATCTTACTGTTAGTCAACCTTAATCAACCCCAAACCCTATTAGTGTGAGCAATTAGACCTTAACCCAATCCTATCTTGTAGCATAAAATGATAAATCCCTATCTTATACTTAGAATTAAATTTACCCCTCTTTGCCAATTCACTTAGTGGATCACTTCCACTTGAAATAGTCCTAATACCCCTAAACCAATACCAATGCTTAGAAGGTAAACAACCTATGACACTTAGTAGAGAATTTAACTTGCACACTTGAAGAAAACTTAGAAGAAAAACTTACCATCCAACACCATAAAAAGCAACATGAATGTTATTGTTAGCAAACAAAGATGTGTGCTTGGTGTGTGGTTAAGCATGGTGTAGTGATTGTGTGCTTGTGTTTATTCGTTATTAGACGCTAGTGTTGCCGAGGAGGATATTGGAGGGGATTATTATCAAGAAGAAGAAGAATACCCCGGACACTTTGCCAACCAAGGCAAGCCATCTTTTGATTCATACTCCCCATGCCCAGTTTTTAATATTGCATTCTACTTGTTTTAAGTAAATTGCATGATTGAATTGCTAGAGTAGAATGATAGAAGAATAGTGATATCTTGCTTAACAAGAGCATCAAGTTGAGTTTATCCAACTCTATTTAGTGTTCATCACTCAATGTAGTTGCTTAGTCGCTAATAATATTGAGGCCATCTATAAGGGGAACTCTAGTTGAAATTGGTGATTTGAACTTGAAACTTGAATTGGAGATTGCTCCTACATAATGGCTTTAGGAAAGAAATTAATCTTGACTAAGAACTATGAAATATATTTCTCAATGACAACGAGTGATGTACATGGGAGCCAACCCTACCGTACAACCATATTACCCCTATATGGGAAGGGGCTTAATCCGTAGCTTGTTTATCTTAGTATGGGAGGCCTTGTATCAAATCTTCATGGAAGGACCCGTGAGCGGTTACTTCTGGACCAGGTGGATTCCACTAACCCGGCTCCCGGGATGGGCAGAACTAGAGGTGCCGGAGCGGGGATTCCGTACCCCGGGCTCTAGGGAAGGATCCTATACTAGGGTGAGCAAGTGAAAGGTTTTGTTTGATTATCTGAAACCCGCATACTTTTGTATGACGGACCGTGGATTTCCCCCGGCAGATGTATCGAATCTTGTGGGTAAAGTGTACCCCTCTGCAGAGGTTTTCAAACTATTCGAATAGCCGCGTCCGCGGTCATGGACAGTTGGCTAACTCTACTTGGCTTTTGTCAATAATGAAAACAACTTATGGTGAACTTGGTGAATGACATGAATTGACTGGACTTGACCATGATGTTGACACACTTGAAATTCCTCTTTAGATTGAACTTAGAGAACTAAACCTCTTGTCTACCAATGAACATTCTTGGGAAATAAAACTAGCTTTTGCAAATAAACTTAGTGCTTAGTCCACTATACCAAACCTTGCATATCTACTTCATCATTTCAATTATAAGATGGTTTGCGAGTGCATCCAATGTACTCATGACTGTGTCCCTGGCTATCAACTTGGCCAGACTATGGGGAAGAATATCCGGAGGAAGGATATGAGGAAGAGTACCAGAACTAAGCTCGTCTCCGTGAGTCGCCATTTGCCTGTAGGGAGAAGGCATGGGCCGAGGACGTTATTTCCGCTGCTATCTTATGTTGTAATATGAACTTGGTCTCTATGACCAATGTATTTGAACTATCGTATTGTAATGTCTATGGAACTGGTTACCAACTACGTTATGTATATCGCAACAACGGTTCTGGGATTGCGGTGGAATACATAACGGGCACTTCGAATTTGTATCAAATTTGAGGTCGTCACAAGTTGGTATCAGAGCCTAGGCTGACCATAGGAGACCTTAGTTAGAATGGGCGTTAAATGAAACCTTGATAAAAGCAAAGATATAAGTAATGGTTGCAAAATTGCTTAGTCTTTCCTCTCTAATTGCAAAGTTTTATACATACATCAGGTTTTTTTGTCTACTTAAAATTTTGCACACTTGAGTTGATCACTAACTTAATCTAATCTAAAATTTTGTAGATGGCCCCGGTATTCACTGAGCAGTACCAGTTGGGCCATGGTGGCAGCCTTTGTTTCGAGCGCGACCTCACCACCCTGACCTTGTTCCTGAACCGTTTGTACCCGGAGTTCAAGGGAGCCGTGCTCAATGAGCACCCAGATGGAGAGCTACGGTGGCTTATCCGAGCTAGTTGCCGTGGCAAGAAGGGGATGTTGGGTTCTCCAAGGGTCAAGTTTGAGCTTGTGGAGAACACTTGGGCCGATGGTTTGGTCCGAGCGATGCAGGAGATGCACGCCCGCTTGTGCGGACTGCACGTTGAGGAGGTTCAGGGAGAGCGCTTTAGGAACTTTGCTCGGCGTGATGCGGACGGGCGTCTCGCAAACATGCCCGGGCAGAATGAGCCGAGTACCTACATCGATCACATGGACTTCTTGCTGTACTCCACTCAGCAGGAGGCCGACCGTGCCCGTACTAGGGCCAACCTCGAGCACTTTGCACTGGTGGAGGCGAGGAGCACTATCAGGATTCTTGCAAAGGAGCGCAAGAGCCTTCGTCGCCAGCGCAATGAGAAGGAGCGGGATCTTGAGGAGTTGAAGGCCAATGTGGCTGAGCTGACTGAGTACATTGAGAGTCTTGAGGATCACCTTGGTGAGGAGGAAGGCATTGATCTCCGCAAGGAGGATAATGCCCTCATTAGTGATGAGGATGACTTCATGGAGGACCTTGAGGATTCAGAAGATGGTGGACACAATGGATTCATTGTGAGTGATGAGGAGGAAGACCCCGAGGAGCCCGCTATTTAGATCCGAGATCCACGTGTTATCTAGCTATGAGTTCCACTTTATGTTCACTTCGTGTAGGTGTGAGTTGTATCCCCCTCTCTAGTAGACGAGTCGCAATGGTTTAATGTAAACCATTTGTAATGTGTGAACTCGTATGTATGATATGTTTGTTGAGTGTTGAATGAAATATGAATTTGGCTCTTAAGGCCTTAGTAAGACAAAAATTGCATCATCCATGTTACCTTTAAATCTTAGCAAATTAGCTTTTCCCTCTTGTCTTACACACCTTATCTTCAGATGCCGCGAGCACCCCCACCCCCGAACCCGGAAATGGCCGAATTGCTAAGGTTGATCATGGAAGACCGGGAAGCAGCCCAAGCCGAGCGCCAAGCTAACTTGGCCACTCTTCAGCAGATAACCCAGATGGCAATGAACCGCAACAATGGCAATGGCAATGGCAATGGCAATGGCAATGGTGAAGGAGAAAACAATGGCAATGGTGATCACCGATCCAAGTTAAGGAGTTTCCAAAACACCAACCCTCCTATGTTCATTAAGTCCGAGGAACCCTTAGATGCCGATGACTGGCTTCGCACTATGGAGAACAATTTGGCAGTCGCCGAAGTTGGGGAGAATGAGAAGGTTTTGTACACCACCCACTACCTTGCTGGAGCAGCAAGAGCTTGGTGGGATAGCACTCGTGCAATGCAAGCCCTAGGGTATGTGATGCCTTGGGAGGAGTTCAAGAGCAAGTTTAGCAAAGCTCATGTTCCTATGGGATTGGTTAAAAGGATGAGAGATGAGTTCAGGAATCTGAAGCAAGGTTCCCTATCTGTGGTGGATTACCGTGACAAGTTCCTTACCTTGTCTAGGTGTGCCCCCGATGACACCGACACCACTGAGAAGAAGAAAGAAAGGTTTCTGGATGGACTTCATGATGAGATGCAATGTGTTTTGGTCAGCATTCCCTTTGCCGACCTGGAGTCATTGGTTGACTCTGCCATTCAGATGGAAGGTAAACTCAAGCAAGCGGCAGCGAACCGCAAGCGTCATATGATGTATCAAGGCAACTCGAGCAACTCGCAGAAGCCAAGGGGAAATGCACCTATGGGATTCGCCCCAAGACCTATGAGGCCGTCTGCACCTGCTCCGCATCCCAACTATCCTAACCGTCCACCCAGCAACAACTTCAACCGTGCCCCTCCAAGGCCTAGTGGCAACAACTTCAACACCAATACCCCAAGGCCAAATGGCGCCCCTGTGTTACCCAAGCCCGGTGACAAGTCTGGTGTTACCTGTTATGAGTGCGGACTGAAAGGGCATTACTCCAATGAGTGCCCCAAGAAGCTGAATGATGCCTCCAAGACCACTGTTCCTGTTCAGCAACAGCGTCGTGTGGGAAATGGCAAGAGCTATCCACCAAGGAAACCGCCTCACTCTCAAGGCCGTCTGAATCACATGAATGTTGAAGAAGCTCAGGAAGCAACCGGCGTTGTGCTTGGTATGTTCCCTGTTAACTCAGTTCTTGCAAGAGTTCTGTTTGATTCTGGAGCTTCACACTCATTTGTTACCCAACTATTCGTTGATAAAAGTGGACTTCAACCCACACCCTTGAAAGAGTTCATGTCTGTACAAATTCCCGGGTCAGTAACCAAAGCTAGTTGTACCTGCTTGGCAGTGCCCATAGAAATTCATGGGATCTCATTCTTAGCCAGTTTGATTGTGTTAGGAACCAAAGGATTGGAAGTGGTCCTAGGTATGGATTGGATGTCTCAACACCAAGGAATTATAGATTGTGCCAAAAAGACCATCACCATGAGAAGTAGCCATGGAGTTTTAGTAAAGCATGTGTCAGTCAAACCCATCCCAATCCCCAGATGTCATAAGAGTATCTCAGGACCAACTTTAGGGTAAGTCCCCATCGTCTGTGAATACCCGGATGTTTTTCCCGATGAGCTACCCGGAATGCCACCGGATCGGGATATCGAGTTTATCATTGAGCTTATTCCTGGAACTGGATCAATAGCCCATGAGACACCTTACTCCATCCATCCCGGTGGAACTAAGATGTACCAAGATTTGAAGGAACAATTTTGGTGGCATGGAATGAAGCGTGAGATTGCATCGTTTATATCCAAGTGTGATATTTGCCAAAGAGTCAAGGCTGAACATCAACGTCCTGCAGGATTGCTGCAACCTTTGCAAGTTCCGGAATGGAAGTGGGAATCTGTTGGAATGGATTTCATCACGGGATTTCCAAGGTCTAGCCGTGGGAATGACTCTATTTGGGTCATTGTGGATAGACTGACCAAAGTTGCCCACTTTATTCCTGTCAAGACCACTTATCGCTCGGGACAGCTAGCAGATCTGTATCTATCCAGAATTGTTAGTTTGCATGGAATCCCTAAAACCATCGTTTCCGATCGAGGAACCCAATTCACCTCAAGATTCTGGAGAAGTTTACATGAAGCCTTGGGCACCAAATTAGCTTTCAGCACCGCTTATCACCCTCAGACCGATGGACAGACTGAAAGAGTGAACCAAATACTTGAAGATATGTTGAGAGCCTGTGTTCTAGCCTATGGAACTAAGTGGGAAGATTGTCTGCCCTTCGCGGAGTTTTCCTACAACAACAGCTATCAAGCCAGTTTGCAAATGGCCCCATTTGAAGCTTTGTATGGAAGAAAGTGCCGTACCCCTTTGAACTGGTCAGAAACCGGAGACAGTCAGATATTTGGACCTGACATTCTGCAAGAAGCCGAGGAGAAAGTTCGCATGATTCGTGACTATCTCAAGGCAGCCCAGTCGAGACAGAAGAGTTATGCCGACAAGAGACGTCGAGAACTGACATTCCAGATTGGAGATTTTGTTTATCTCAAAGTGTCACCTCTCAAGGGAATGCAAAGATTCCAAGTAAAAGGAAAGCTCGCACCAAGATATATTGGACCCTTCAAGATACTAGACCGCAGAGGAGAAGTGTCTTATCAGTTGGAAATGCCCCCGGAATTGTCTGAAGTACACGATGTCTTCCACGTGTCGTTACTTCGGAAATGTCTTGAAGTTCCGGAGAAGCCCGAAATCTTCAAGAATATTGATCATCGTTCTGTGGACATCAACAAGGATTTGACCTACCGTGAAATGCCTATTCGTATTCTCGAGTAAGCTTATCGAACCACTCGAACCCGAAGCATCAAATTTCTGAAAGTTCAGTGGAGTAATCACACCGAAGAGGAAGCTACTTGGGAACGCGAAGATTACCTTCAGAAAGAGTTTCCCAATCTTTTCAGTTCTTAACTAGTGAATCTCGGGGACGAGATTCTTTTTAAGGGGGGAAGATTGTAACAACTCAGAAATTGTAATCCACTTCTTATTAAATAAAGTGCCACTTTCTGGACCAAGATAAAACTTTTTATCTATTATTGTATGCATACATGCATTTTCTTTTATTTGTATCCTATGATTTCATGTGTGTTATTTTTGATTGAGCATTGGTTAGATAATTCTAAGTGAACCCACAGAATCAATTGAGAAGAATATTAGGAACCAAAGAAACCAGAAATAAAAATATCAAAGAAAAAGAGAAGATTGAGATGATCTAGAAATTGTTATTGACTACACCACTTTGAGCCCTTAGATTAAGAAATCTACAGCTCACCTTCATGTTTGGCCTGTTAGTTGAGCTTAACCAAGCTATGGACTAACTCAACCAACAAAGATCTACCAAAAATTCAAACTAGGGCATCACTCAAACTTGAGCCAAAGTTTGAATCCGAAACAGTAACCATACCCAATTTTGAAATATAAATTTCTGCAAAACTTCTTCTTTCTCCACAACAAAAATATGACTGGATACCTTGGCCAATATGACGATCACTCAAACTGGAAAATTTTAAAAATTTGAATTTCAAACTCTTGCGGGCATTTCGTCGAACACTGGCAGAAGAAATCAAACCGAATCTTGAGTTACTGTAAAGATCACTGTTCGAGCTCGCCTAGGCACTGTTGCCATGCTGCTGGACGACGCCACGGTCGAGCCCAGCACCCAGCTACCTCCCAGACACTCTCGCTTAGCCCCGTTTGCTCTAGTTCGTCGACACCTGCACCGCCGGCGTGGTACTGGACGAGCGGAGCGCCGCCGCGTTCGACCACCCCGGAGCAAGCTGCTGCAGGGAATCGGTGGAGGAGACGCAACGCCGCCGATCCCGCACGTCGCCGTCAAGATCTTCTTCCCCTACGCACGTCGCCGTCGCCGCCGTCGTCTTCACTGCACGCAGGTGAGCTTCCCTCGTCTCCGTCGAGACGATGACTGAGGGCCGTTAGATCTTGATCGGACGCTAGCTTACCGATTCGGGGAGGTTAAGTGAGCTGACACCCCGACCCCACCTGTCAGCTCCCGTTTTTATTCTTTTCCCGCCGCAGCGAAGCGGTATGGGCCGGCCCGTTCGGGTTTGATTCGAATTGGGCCCAGCCAGTTAGATTCGGTCCGTTTCGATTTTTATTTATTTTCCCGCCTTTTCGAATTAATTCAAACTGTTTCAGATGTGATTTTCAAACTTAATTTCCAAGAGATTTACAAATCCATTTGTAGCAAATAAATATGCATTGGAAAGCTTATAAAATACTCTACACCATAGAACTGGTTAGAATTCAAAATAAGTTAAGAATTATATTAGATATGAATAGTGTGACCATAGCTTTATTTATCATAGATTATTTCTAGAAAATTATTTAAGCCATCAAAAAGCATGAAAATTAATTTGTGAACTCACTAATGACTTATCTTACTGTTAGTCAACCTTAATCAACCCCAAACCCTATTAGTGTGAGCAATTAGACCTTAACCCAATCCTATCTTGTAGCATAAAATGATAAATCCCTATCTTATACTTAGAATTAAATTTACCCCTCTTTGCCAATTCACTTAGTGGATCACTTCCACTTGAAATAGTCCTAATACCCCTAAACCAATACCAATGATTAGAAGGTAAACAACCTATGACACTTATTATAGAATTTAACTTGCACACTTGAAGAAAACTTAGAAGAAAAACTTACCATCCAACACCATAAAAAGCAACATGAATGTTATTGTTAGCAAACAAAGATGTGTGCTTGGTGTGTGGTTAAGCATGGTGTAGTGATTGTGTGCTTGTGTTTATTCGTTATTAGACGCTAGTGTTGCCGAGGAGGATATTGGAGGGGATTATTATCAAGAATAAGAAGAATACCCCGGACACTTTGCCAACCAAGGCAAGCCATCTTTTGATTCATACTCCCCATGCCCAGTTTTTAATATTGCATTCTACTTGTTTTAAGTAAATTGCATGATTGAATTGCTAGAGTAGAATGATAGAAGAATAGTGATATCTTGCTTAACAAGAGCATCAAGTTGAGTTTATCCAACTCTATTTAGTGTTCATCACTCAATGTAGTTGCTTAGTCGCTAATAATATTGAGGTCATCTATAAGGGGAACTCTAGTTGAAATTGGTGATTTGAACTTGAAACTTGAATTGGAGATTGCTCCTACATAATGGCTTTAGGAAAGAAATTAATCTTGACTAAGAACTATGAAATATATTTCTCAATGACAACGAGTGATGTACATGGGAGCCAACCCTACCGTACAACCATATTACCCCTATATGGGAAGGGGCTTAATCCGTAGCTTGTTTATCTTAGTATGGGAGGCCTTGCATCAAATCTTCATGGAAGGACCCGTGAGCGGTTACTTCCGGACCAGGTGGATTCCACTAACCCGGCTCCCGGGATGGGCAAAACTAGAGGCGCCGGAGCGGGGATTCCGTACCCCGGGCTCTAGGGAAGGATCCTATACTAGGGTGAGCAAGTGAAAGGTTTTGTTTGATTATCTGAAACCCGCATACTTTTGTATGACGGACCGTGGATTTCCCCCGGCAGATGTATCGAATCTTGTGGGTAAAGTGTACCCCTCTGCAGAGGTTTTCAAACTATTCGAATAGTCGCGTCCGCGATCATGGACAGTTGGCTAACTCTACTTGGCTTTTGTCAATAATGAAAACAACTTATGGTGAACTTGGTGAATGACATGAATTGACTTGACTTGACCATGATGTTGACACACTTGAAATTCCTCTTTAGATTGAACTTAGAGAACTAAACCTCTTGTCTACCAATGAACATTCTTGGGAAATAAAACTAGCTTTTGCAAATAAACTTAGTGCTTAGTCCACTATACCAAACATTGCATATCTACTTCATCATTTCAATTATAAGATGGTTTGCGAGTGCATCCAATGTACTCATGGCTGTGTCCCTGGCTATCAACTTGGCCAGACTATGGGGAAGAATATCCGGAGGAAGGATATGAGGAAGAGTACCAGAACTAAGCTCGTCTCCGCGAGTCGCCATTTGCCTGTAGGGAGAAGGCATGGGCCGAAGACGTTATTTCCGCTGCTATCTTATGTTGTAATATGAACTTGGTCTCTATGACCAATGTATTTGAACTATCGTATTGTAATGTCTATGGAACTGGTTACCAACTACGTTATGTATATCGCAACAACGGTTCTGGGATTGCGGTGGAATACATAACGGGCACTTCGAATTTGTATCAAATTTGAGGTCGTCACAGAGGCACTGCGCAACCAGGAGGTAGGAGTCGAAGCTCGAGTCGATGCGGTCCAACGACTGCTTGATGCCGCTCTGCAGCACCAGGCAACCCTGACCGCCAGATCGCGATGTTGTAGGGCGAATTGCGCATCGCTGTTGCGGCAGCGGAGTCGCGTGTGGCAATCATGGCCGAGCGGGAAGCTAGCATCACGCTCGCCATGACCCAGCTAGAGAGGGCCCTTGAAAATGAGGCAGTGTCCTCCCTTGCTGCGGCCCAGGCCAACTCAGCGTTGGTCAGCACCATCCGAGCCTTTCAGGCCTCGCTGTTCAAGTGAGGCCTATGTTGGTAACACTGGGCCTCGAGCCGCCACCGATCCCCTCCGAACCGGAGGGAAGCATTTCCCTCTGGTTCACGGAGGTTACCGGGCAGATCGGCTCTCTTCCGGAGAGGCTGGGGCAGGTGCTGCGGACGGAAGGATAGCACATTGTCAACTTGGTTGGCAACCTCATCCTTACGCGCGTGCACTACTTCGCCCCCAACTACCCGTTCACGCGAATCTTTGAAAGATTTGGTGATGACGCGGCCGGGAGGGCAGCAGAGGAAATTGCCCAAGCCGCAGTGGCTGGGGTAGTCGCTCAGCTATGGCAGCGGGTCACTCGCCACGTGCCCGGGGCCTGAGCCCCCGGGCCTTTTCTTCTGTTCTTTTGTACCTACATTTTGCTTTCACAGAACTTGTGGAGTTGTACATATGTAATTATTTCAACAATATTATTATGATTATGAATGCTATGCCCATGATGTATGCCATGTGTGCGTCTCAAATGCACTTATGCCAGAAATAATTCATCATTCTATGCAATGCTCATCGTAGGCAAAAAGTTGTATTAGCAGAAACTTATCTGTGCCTTCATATTATTCCTTCTCTTCCCGGGGGAAGGTTAGGCCAAAGATCACCTTTAAGTGATATTCTCCGATCAAGCTATACCCTTGTTGAGGTTCCTACAGAGTTTCTGTTTGAAGAAGAGGTTTTCGAAAATAGTTTTTGGGGAAACATCCTCCACCGCAATGTGGGTTATTTTTAAAAACCATTTTCTCAAAATTCCTGCACATAGAGGTTTTTGCAAATCTTTTCCAAAAGGTTATGTAAAAGCTTTTGCTTTTTAAAAAAGGGTGTATGCCAAAACTTTTTCAAAACATCGTTAGTAGTCCGATCAAGCCGCTTTTCCCCAGACTTGGGAGACGCTCAGATCCCGACAAGAGTAGTGCCTGCCATCAATACGGGAGGCATGATCAAGAGCTACACATGTCCCTGCTTCCCCGAACATGTGCACTGATTTGGAGTCAATTCTCCTACTTAGGGCCAAGATTAGGACATCAACTAGACTTAGGGCTGCGTGTCAAGATGGTGCCTCAACAAGGCCCAAGGTCGTCTGACCCTGCCTTCATTGATTATGGTGGAGCGACATGAACATCTGTCCTCCGGATTACATATGCGGGGGGCCGACCTTCTCTCGCATTCCCTCGACTTTCATACAGCGGATCAGAAGCAGGCGTCCCCACAACTACACTGCTTGACGTTCACTTCTACGTACACATCCGCAGTCACGCTTTAGTCTAAGGCCGTGCGAGAGTGAAGCACTTTTAGGATTGAAGGTTAGGACGAACTCGATGTTCCATGAGCCCCTCACTGACTATCAACCCGGGTCCTCCCGGTCCGGCATTGCCCTGCCGGAGGACATGCAACACTCCACGCTAGCGGTCCCACTTTCAGGGGAGAGATCCTATGCTTTCTAGGGCTGAAAGCCCCGTCAAACAAGGTTTCCCTGTTAGAACTCCTGGGTCGGCCATGCCCACCGTGTTGGATGTGAGAACCTTTACAAATAGTAGACGAACCACACATTCGCCCGGCTACGAACCCTCTCAAGGAAGTTGGCAACACCAAAGTCTCTTCTTGTGAAGGACTTGTGCCGCCATAGCAGTATCCGAGAGGATCTATAATTAAGCCCCATGGTTGACACGGTCCTTCCCTTGCTTTGTAGGGGTCTCACCGGTGGTTTCGGCACTACCACCCTATCAGGTTAACAGTGCCCGTCTACGCACGAGGCGGTGTTACCACTCAGTCAGTCCAGCGAGCCTGAGCGGGCGTAGTGCACTGCTTACTTGCCGGGCCTGACGGGGACTTCTTGCAGCTCTGCAACTTCAAAGTTCCTTGATCTAGCACTGGCGGGACTTCAAGATCCTCTTCTTCTGGGACGGCTGACGGTTGAGACAAATTTTTCACAGCAACTCCGAGTGGGACGGGCAATCCTTGGGCGGCTATCCGAGACAATTCCTTGACGGCTGCATCCTGTTCGCGGGGGACATGCTCGAGCTTGAGGCTATGGAAGCGGCACTCAAGCTTCCGCATCTTGCCCGCATACGCCTTCATCAATGGGCTGAGCTCTGTTCCTTCTGCTTGGCCAGCCGTGAGCTGAGAATCACCCTGGATCGAGAGACAAGAGATCCCCATCCCCGCGGCGATCCTTAGGCTGGCCAGCAGGGCTTCACATTCTGCTGTGTTGCTAGCACATCCTTACAGGGGAAAGGAAAGCTGGATGGCATACTTGCGTAGCTGGCCTATAGGGGAGACCAGAAGCACACCCGCCCCCATGCTTTCCCGGGACTGAGCGCTGTTGAAGTGGGAAACTAGTTGCTGGAAGCTTCTTCTTTGGACTCTGACCTCTCAAGTGGCGCCTGACCCGGGGCGGGCATCTTAGGAGAGCTTCCATCCCCCGGTCCTTCAAGGCACAAGGGTGCCACGCGGGTTCGCACCGCCCTGGGGTAGCCCGCGTTGACGATGTAGGGCGTTGCCCATACGGCGCGCAGAACTTGGTGAGTTTCTGTGAACACCGGATGAATCTCTCCTTCCGCGGCGTCGAGATCCCAATGCCCGGGCCGGGAAGGTTCTGGGCAGGAACACTTCCACTCCCAGCGTTGGCCTTGACCCGCGAAGTTCAGCGGGCCTGAAGGGGGTGAAGGCCTCGTGAACCTTCTGGGAGAGTGCCAGAACTCACCAGGTCGGGGAGGCGACGCATCCCCACTGTTGGCTGTCGCAACATCCCCTAGGTGTCTTCTGATTCCTCTTCCTGGACCACCCGCCATGGCCCCCTCTTGAGCTGCCCAGTCCTTCTGAAGGAGGGACCTTGCTGGGGCAGCTGCGCGACCAGTGGCCAGCCTGGCCGCACTTGTGGCAGCCGTGGGGCAATCCCTCGGCAGCACGCTTCGCAAGGCATTCCCTGCGGATCTCCACTAGGTGCCCAATGTGGCGACAAGCCATGACGTCGTGGAGGCTCGTCTCATGCAAAGGGCACTATTTTCAGGGGGTCGGCTCCGTGGCAATACCCACAGATCCACCGGCCCCATCTCTTCTTCCCGCCGCGCCGACGGGTCCTAGCCCACCGGCCAGGGGCTTCTCTGAGGTGCACTTGCTCGCCCTCTTTCTTGTGGCAATGGGCGCTGCGCCTGAAAGGATCTGTACATCCGGCGCAGGCCCGTGCTCTTCTGGTTGACAACGCATAGTGGCGCCACGGCTCTCCTCGCGACGATGCAAGGTGACGACCGTAGCACCCGCCTTTGCTGGCGCGGGGATTTCCGTCGTCAGGGCAGTCCGCTCCTGTGCCACAATAGGCATTGCTGGCCACGGCAGCCCTACGCGTCGTGACGTTGGCAGCCCCACCGCCGGGCGCGGCTGCTACCCCGGCCTCTCGGACGAGAGGAGAGGAGTCGCGCTGCTCCGGGGTGGGATAGCGCTGCACATAGCCAGACAGCTCCTGAAGACGAGCTTCCCATAGCTTGTATGCATGAGCCCAAAGGTTGTTCCCATAGCTTCCCTCAGACATCGGAGGGAAAGAGGCGAGGGAGCAAATGGCAGCCAAGGCTTCCCCAAGGTTGTTCACACCTTGGGGAGCCAGGTCCAGGCGATGGGTCGCTAACGTTCCGCCACTGCCCCCCACCCCCCCCCCGCCTTTTCCCTTGTCGAGCCGATGCTGGTACTCGCAGTGCACGGAGCCTTGAGCTAGATGGTTGGTGCAGCGCGCGCCCCTCCAGCATCCTCGCGGCCAGCAGTGCCTCCCTCGCCCCTGAGAGGCCCCGCTGAGGCAGAGTCCTCGCCAACCTTGCGTTGAGGCGAGGCAGTGTCCGGCTTAGGAGACGGCGCCTCCGCAACACCTGCGGAGGGCGAAGCAGAGGCATGCCTCACCACCTCCTGAGCCCGCTGCCTTGCCAAAGCAACAGGGCGGGGCACCCACCGCCCCTCATCGGGCGAGGCGGCTGGGCAGGACGTACCATCTCCTCCTTCATGGATGGCCAAAGGGAACTGAGAGATGGAGTTGTCGATGAAGCAGAGGTCGAAGGAGCCGACGAAGACGAATACCGCGCCGCTACCTAGCATGCCAGATGTCGAAGGTGCGTTTGCGGACACTGGGGGTGACACCCCCTAGATTGTTTGGTAAGTGCACGGGTAAGACGTCCTTGTCCCGTCCATAGAGCAAACACAAGAACACACAGCGATTTTCATTGGTTCAGGTCGCGAGAGGGGATCTCGCGTAAAACCCTATGTCCAGCATGTCTGAGCTCATTGAAGAAGATGTCGTCGGCGGGGGTACAAGGGGGATCAGAGGTGGAGCCTTAGGGCGTCCGTCCTCGGAGGAAAGCTCTCTCCTCCTATTCTACTCAATCTCTCAAGAACTGAGAGACCAGTCTCAAGATCTGGGAGATGAACTCTCTCAGATTCTCCCGTGGAGGTTCTGAGGGATCTGCTCTTCTTCGGCCTCAGTTCTGTCATCTTGTTCTTCCTCCTCGGCTCCGCCATCTATCTCTTTTTCCGCAGCCTCTTCTACGGTCAGTCCTGCCATTTCCTCCTCTGCCTCGGACGTGATGTCCTCCGGATATAAATCCGCCGTTTGAGGATACGCGCCTTGAGCAGATTGCTGCAGAGGAGAATCTTCCTCCTCAGCTTCGAAAGGATGGCGGGAAGGAGAGCCGGAGTTCATGGCGGCAGATGAAGATTGGATCTCGCCATGAAATCTGCTCTGTGCTCAGATGAACTATTCCGAGGAAAACTCACCGGCGGCGAAGAACTCCCGCGGAGGCTCGTCGGAGATCGCGGAGCTCTCGTGGAGGTGCTGAGGAGAGAGAATGCGTGGGGGATGAATGAAGTGTGAACCGGTCGGGGGTGAGCGGCCGGGGTATATATAGACCCCAGGCCTCGAGATTCGTGCCCGCCATCAGAACCGTTCATCCTGATCACGGAAACCCTAGTTCAGTGACACGTGTCCAAGGGCAAAACAGTAACTTTGGTTAAACAGTGCGTGCGCTGTGAATCTTGCCCTAGAAGGAACTACGTGCCGAAAATTACGGCGGATTTCTATGGTATGATCCAACGGATCCCAGAAATCTCGCTTAGTTGAAACTACGTCGCATGATCCGCTATCTACGGCGGATTGAAAGATGAAGAAAAGAGGAACATCAAGAACCGCCATCCAGACACAGAAAAGAAGATGAGCTATGGCGGATGGACTTCACCAAAAATAAGACATGGCGGATGGAGATGACGATCTTGAAATTCCTTGGGGGCTACTGTTGGGGATATATCAAATAGGTATACCAACGACGTAGTCCTAAACCAGCAAGTCAGGGTGGCCCATCAGGGTGGTATGGCGGATTGCCTACCGGACGGCCCAGTTGCTGGAGAAACCATGGCGATACTGGACGCAGGAGCTCATGGCGGATCCGTAGACAGGCCCATAGCGGGTTGCCTTGTAGTACACGCATAGGACTTAGTCTAGGACTCCAAGTTGTATCCGCTCCGGTACCATCGTGTAGCCCATGCTAGGCGCCTTTATAAGCCGGCGTGGAGAAGCCCTTGAGGCACAGCATAGACATACGACCGATCGCATAGCGAAACAGCCAACCGCATCATTATAACCGAGCACTTGTTGCCATATAGTGAATTATAGCAGCACGTAGGGTCTCGCCACCGTTGCGGGAACTGAAGCTGGATAAACTCGTGCTACCACCGTCCCGGATCGCTCCGCCATGTTCACCCCCTTCCACAAACCGCCATACACCTACCCCTATGGCAGATCTGTTGACGAAACCACGACAGTAACAAAAACCACCACTTTATGAAATGGACTGATTGTGCATGATGTTTTGGTTTTATTGCTATGATTGACATCACTAACTGAAATATGTTCGCAATGTAGGGGATTTGTTTGCAATCAGGGAGTTGGCTGAAAGGGCCAACCTGCACTTTCAATTCGGCGGGAAGTTCATTCCTGGCCCTCGATTAGAGTATATCGGAGAGATGAGGCAATATCTGTGGTGAAAGGGACATGCTTTCTTTGGCAGATATGAAGGGCCATCTCACTGACCATGCTGTTCTGAAGGAATCAATGAAAATTATTTTCTTCTTTAAGGGGGAGGCTGTTTTGACTCCTATGTGCATATGCTCCCATTATTTGAATGTAATATTTGACACATTTTGAAATGTTAAAAAAATTCAAACGAAAAATTCGCACGTACGTCTTCACATGTTGTGTGTGCACAAAGTCGTTTTACAAAAAACCGACTTGTCATTTGGCCTACGTAAAAAAGACAAATTTTGATGCTAAAAAGAAGACATTGTATCCTACATGTTTTGTATTTTTTACATTGACCATGTGCAATGTTATTTTTTTGCAAAACTTTTACAAACACATATGGATTATGAAGATGTACATGTGAAATTTTTCGTTTGAATTTTTTGACACTCAGAAATATAATTTTTTTGGCATAGGGAGCATATGCACATGTGAGCCGAATTGAATTTCCGCTTCTTTAAGGTAAAGAGCTAACGAATGGACTCATATTTCTGTATGATAGCAGTGGCTTTAGATTTCAGATCTGACATCAATGTTGGAGGCGTGCCTGAGGTGTATGTAGAATATTTTGTGAGGAGAAAAAACATGGTGGTGAAGCTTGTGAAAGTGACTTTGAAGATGAGATTGGGTCCGAGGAGAGGGATAGTGATGCAGAACATCCTCATGCTGTCCTAACTATAGGTGAAAGTCAGTGTACCAAATTCTGAAAACTCTAATTGCAAAAAATAATTCAGGACAAGAGAGGGCATAGTCGAATACAAATTTTGGTAGCTGGAGAAACTACTCTGTGGATGCAAAGTACGGACCGCGACCTCCGCGGAGCGACACACTCTCCAACATGCTCATCCATGTTGACGCGCTCATGATAGATATGGATACTCCATTTGGTTATGTGAAGCTCCCATAAATAGAAGTTTTAGATCCAGGCGCCTCAAGGACAATGAACAAAAGAAGGTATATAAATACCATATGTGATGTTCTGATTTTAGTATTACATTTACACATGATCCAATGACTGCGTTCAATCGATATGTTTGATGTACTATGAAATAGATTTCATAATTCTCTGCAAAATAATAATTATAATTCAACATAAGTACCTGATAACTTACAGAGAGCATTCTCTAACGGAGATTGATACAGAAAAGGGAAAAAATGTTGGTGAATGATTTGAAGTCAGATTTTTGAAGATGATAGTTTGAGTAATTTAGTTTGTAGTTGATTTATATACCCGTATTTCATTTACAAAGTTATGTACCTGAATGTATTCTTGAAATGCAGACTTTCCTTTGGTTAATTATCTCATTGTTCAACCGGTGTTCTTTTTCTATCTGCTTTCAGAAATACTAGCACTAAGATGGCCCCGGAGAGGCAATGCTGTTGGAAGGGGCTGAAAACACACCGAGCTTTACACAACAAAACCCCTAGGTGATGTGCTCCTAGCTAGAGCAACATCATTTGAGCTTGTTTCTGAACCTAAACTCGCGGAGGCGAAAGCTGCACGTTGGGTATTGCTGATGGCACATCAAGCTGGGCGCTCGTGTAGTTCTTGCTTATGATTGTCTGAATCGAGTGAAGAGTGTCAATTGTGCTGGGGAGGATCACTTCTCAAGTGGTGCACTGGTCCATGACGTTGAGGCTTTAGTTACTTCTTTAGTATCTTTTAAATGTTACCATGTTAGTAGAATATGTAATAGGGCGACCCATGTCTTTACAAAATCAGTCGAGCATGGTGTTGGTGATGTCTGGGTGAATGTGGTTCGAGAGATCATCCGGACCATTGTTTGTATTTAGCTGATTTTTATGAATTAATATAGTGTCATCTGTACTTCAAATAAAATAAAATTGAGGGCATATCTGAAGTCGCCGAAAACTCATATGCGAATACCTAAGTATGTTAGGAGTAGATATTAGTTAGTTGGCTAGAGTTGAGCCATAATAATCTCTTATTTATCTTTTATCAATATACACTTTTAGGCGAGTGAAATATCAATATTGTTGAAATATGGGGTGGGCTCTAGGCCCATTTAACAATTTTAGAAAATCCCTAAGGGCCCATTCATGCTTGCAAAGGGAAGTGGTGGGAGTTTAGTCCCACATTGCTAGTTGGGAGAGATGAGCACCAACTTATAAGGTGAGTTCTTCCACCACTAATATGTGGAAGTGTGAGAAAGAAGAGGAGCTCCACATACGCGCTCCTCCTCCGACGCACGCCCGCCTCGCCTTGTCACGACGCGCGCGCACGCGCCGCGGGTTGCGGGAATCTTGCCGAGCCGAGTTTCTTTTTTGTCGCGCAGAAATGGGATACAAACGGTTGCAACTGAAACGCTAATGAGAATGAATACGAGCTGAAATGTCTGTCTTAAGTGCTCTTAAGTACGAGCGTTTCCAGTCCTTCATTGCGTGCATTTCTGGCCTTCATTGCGGGCATTTCTTGTGCATCCGCCCCTGTGCCTGTGCCTATATATGGGAGGGATCGCTCCCCTCTAGGTACAGACCACAACCCTCTGCGCCTCTGCCCAGTCGTTCTCTCCACTGTTGCTGCTTCTGGTGATCCCATCCCGTCCACTGCGTACATAGTTGGCGGGAGAGCAAGCCTCCGAAACCCCGCCCTCTCAAGATCCTGTACGGGAGAGGGGTGATTAGGTTTTTGGGGAGCGTCCTGTACGCGACTGCTCAACTTCGACCGTCTGTTTCCACTTCTTCTGCGTCGCCTTCGTCATCACTATGTCTTCTGAAGCTGATCAGGCTGCTGCCGACAAGAGGGTGGACGATGAGGCTGCCGCCGCTGCTGCTTCGGAGGCTGTTGCCGCTGCTGCTTCGGCCAACTGGCCTCCCTCTCCTGCTTATTTCCATGTGCATAGTACTAGTGATTTCTGTAGGTGTCTCTACAATCTGCCTAGTATTGCATAGTTATATGATCGAATATCAGTATGTCCACGTCATGCTCATGTTTTATTCCTGGATTAATATAATCAGAAAATTGCCTAGATTCTTAACAATCCAAAAACCTAATCTGTGTAGGCAATTTTTGATCCAAGGTTTTCCTGCTACACTAAAACCTGCCCCGTTTACAGGGACGTACTTTAAGCGTTGGCAGACCAAAACCATCTTATGGCTCATGACGATGAACGTGTTCTGGGTCGCCAGTGTCACTCCCACTGGAACGATTGCTCCTGAACAGGAGAAGGCGTTCAGGGAGGCCATTGCCGTCTTTGTTGGAGCAGTTCTGAGCATGATCGGAGATAAGTTGGTTGATGCATATTTACATGTGCGGGTTGCTGTGACAACCCCGAATTTATAACAAATTCGAAGTGCCCGTTATGCATTCCACCACAATCCCAGAATCATTGTTGTGATACACATAACGTAGTTGGTAACCAGTTCCATAGACATTACAATACGAATCGTTCAAATACAAATGGTCATAGTGACCAAGTTCATATTACAACACAATATAGCAGCGGAATTAACGTCTTCGGGTCCATGCCTTCACCCTACAGGCAATGGCGACTCAGGAGATGATCTTAGTTCTGGTACTCATCTTCATAACCTTCCTCCGGGTATTCTTCCCCATAGTCTGGCCAAGTTGATAGCCAGGGACACAGCCATGAGTACATTGAATGCACTCGCAAACCATCTTATAAACAAAATGATGAAGTAGATATGCAAGGTTGATATGGTGGACTAAGCACTAAGTTATTTGCAAAAGCTAGTTTTATTTCCCAAGAATGTTCATTAGTAGAGAAGAGGATTTAATTCTCTAAGTTCAATCTAAAGAGGAACTTCAAGTGTTGGTCAACATCAATGTCAAGTCAAGTCATTCACCAAGTTCATCATAAGTTGTTAATATTCTTGACAAAAGTCAAGTACAGCTTGCCAACTGTCCATGACCGCGGACGCGGCTATTCGAATAGTTTGAAACCTCTGCAGAGGGGTACACTTTACCCACAAGATTCGATAAATCTGCCGGGAGAAATCCACGGTTCGTCATACACCAAGTATGCGAGTTTCAGATAATCAAACAAACTCTTTCACTTGTCTACTCTAGTATAGGATCCTTCCCTAAGAGTCCATTTTGGCACTCATAGTTTTGCCCGCTGTAGAGTGCAGCATGAATGGAAATTTCCACTCGGTTCGGAAGCACCCACGCATGGCTTACTTCTATAACAGATGATACAAGGTCTCCCATACTAGGGTAAACAAGCTACGGACTAAGCCCCTTCCCATTTAGGGGTAATGTGGTCGTACGGTAATGGTTGGCTCACATAGTACATCACTTATTATCATTTCAAAATACATTCCATAGTCCTTAGTCATGATTATTTTCTTTCGGAAAACCATCAAGTATGAGTAGTCTCCCATTCAAGCTTTCAAGTTCAAGTCACCACGTTCAAATAGGTTTCCCCTATAGATGACCTCCATTTTATTAGCGACGAAGCAGCTACTATAAGTGATGCTACAACTAAGGGGGATATTGGATAAACTCAGTTTGATGCTCTTGTTAAGCAAGATATCACTACACAACTATTCTTCTACTCTAGCAATTCAATCATGCAATTTAATTTGGAAAGCAAGTAAATATGCAAGTTGAAATCTAGGTATTGGATTATGATTCAAAAGATGGCTTGCCTTGGTTGGCAAAGTGTCCGGGGTAGCCTTCTTCTTCTTCTTCTTCTTGATAATATCCTCCCTCGGGCTCGTCTCCGGTAACACTAGCGTCTAACAACGATACACAAAAAAAATACACACAATCACCAAACAAGTACAAACAACGCTTCAAGCATGCACACGTGTTTTCAAACAGAGGTAAAAACATATAACACTAATTGAGGTGGGTTTTCATTCATTTCCATTATTTGGAAATAGGTGTGCAAATGCGAGTTTTCCAATCACTACCAATTAGTGTTAACTTTCCAAATACTTTCTACAAGTCCACATGAACTAGGATTAATACCTACAGATAGGTACTTGGAAAGGTGGTTTAACAATATGAGTTCCACAAAATTTCGATTATAGATTTGAGTTTAATAAAATCCTATATGGCAAATGCCTATTTAACCATATAGGTAAATAGCATTTACTTTAAAAGGTTCAAAAATTAGATCTAATGCTATAGGCAGATGGGTATCACTAATTGTGAATTTCTAAAGTTGGATTTATATTTTTAGGAATTTTATTTGAATTGATATGGATTTTCTAAGTTGGAAAAGGTCCTGTTTTGTTATTTTTACTGCAACCACTATGTAAATCTAATTGTGTTGAAACCACTTCTAAAGGATAGCTTATGTTCTAAGGTTTCCAGAACATATTCATTTGTTAAATTTGAATCGGTAGATCTCTGGGAAAATTAAATATACGAAAGCATCTGAATGAGTTTTCAAGAATCGAAAATCAAATAACCTCTATTTTTTTTAACATGGTGTAACATCCCGGATTTTAGATTTGGGAATTTAATCATGTCATTCATATGCATATGCACCTCTGCATATTTCTCATAACTGAAAAGATTTTTGTTTTGGACAAAAACCGGATTTTATGTTGAATTGTATTTTCAAGCTTAGCATGTCTTAATTGCATCAATATATATTTTTGTACTATTTGATGGGCTTGTACAATGTTCCAATGTATCTAGGAATATAGCCCTTGATTTTACATATTCAGAGAATTTGGTTTTGCTCAATTTGGAGCCCTGAAACTAATTTTATAGACAAAACAGTAAACAGTTTTCAGTTAAATTCGAAAAAGAATAAAAGAAAAAAAATGTTTCAGGCCGCCGGACCGAACTGGGACAAACTCGGCCCAGTCAGCCGCAGCCAGCATCAGCCCGCCGCGTGCGGCGGGTATTAAGGGCCGCCGGCCCAAGCAAGCCAGCAGCCAGCCCGCCCTGTTTTTTCCTTCTCTTTTTCTTTTCTTTATTCCCTGACGGCTGGGACCCACATGTTATCACTGAGTTCGGTCCGCTGTTCCAGGAGATCTGTACGCGTGCGTCTCAGTACCGATCGGATCTAACCAAAAACGTCAGATTTTGTTGCCCCTTTTCCAACTTCACCTATAAATAGCCCTAGACCTCCTCTATATTTCCCCCACGAAACCTCGAATTTGTCGCCCCCGAGCCATCTTTTTGCCCCTAACCTTTTCCTCATGCTATTCTGACCTTCCTCACCCGTTTTACCCTTCTATAGATCACCGGTTCGCCGGTAATTGCTCGTCGGAGTTCCACCGGAGTTGGAGAGCTCCATCCGCACGTCACCATCGAACGGGGAAGGAGGAGAAGGTCCCGAGGAGATCTTCGTGACCGCCGCGAGGAGCTGAACGTCGTCTTCTACTTCGCCGAGACGGGAGATCGCCGGAGCACCGCCGCCGTCGACGTCCGAGCTCCACCACCGTCGCCGGCCAACTTTCTCCGGTGAGCTTCCCAGATCAGATCCCAGCCGTCCATCTCGTTTTAGATCTAACGGCCGCTAGGGCTGATCCGGGTGACGAGGTACGGGCGAATCACGCGTCGCCACGTCGCTGAGAATATTCCCGGAATATTCCGACCGGGTTTGATTTTCGTTTTAAAACACAGATTTGATGTGAATCTTAGAAAATTCATAACTTGAGATCTACACGTCCAAATTGAGCAAACTTTGCGCCTATGGATTGATAAAATTGTGTAGATTCTAGCTACAGTATAAAAGACAAGTATAGTAATGGTTTTAAATAGTGTTTTGCTGCAAGCTTTAATCTTGTGTTTTGATTATTAAAAATAGGTATAAAATTCTTTTTACTGTAAATCCTTTTGTTTTAGGACCCTATGATATCCCTAAGTACTGTAGCACGGCTAAATAATTTTTGGGAACTTTTTATACCACTTTTATAGTTTTAGTTTGTATCTTTGCTCTAATAGTGTGTTGTTGATGTTATAAGCTTTATAATAACTCTAAAATTTTGCTCATGGCATCATGCATATAGTAACAACCAGAGAACATGTTAAGTGTCCTTGAAGTGTTTTAAACTCATTTGCATGCATGTTTTCTTTGCATGAATTGTTTGTGATGGTTATGTGCTTATAATGCTATATTTCATGTATAGACTGTGTTGAGTGCAACGAGTGCTATTGCGACGAGTGCACGAACTCCTCTCCTTACCAAGGCAAGTTGCTTTACCATGTTAAGCTTGATCCTTAACATTAAATTGATACATGTTTGTGTAGAGAGAATGCTATGATTTGTGAAGTTATAATATGATTGTGAGTAGACATTGTGTGCAGAGATGTAGGATTTAACATGCACCCATTCTGGGGTAGCATTGTGAAAAATGTTTGGAATAAAAAGGTTTTCATTGCAATGTTGTGAAGCGTGAAAAGATATCTACGACAGCTGCATCCAGTGAGTGGCCCTACAAGCTTGTGCGCATCAGGAGCAATCAAAGGACTTTCTCGTCACCCTTCAAAAAAAAGGACTTCCTTGTCGTGTTTAGTTTTGAGCAAAACCTCATGATCGTGTGTAATATCGATGCATGAGAGAAAAACCCATGTTCGTGAGTAACATCGTTCATGGGTAGGGTTTTTGTCACATGGTGTGTAATATCCATGTGATAGGTGGGATTTCGGTCACATGGTGTGTAATATCCATGTGTTAGATTGGGACTTTGGTCATATGGTGTGTAATATCCATATGGTAGGATTGGAAACTTGGTGTGTAATATCCTTGTGCTCCCCAAGACCTTCTAAAAACATTTGACTTGACGTCTTCTAAAAAAAACTCGCATCCTTTCTTTTACCATAACTTAGCATGAATTTAGTAACTTGCCAATACAATTCAAATGTATTGACCCTCCATGGCTGCAACGTATCATGTTGCAGGTGGCTACTATGAAGATTGAAGATTGCTGCGCTACGGTCACGAGTCTTCGTCCAACACGTCTGCCTGCGGATCAACGAAGAAAGAAGACTTGAAGATTTATTTTACTTAGTCGTTTTTATGAGTTGTAATAAGAATTTGTGGCTTTGTGCCTCTTGGGTTGTAAAAGACTAAGTTATTTGTGGATCAAGCGTTGTAATAAAGACCTTTATAATCTTGATATTTCATCTCGCAACTGTGTGTGCTAGCAGTCGATCCGGGACTAGCACAAATAAAGCACAGGTACGCTACAGATGGTATCAGAGCAAAGTGTTGCCCTTAGGTTCGTGACCCTAGGATTGGACGAAAACACTTAGGAAAATTTAGGAGTTGTCTTGTTTTGTTACTAACACTTAGAAATAGTTTGACTTCTAAGTTAGAAATCTCTTTAACTCCTTCTGCGCTTTTTCTAAGTTTTTCTTCTACTTTAACTTACTAACTTGTCAAGTTCCAACGTGAAGATGTCAACCTTCCGCATCACCAAGACCGGCAACTTCAAGAACTACAGCTTCGGAGAGCGTCTCCTCGACATCACCACTACCTTGTCCCTGCCTACCCCGTCCATCAGAGGAAGCGAGATGACCAAGCTTCACAAGAGGGGCGTCTGGATCCTCTACATCACGCAACCGGGACGCGAGATGGAGCCGAAGACTAAACAGATCAAGCTCAAAACCTTCCACACCAACAAGAAGATATGCGCCCAACTCCTCATGCAAGAGATGATAGCACGCCTCTGCGGACGTCACTTCTCCGAGCTCCAGAACCACTACTCCCACCTCTACGGCCGACGCGATGAAGAAGGCATGGTCATCGGGCTAACTGACAGCGATCAAGACCCCATGTGTACCCACCTCGCCGAGTTAGAGTACCTCATCAGGGACATCGACGTTGAGAGATACAATGAGTTGTTCAACAACGACGAGCTACGCGCCCAACTTGCCGAGAAGGACAAACAACACAAGGAGCAGGAGGAGAAGATCAAGGAGATGGAGGAGAAGTTCGCGACTCAAGAGAAGCAGCGGAAGAAGAGAAGAGGATCCAAGCTAGGAACAAAGACATTAGAGAGCTAAAGCAGAAGATAGAGTGCAACGACTTTGAGCTTGAAGCGGACCACGACTTGATCGAGAAGCTACGCGCCGAGAAGAGGGAGCTTCAAGAGAAGGTCGACACCCTAACTGAAGAGCTGCAGGACTACAAGAGGCTACTCAAGGAGAATGGCTTCGACGTTCAGGAAGTCGTCATGGAAGAGTAGAGTAGACCACCACCACTTTATCTTGAGTTTGCGTTATGCCCGTGACCGCTTGTGGTATGGCATTAGTTATTGTATCCCCTTAAAGACTTAAACGTTTGCGTACCTTAAAAAAACTATTTGTGGGTTGCTTATTGCAAGTTTGGTTTAAAAGTTCTCCTATGCTTGTGTGTGTTTATGTATGTCTGTTCTTTTAAGGATTGTTTTTGCATATGGGTAGGAAACTTTATTTCCTTAGACTCTTTCTCTAAGTCTAACCTCACCTATTTTCCAAACCCAACAGATGCCTCCTCATCGCGCTCCTGAGGAACAGATGCAGCAGATGATGGAAGCCCAGGCTCAACTCATGCAAGTCATGACTCAGTTTTTGGCCAACGCCAACAACAATAACAACAACAACAACCCTCCACCACCGCCACCCCCTCAGGTCGACATGCTTGCAAGGTTCTTAAGGCTTCGCCCTGCCAAGTTTTCACGTGCTGCTGAACCACTGGAGGCCATGGATTGGCTTCGTTCGGTTAACAAAGACTTGGTTACTACTGGTTGCACTGATGCTGAAAAGGTCAGGTTTGCAGCTCATCTACTGGAAGGACCAGCAGCAAGTTGGTGGGATACTTACCAGATCACTCATCCCATTGAAGGAGTGACATGGAACTCGTTCCAGGAAGGATTTCGGGCTGCACACATTTCCTCTGGTGTGATGGGCCTGAAGAAGAAGGAGTTCCGTGATCTTAGACAGAAGTACCGCAGCGTGTCTGAGTACATTGATGAGTTTACCAATCTGTCACGCTATGCACCGGACGACATTGACACTGATGCAAAGAGGAAGGAGAAGTTCCTAGAAGGCCTCAACGACGAATTGTCAATCCCTCTGTCTGTTGCCTACACTCCTACCTTTCAGTCTCTGCTTGATCAAGCTATAACTCTAGAGAGCAAGATGAAGCAGTGTGAAAATAGGAAGAGGAAGCGTAACCATGGGACTTCATACTCAGGACAATATCAGAATCCACATAAATCTTATGAAGGAAATGGAGGTTCTGAAAATTGGCACAGAGGGAGTGACCACCATAAGAATGGTGGAAATGGGCATCATCATCGAAAGCGAAATGACCACCACCATAGTGGTCATCGGCACCAAGATCACCATGGCTTCAACAATAATGGTCATGGAGACAACAACAGTGAGAAGCCCAAGAAGGACCTTGATCAAGTCACATGCTTCAAGTGCCACAACACTGGACACTATGCCTATGATTGCCCCGAGAAGAAGCCCCGAGATACCAAGTGATCCTTCTAGTTACAATTGTAATCTTTTAAGGGTGGTAGCACCCAAGTGTATCCTGAACCTTTCTTTCTAGCCTCTCCGAATCTCGAGGACGAGATTCTTTTAAGGGTGGTAGTCTGTAACATCCCGGATTTTAGATTTGGGAATTTAATCATGTCATTCATATGCATATGCACCTCTGCATATTTCTCAAAACTGAAAAGATTTTTGTTTTGGACAAAAACCGGATTTTATGTTGAATTGTATTTTCAAGCTTAGCATGTCTTAATTGCATCAATATATATTTTTGTACTATTTGATGGGCTTGTACAATGTTCCAATGTATCTAGGAATATAGCCCTTGATTTTACATATTCAGAGAATTTGGTTTTGCTCAATTTGGAGCCCTGAAACTAATTTTATAGACAAAACAGTAAACAGTTTTCAGTTAAATTCGAAAAAGAATAAAAGAAAAAAAAAGTTTCAGGCCGCCGGACCGAACTGGGACAAACTCGGCCCAGTCAGCCGCAGCCAGCATCAGCCCGCCGCGTGCGGCGGGTATTAAGGGCCGCCGGCCCAAGCAAGCCAGCAGCCAGCCCGCCCTGTTTTTTCCTTCTCTTTTTCTTTTCTTTATTCCCTGACGGCTGGGACCCACATGTCATCACTGAGTTCGGTCCGCTCGTTCCAGGAGATCTGTACGCGTGCGTCTCAGTACCGATCGGATCTAACCAAAAACGTCAGATTTTGTTGCCCCTTTTCCACGAAACTTCACCTATAAATAGCCCTAGACCTCCTCTATATTTCCCCCACGAAACCTCGAATTCGTCGCCCCCGAGCCATCTTTTTGCCCCTAACCTTTTCCTGATGCTATTCTGACCTTCCTCACCCGTTTTACCCTTCTATAGATCACCGGTTCGCTGGTAATTGCTCGTCGGAGTTCCACCGGAGTTGGAGAGCTCCATCCGCACGTCACCATCGAACGGGGAAGGAGGAGAAGGTCCCGAGGAGATCTTCGTGACCGCCGCGAGGAGCTGAACGTCGTCTTCTACTTCGCCGAGACGGGAGATCGCCGGAGCACCGCTGCCGTCGACGTCCGAGCTCCACCACCGTCGCCGGCCAACTTTCTCCGGTGAGCTTCCCAGATCAGATCCCAGCCGTCCATCTTGTTTTAGATCTAACGGCCGCTAGGGCTGATCCGGGTGACGAGGTACGGGCGAATCACGCGTCGCCACGTCGCTGAGAATATTCCCCGAATATTCCGACCGGGTTTGATTTTCGTTTTAAAACACAGATTTGATGTGAATCTTAGAAAATTCATAACTTGAGATCTACACGTCCAAATTGAGCAAACTTTGCGCCTATGGATTGATAAAATTGTGTAGATTCTAGCTACAGTATAAAAGACAAGTATAGTAATGGTTTTAAATAGTGTTTTGCTGCAAGCTTTAATCTTGTGTTTTGATTATTAAAAATAGGTATAAAATTCTTTTTACAGTAAATCCTTTTGTTTTAGGACCCTATGATATCCCTAAGTACTGTAGCACGGCTAAATAATTTTTGGGAACTTTTTATACCACTTTTATAGTTTTAGTTTGTATCTTTGCTCTAATAGTGTGTTGTTGATGTTATAAGCTTTATAATAACTCTAAAATTTTGCTCATGGCATCATGCATATAGTAACAACCAGAGAACATGTTAAGTGTCCTTGAAGTGTTTAAAACTCATTTGCATGCATGTTTTCTTTGCATGAATTGTTTGTGATGGTTATGTGCTTATAATGCTATATTTCATGTATAGACTGTGTTGAGTGCAACGAGTGCTTTTGCGACGAGTGAACGAACTCCTCTCCTTACCAAGGCAAGTTGCTTTACCATGTTAAGCTTGATCCTTAACATTAAATTGATACATGTTTGTGTAGAGAGAATGCTATGATTTGTGAAGTTATAATATGATTGTGAGTAGACATTGTGTGCAAAGATGTAGGATTTAACATGCACCCATTCTGGGGTAGCATTGTGAAAAATGTTTGGAATAAAAAGGTTTTCATTGCAATGTTGTGAAGCGTGAAAAGATATCTACGACAGCTGCATCCAGTGAGTGGCCCTACAAGCTTGTGCACATCAGGAGCAATCAAAGGACTTTCTCGTCACCCTTCAAAAAAAAGGACTTCCTTGTCGTGTTTAGTTTTGAGCAAAACCTCATGATCGTGTGTAATATCGATGCATGAGAGAAAAACCCATGTTCGTGAGTAACATCGTTCATGGGTAGGGTTTTTGTCACATGGTGTGTAATATCCATGTGATAGGTGGGATTTCGGTCACATGGTGTGTAATATCCATGTGTTAGATTGGGACTTTGGTCATATGGTGTGTAATATCCATATGGTAGGATTGGACACTTGGTGTGTAATATCCTTGTGCTCCCCAAGACCTTCTAAAAACATTTGACTTGACGTCTTCTAAAAAAAACTCGCATCCTTTCTTTTACCATAACTTAGCATGAATTTAGTAACTTGCCAATACAATTCAAATGTATTGACCCTCCATGGCTGCAACGTATCATGTTGCAGGTGGCTACTATGAAGATTGAAGATTGCTGTGCTACGGTCACGAGTCTTCGTCCAACACGTCTGCCTGCGGATCAACGAAGAAAGAAGACTTGAAGATTTATTTTACTTAGTCGTTTTTATGAGTTGTAATAAGAATTTGTGGCTTTGTGCCTCTTGGGTTGTAAAAGACTAAGTTATTTGTGGATCAAGCGTTGTAATAAAGACCTTTATAATCTTGATATTTCATCTCGCAACTGTGTGTGCTAGCAGTCGATCCGGGACTAGCACAAATAAAGCACAGGTACGCTACACACGGGCCGCACGCACAGGCTTCCCTGGGCCGGCCCACTAGGCTCACGCTGGCTGGGTCAAAAGAAAAAAAAACACAAACCGGCCTGACAATGGGCCCGGCTTGTCAGGCCAATCTAATCGAAACGGTATGCTGGTCGTCTTCCTCGCTGGACTCACCGGCGGTACTGGGAAGACGGCGGCGATGGGGGGTAGCGTAGAGGAAGGAGAGCTTGACGATGAGGTAGCGGAAAAGGTCGCGGAGGCTCTTCTCGTCCACCTCCCACAGTCCGTTCCTCGAATGGTGGCCAGACGCGGTGGCGCCGCCCGCGCCCAGAAGCTTGCCGGCGTCGACGTCTACGGCCTAACAGAGAGAGCTGGGGAGGGAAATGATGTCTAGGAGGTTGCTGGGGATGGTGTGAGATCGATGGTGAGGTTGAGGCCTCCTTTTATAGGCCAGAGAAGTGAGGGGAGCGGGTGTCTAGCATGGGCATGGGTTAGGGTTTCCGAGCGCGTTCCCGTGGCCACAGTAGTTCTGGAAGGGCATGGGCGTGTCCGGCGGTGCTGTGGTGACGTAGGGAGTGTAGTGGCGCAGCAGGGTGACGAGGGGAGCAGTGGAACTGCGGGGGCGCATGAGGTGACCGTGGTGACTTTCTTCGTCCTTCTCCGTCGTGGCTTGGCACGAGCTAAGGCAGGGGATGGCGGGGGACGTTGAGGCGACGCAGGGCACGGACTCGGCGAGCGTGGGTGTGCAGGAGAGGCCATGCCTCCACTGTTTGCAATAGTGCCAATGACTTTGTTGAAATCTGCACACCAGGTGTTTGACGCAATGCCCGCAAGAGACAAAGTTTCAAAATTTGAAAAATTTCCAATTGGGTTCTGTTCAGTGGCAGATAGGGCTCCTAGGCATATGTTGGTTTGGTCTAGAGATGATGGTTTGGTCGAAAAAACATAGATATGGGAATGGTCTGTGTATAAGATTCAAACTTTGGCAGATGTTTGAGTGAGGTTCTAATTTGAATTTTTGTTTGAACTTTCTAAGTCAAGTAAGTATGTAGTCTGGTCAAGCTCAACCAACTGACCACACACTTAATTGATGTACAGATTTCTTAATCTAAGTGTCCAAAGTAGGGTAGTGGTTAACTTTTTCTAGATCAAACTTCTCTTTTCTTTTCTTTATTTCTTTTGTTTCTGGTTTCTTCAGCT
This sequence comes from Dactylis glomerata, assembly GCA_007115705.1. Lineage (NCBI taxonomy): Eukaryota > Viridiplantae > Streptophyta > Magnoliopsida > Poales > Poaceae > Dactylis > Dactylis glomerata. The sequence goes on along the minus strand of QXEO01000121.1, from coordinate 730,539 downwards.
CTTGTTACTCTATTCTGATGCTTGGGCTGGTTAGGTTATGCTTAAATAAACAACACACAATAATTTTTAACCCACATGAAATCATAAAAAGAGATATTGATGTAAGACTATGCACACATGCAATATGAAGTGAAATTTTTTATCTTGGTCCAAAATTTGGCACTTGAATAAGAGGAAATGGATTACAAATTTTTGGGTTGTTACAATCTTCCCCCCTTAAAAAGAATCTCGTCCTCGAGATTCACTAGCTAAGAATTGAAAAGATTGGGAAATTCTTTCTGAAGGTAATCTTCTCGTTCCCAAGTGGCTTCATCTTCGGTGTGATTGCTCCACTGAACTTTCAGAAACTTGATGCTTCGGGTTCGAGTGGTTCGATAGGCTTCCTCGAGGATACAGATAGGCACTTCACGATAGGTCAAATCCTTATTGATGTCCACCGAACGGTGATCAATATTCTTGAAGATTTCGGGCTTCTCAGGAACTTCAAGACATTTCCGAAGTAGAGACACATGAAAAACATCGTGCACTTCAGACAATTCAGGGGGCATTTCCAACTGATAAGACACTTCTCCTCTGCGGCCTAGTATCTTGAAGGGTCCAATATACCTTGGTGCAAGCTTTCCTTTTACTTGGAATCTCTGCATTCCCTTGAGGGGTGACACTCTAAGATAGACAAAGTCTCCAATCTTGAAAGTCAGCTCTCTACGTCTCTTGTCAGCATAACTCTTCTGTCTAGACTGGGCTTGTGACGACCTCAAATTTGATACAAATTCGAAGTGCCCGTTATGTATTCCACCGCAATCCCAGAAACATTGTTGCGATATACATAACGTAGTTGGTAACCAGTTCCATAGACATTACAATACGAGGGTTCAAATACAATGGTCATAGTGACCAAGTTCATATTACAACACCATATAGCAGCGGAAATAACGTCTTCGGGTCCATGCCTTCACCTACAGGCAATGGCGACTCATGGAGACGAGCTTAGTTCTGGTACTCTTCATCATACCCTTCCTCCTGATACTCCTCCCCAAAGTCTGGCCAAGTTGATAGCCAGGGACACAGCCATGAGTACATTGGATGCACTCGCAAACCATCTTATAAGTGAAATGATGAAATAGATATGCAAGGTTTATATGGTGGACTAAGCACTAAGTTGATTTGCAAAAGCTAGTTTTATTTCCCAAGAATGTTCATTGGTAGAAAAGAAGTTTAGTTCTCGAAGTTCAATCTAGAGAGGAACTTCAGGTGTGTCAACATCAATGTCAAGTCAAGTCATTCACCATGTTCACCATTTTTACTTTTATTCTTGACAAAAGTCAAGTACAGCTTGCCAACTGTCCATGACCGCGGACGTGGCTATTCGAATAGTTTGAAAACCTCTGCAGAGGGGTACACTTTACCCACAAGATTCGATACATCTGCCGGGAGAAATCCACGGATCGACATACACAAGTATGCGGGGTTCAGATAATCAAACAAACTCTTTCACTTGCCTACCTTAGTATGGGGATCCTCCCTACGAGTCCAGATACGGAATGGAACTCATAGTTTTTCCGGCTATAGAGTGCTATATTTTGGACTCCCATAGACTGTGGTATCCTCCGTCACAGCTATGGCAGTCCCGGCTTCGGAAGCGTCCCCTCGGGGTCCACGCTTCTATAAGTTCAAATGAGGTCTCCCATACTAAAACAAACAAGCTACGAACTAAACCCCTTCCTATTCAGGGGTAATGTGGTCGTACGGTATGGTTGGCTCCCATAGTACATCACTCGTTGTCATTGAGAAATACATTTCATAGTTCTTAATCAAGATTAATTTCTTTCATAAAGCCATCATGTAGGAGCAATCTCCAATTCAAGTTTCAAGTTCAAGTCACCACTTTTCAAACAGAGTTCCCCTTATAGATGACCTCAATATTATTAGCGACTAAGCAACTACAATGCGTGATGATACCACTAAATATGGTTGGATAAACTCAACTTGATGCTCTTGCTAAGCACGATATCACTATACCTCTATCATTCTACTCTAGCAATTCAATCATTTAATTTACTTAAAACAAGTAGAATGTGTCGTCGTGGTGAAACAACATATGCCATAGGATGGCTTAAATGGGGGCCGAACTAGATGCTGGAGGATTCGGGAGAGGGGAACGAGCTAAAAAGCACGACAGAAAGAGGCACTGATTTACCCAGGTTCGGGGCTCTCGTAAGGAGATAACACCCCTACTCCTGCTCTACTGATTGTATATTTGGGTCGATGTAGTACACAACAATGGTGCTTCCAAGCTCTCTGCTAGAGAAGGAAGATGAACTGCTAAGTGTAGGAACACAGAGTGACCAACCCTTTACCAGGGCTCCCTATGCCACCTTATATAGTGGTGGCCAGGGTTACAACGGTCATACAAGACCACAAGACACGGGCTACACTCCAAATAGGAGCTGGTGACGATGGCAGAGACCCTTGACTTCGCCCCTGGTTGCTCTCGATGGGACGCCATATCCCTGTACCTTGTACCTCTTGAACTGTGGCCTTACCTCTGTGCGGTAAGCTCGTACTTGTGCACAGTGAGGGTAGGTAACCTCCACTGTGCACCCTGCCATCTTACTCTGCTACCATGCTTGGATGTTTTCTTCCTTGATTGTAGGGATGTGACACCTTGGTTGACTTAAGTATCCCGGATATGACCGTTGGCCATACCCAGGACTTATATGCCGGACCAACGACCTACGAGGGTCGGGTAATCCGGCCTCCCCTGCTCCTGCACAACACACCAAATGGTTAGGCCGGCATATCTAAGTATATGCCGGCACACATATACCAGTATTCCGGCTATACCGGCATATCCAAGTATTAGCCGGGATACACACATATGCCGGCCTGGCCGATGCTCTCATATTCCGGCCAGGCCCTTTCTTGATAACCAGACACAAATCAACCATAGACTTTGTGTCTTTCTAGTCTCTTGACCCTACCGGGGGTTATCACCCCGACACTAGTCCCCGAAGCTGCCGAGGTTCCCCAGTCATAGCTGTGGAGCCTCGACAGGTTCAACATACCTTTCTTCATTATGTCCCGGTGATCAGATTATATCCCGGCCTCTGTTCCTGTTCCAAAACTTATTCCAGCCGGTCCCGAGGGTATTCCGGACGGAACATATACATCGGGCAGTTAATCCGACATATAGACGAGTCTTCCTCGAGAAGCCATGCCTGACAGCTTTGCATCGAAACTTGTAACTGTCCTGCCACCTCGAACGGTCACCCACGATGTGACGGTTCACAGTGCAGTTACTCCTTGCCATCATTGCGTCATGGCACGGTTACCGGAACCGCCGCCCCACTCTGTGCCGCCACGTGGCAACTCTCTGCAGGAACGGTCGGGGGAGTGGAACACTACCCACGATCCCCACGACCCTGCCTCTTCGGTATAAATATGGGGTGGGGGTAAACTTGCTCTTTTTACCCCCGCCACAGTGCCTTCTTCCTCTTCTGTTCTCCTGCCCCTTGCGCTTCGCCGCCGGACCGAGGGACAGAGAAGGAGCGCCGCCGACGACCCGCTCTACTCCGGCGCCGACGCCCGACGACGCACGGCATCACCATTGACGATGCCGCCGCCGCCGCCTCTTCTCTCTGCAGCATTGCAGGGAGATTGGATCTTCTTCTGTACGCTCGCCGTCGTCGTTCTTTCGCCGTCGGCCAAACTCCGGTGAGTTCCTCTCTCCCTCTGTTCTTCCTCTTTGATGCTTCTCCATAGCTTCTCATTGGTAGCCATATCCGCATAGATCTAGTGCAGTTCCTCTCTGGATTCGACCAGCATTGCTAACAGCGCTCACAGGTGTTCTTCCTTAGAATTTTTACCCTTATTTGTTTCCTGTTTTAACTGGCTCGGTAGATCTTTGATTTCTGCTAACCTTGGGGAGAGTGGTATGCCGGAGAGACTAACCTCCCTCTTTTCTCCGGCCTTGATAGGAATATCATCACGGGACTCCGGCTCTCACGCCTTGTCCCGGCCACTAAGATGGCATCTTCAAGCATGACGGGCACCTCGGCCTCTGAGGAAGATACCTCGGCCCGAGCTCAAGGACGCTCCGGCTGGGAGGGGTCGGAGGTTACTCCGGCCGACCTATCCTGGGTCACCTCCACCAGGAGAGTCCCGGAGGGCGTAGCATGCCGGCTACCAGCAGGAGAAACTGTGCCGGCACCTGAACCTGGCGAACGCGTCGTCTTCATCGCCCACTTCGAGCGTGGCTTCGGCCTGCCGGCATCGGACTTCTTCCGGGACTTCCTTGACACCTACGACCTACAACCTCATCATATCCCGGCCAATGCCGTGATGATCCTCTCCGCCTTCGCTGCTTTTTGCGAGGGCTATGCCGGCATAGTGCCCCTTACTCAAGGCTGGGCGAAGTACTTCCAACTGCGGAAGCAAGTCGTCCAAGAGCCGCCCCGGAGCAAGGACGACCTGCCGGAGACGGCCCAGGAAAAGAAGGACCGCCCCATGACCCTCTGCGGCGCGGCCACCATCATGTCCCGAAAGGGCTCGGACTTCCCCAAGGTGGAACTCCTGGAATCTTGCAAGAAGTGGCAGAAAAGCTTCTTCTACGTCAAGAACACCACCGACGAGGATCTGCTCAACCTGCCGCCATTTGTGGACGAGCCACCCTTGGCTATGACGAACTGGACCTACAACCCGAAGAACTCGGTGATGCCGGTGAATGCGCTTCACCGGGTTAAGGGCGAGCTCCTGGATGCCGGTCTTACTCCTCAAGACCTGGTGGCCTGCTATATAAGCCGGCGCGTCTCCCCTCTGCAGCGCCGGCCGCACAAGATCTGCCAGATGAGCGGGCCAATGGACCCCACCCGGCACTCCACACACGAGCTGACTCCGGCCGACATTCTGCGCCGGATTAAGGATGTCTGCAAGTCCTCTCAGGCCACTTTTGCCTGGGGGCTAGAACCATACAGCCGGGATAGGCCCGCCCCAACGGTAAACCATCTTATCCGATACATAAAGTCCATGTCCGGCACATAGATACTTAAGCCGACACATGTCTATTTGCCGACACATATCATATTGATCCGACATACCTCTTCCACCGGCATATTTCCTTGTCTGAATACTTGACTTTGCTGTTTATACAGAAATTCAGCTTCCAAGCCATGGAGAACTCCCGGATCAAGATCGCGGCGGACCGCACTGTTGCGGATGTTGAAGATCCGGATCATTGGGATAAGCTTCCCAGGAGCACCCGTGCTGCAGCTGCCATGGGTAAGGGCTCTTCATCCCGGCATTATACTCAAGACCGGAGTGAGATTGATTCTGACGAGGAGATCCTGCTGTACTATGACCCGATGCCACTTGCGTATGCCTTCCCAGAAACACCTATTGCTTACGAGTTTCCAATGCCGTCCTCAGCTATCCCGGACGATATGGTTATCGACGCCGCCCCTCTGAACCAGGGACCTCCTTCCACCGGCGGACGTGCCGGCCGGAAGCGAGGGGTGAAGCCCCAGTCCGACACACATCAGAAGTCGAAGAGGCAGAAGGTCGTCGTGCCCATACCGAAGAAACCGAGACCTGTCGCCGCGGGGTAAGTTCCTTCTGCTTGTTTCATTTCCGACATATCTCTTGCTTGCATTATTGACTTGGCGTTTTTTCTCTTTCAGAGCTCCTCTTGCGCCGAAACAAGCTTCTGGCTCGAGTGGCGACCCGAAAGTTACCAAGCCCGCGGCCACTGCTACCTCCGACATACCCTCTGCCAGCCACACGACCTCCCCGGCGCCGGCATCCTCGCCTGCGCCCGACAAGACCTCCTCCCCGGCGAAGGACGTTCCTCCGCCGGAACAAGACACCTCTGCCCCCGACGTCCACATGGACTCGGGGGCTCAACAGGAACCTCCGGCTCCTGATGTCCACATGGACACAGGAGCCCACCAAGAAGCACCAGACTCCGGCGCGCCCACCAGCGACGCCGGCACAACTGAAGACGCCGGAGCAGACATCAAGGGTAAAGGCCCTTTAGTGCCGGAAGTCCGGACTATTCCGGATCCTGCCTCTGCTGGCCAAGATGCACCGGCCGCACCGGAACAGCCCGTGCCCAAAACTCCTTCTGCTGAAACGACTCCTGCACCGGCCAAGACCACAGCGCCGGCCAAGACCTCTGCCCCGGCCAAGTCCGGCACATTGAAGATCCAGCCGACCAAGTCCGGCACTCCATCCGCCGCCACTGCTCCTCCTAAGGCAACGCCTCGGACCAGCTCTGCTCTGGCCCTGCATCTTGGCAGGGCAGCAGCCCGGCCTGGCTACCGGCGCAACTTCTTCGACACGCCAGAACTTGAGGGCATCATCCCCCTAGTGACAAAGAGTGACCAAAGCCTCGGGTCTCTCAAGGAGCGCTGCGAGAAATGGAATGACGCCGGCTCCCTGGACACAGCTGAATCCAAGAAGAAGAAACAGGCCGAAGCTTCGGCCACCGGCAATCCAGCTGATATCCTGGCCGCTAAGCCCATTCCTATTGCCTGCGAACTTCTCAGTCTTCAGCAACGACTTCATCGCCTGGCCGATGCCACCAACGTAAGTCCTTTACATATAGATATCCCCAGTCCCCGAAAATGTCGGCTGTCCGGGATACGGACATCCGGGATTTTCCAAGACCTTTTGCACTTAGCTGCTTTTGCAATTAACTTTCCGACATATGAGCTCGATTCGAGCTTCAAATCCTAGTCACCGAGAGCCGGGATAGGTGCGCAGCACCTGTGCCGGGTCTCTACAATTTCACATCTCAATTATTTTTCAAATCCTCCTGACCGAGATATAAGCTCGATTCGAGCTTCAAATCCTAGTCACCGAGAGCCGGGATAGGTGCGCAGCACCTGTGCCGGATCTCCTATAGCATAAATAGTTCGTATAATCTTCAACTGTACTGGCATGCTTTAGTTATCTCATATCCCTTCAAATCCTAATACTTTTGCAGCGCATGAATAACGCCCGTGCCGACATGTTCCATGACTTGGTGTGCGAGCATCGGAAGCTTTCCGACGCACACAGCAAGCTCCAGCTGGAACTGTCCCAGAAAGGTAATTTCAGCCGACATACCTTGCCCTTCTCAATAGTCCTCTGGCCGGTACATCTTAATATGCCGACACCTAATCTTTGTCTGACATTTGGCAGCTGGTGCCGAAGCACAAGTCACCGAGCTTACCAAGAGAGTGAAGGAACTTACTGGTATGCCGGATCCTCTTAACCTTGAACTAATCCTTCTGTACTTCAAATCCTTTAATCTTTTCACTGTTTTCTTTCTTCAAATCCTTGTTTTGACTTCAAATCTTTTCAGACGAGAAAGCTGCACTGGAGGCACGCCACCAGGACTGTGTGTCCTCAGTGGATGTAGCCAAGCAACTGGACGACCGGGATGCTGGTCACAAGGCCGAGGTTGAGCAGCTGAAGGGCCGGATCACCGAGCTTCTGGACGAAAAGGAACAGAGGGAGGGCCTACTGAAGAAAACCCAGTCCCTGCTTGTCATCTCCGAGACTGATGCCTCCAACGCCCACGCTGAACTGGATAGCCTGAAGGAGCAGGCCACCAAATGGGAGGTTACAGTTGCACAGCTGAATGCCGACCTTGCCAGTAAGCTTCAAATCCTTTCCCTTTATCCTTCCCGACATAGTGTAATTCTCTCCGGCATATTCTCCTTTTGCTAACATTGTTTCTATTCCTCAGACATGTTTCCCGCTTCCGTCGAAGACGTTGAGAGGGCTTTCCAGTTGGATCGAGAAAACCGGGGTGTTCCGGTTGACTCGCCCAACTGGGACATGTCGGAGCAGCTGCTGGCTCTGCAGTCCCGGAAAAACGCCATGACGCTCTACACCGAAGAACTCTTATATGGCGCCCAGGAGGCATTCTCTGCCCTCTGGCCGGGACAAAGGACTCCCACTGATCCCGTCGACCTCGGCAACGATCTGCAGCTGGCCAAGGTTCGCCTCCGGGAGTGGCGAGATTCCGGCGCGAGGGTTGGAGCTGACGAAGCTCTCAGCTACTTCTTGTCCTGGTATGAAAAGGCTGACTTGGAGACTTTGCGCACTGTGCGCGAAGGATCCATCTGGACCATGGATCCGGAACACATCCGGCGCCGACGGGAGCTGGCCCACAGCTATGTGGACTATGCCGACACCGACGCCTTCGTTCGGGATATCCGTGAGCCAGAGAAGAAGGACGATGCCAGGACATCCGCCGCTGCTGAGGGCTCCGACTCCAGCCAGGATAAAGATGAAGCTGAAGAGGCCGACACTGATGTCCCGGAACAGGCATCTGCCCCGTGCGGAGGTGATGGCTCCATTCCATCTGCTGGGTCCGGCACTCCTGAAGCCGACATCTCCACCGCCACTGCTCCACCAGCCGGCGCCTCTGCTTCTGCCCCTGGTCCTTGACTTTGCAGCATAAAAACTTTAAGTTTTATCAGATCCCCGGTATACCGGGTGCAGATGTAATATACACGCTTAATTTCCTTTGGTTTGCTACCTGAACAAGTTTTATCTTGGTTTGCTTGTTACTAATGCCGGATCATCTTTTGGCTAAGTCACCGAGTTGTTTTCCTGTTTCCTCAATTTCACAACCTTGGCTGCTTGTCTACCTCAATTGGCTTTCGACGTATGAGTCTCAAGGTTGCTTCCTCGAACATACAGTACTTTAACTTTGAGACTTAGACTTCAAATCATCCGACACTTTAAATTTTAACTTTAGCTTTAACGAAAATGTCGGTTCGCTTGCTTTGTATTTCCTTAGCCGTTTTCCATGTGTAGACAATCTCCGGCATCTACTCTTGCTAGCCATGAAGCCGGGTTTCGGACAGCAGCTGAGTCGAAGAGTGGCCTTTGGTGCCGACACATTACTAGGCCGACATAGGAAACATTCAAATAAAGCTAGCCGGCATATAACAAAAAACTGTAAATAAACAACAAATATACCTCGGAGCTAGTTACCCGGCTTCTTCGGGATGCCGGTATTTCATTCATTAGTCTTGTGCCGGCACAACACGCCGGCATACAAAGGAAAATATGGAAATACATACATTGTGTTGCTCAGGAGTAAAAGGGGCGCAGTAGAGCTATGTTCCATGGCCTCTTGGTTTCTTCTCCGGACCTGTCCGCCTTATTCTTCTTGGGGTCCTGCGCATCTATAAGATAATAGGCATCATTGTGCAGAGCTCTGCTCACAATGAATGGCCCCTCCCATGGAGGAGTTAACTTATGCCGGCCTTCTGTTCCTTGCTTTAGCCGGAGTACTAGATCTCCCTCTTGAAATCTCCTTGGATTTACCTTCTGCGCATGATAGCGTCCGAGGTTCTGCTGATATACTGCTGTTCTTGACAGAGTTATTTCCCTTGCTTCCTCTAGCAGATCAACATCATTTTCTCTGGCTTCTTTAGCCTCTTCCTCAGTATATAGCACTATTCTTGGTGCATCATGTATTACATCTGTTGGAAGCACAGCTTCTGCTCCATACACCAGGAAAAATGGTGTGTAGCCTGTTGATCTATTCGGAGTTGTTCTTAAACTCCACAGCACTGCTGGCAGCTCATCTAGCCAACATCCCGGAGTTTTCTCCAGGGGCTCTATCAGCCGGGGTTTTATGCCGGATAATACTAGCCCATTCGATCTCTCTACTTGGCCATTGGCACAAGGGTGGGCAACCGACGCAACGTCCAGCCGGATTCCCACTTCCTCACAAAATCTGGCAAATGGCCCTTGGGCAAAGTTTGACCCATTGTCAGTGATGATGCTATGAGGAACACCATATCTCAAGATTATATCCTTTAAGAATTTCACTGCTGTGTGACCATCACACTTGCTTATGGGCTTCACTTCAATCCACTTGGTGAACTTGTCCACCATGACCAGGATATGGGTCATTTTCCCTCTGGCCGGCTTAAAAGCCCCGACCATATCCAGGCCCCAAACAGCAAAGGGCCAGGTTATTGGGATAGTTTTCAGGGCAGATGCCGGCTGATGAATCTGGTGGGCATATCTTTGACACCCATTACATTTCCGGACCAAGTTTTCTGCCTCTTGCAGTGCCGTTGGCCAATAGAAGCCATGCCGGAATACCTTTGCCACCAATGCCCTGGACGAAGCATGGTGACCACACTCCCCCTGGTGAATTTCCCGGAGCATCTCCAGACCCTCCGCAGATTCGACACATCTCTGCAATACTCCAGTGGTACTTCTCTTGTATATTTCTTTGTTGATGATGGTATACGCTTTGGATCTCCTTATAACCCGGCGGGCCTCGGTTTCATCCGCCGGCACTTGACCATCCACCATGAAGTTCATGATAGGACGTGCCCATGAGGGCACTTCCCTGACAGTGAACACTGCCTGATCTATTTCCATCATTTCGACCGACACATAATCGATCTCCATGGGCTGCGAAGTCCCCGGGACTGAAGAATTAGTCCCCGGGTATGCCGGAGCAGTCCCCGGGTATACCGGCACAACCTCTTGGCACATTTTACCCTTGCCTTTAGTTTTGCTCCGGAATACTGTACTAACAGCATATGCCGGCCCAGTCCCCGGGACTGAGGAAACAGTCCCCGGGTTATCCGTCCTGGCTCCGGCATCTATCTCCATTGGAACTGCTTCGTCTGGACCTGGCGGGACATAAATGGAGGATGACTCCGGTGAGGGTTTGATCGATGGCTTCCTCAGATGCTCCAGCGAAATGCCGGGCGGGATTGAATCTCGGGAAGACCCCAGCTTGGATAATGCATCGGCTGCATCGTTCTGAGCCCGGAGAACGTGCCAGAACTCACAACCTTCAAAGTAACCACTTAACTGCTGCACTAGGAAACGGTATGATGCCATGTTAGCATCATGCGCGTCCCATATGCCGGAGCACTGCTGAATCACTAAGTCAGAATCCCCGAAGCACATAATCCGGCGAATTCCTATGTCCTTAGACACCTTCAGGCCATGCACAAGTGCCTCATATTCCGCCACATTATTTGATGCTGCAAAGTGAATCTGCAAGACGTATCTCAGCTGGTCATTCTTTGGTGAACTGAGAACTATGCCGGCACCCAAGCCATGGATTGTCTTGGACCCATCGAAATGCATCCTCCAATAATTGGCATCTGGCAATGGTGGCTCATACTGTATCTCGGCCCAGTCAATAAAGAAATCAGCCAAGACCTGGGACTTGATTGTATCCCTCTTATCGTACTGCGGTGTATATGGTGAAAGCTCTATTGCCCACTTTGCTATCCGGCCGCTGGCATCTTTGTTGCCTATAATTTCCGAGATAGGGGCCTAGGCCACTACCCGGATTGGATGCTCTTGGAAGTAATGCTTGAGCTTCTTGGCCGCCATATAGACACCATAGGTCATCTTCTGATAGTGGGGGTAATTTTGCTTTGAGGTGGAGAGGACTTCACTCAGATAATATACCGGCCGCTGCACGGTTTTGCCTCCTTCCTCTTGCTCTACTACCACCACAGCACTGACAACTCGGTTGGTTGCAGCTATATAGAGCAACATTGGCTCCCGGGGCATCGGAGATGCTAATACCGGCGCTGTTGACAACAACTGTTTCAATTCTTTGAAAGCTGCATCTGCTTGCGTTGTCCAGACAAATGTGTCGGACTTTTTCATCAACTGATATAACGGCAGAGCTTTCTCTCCCAGCCGGCTTATGAAGCGGCTCAGGGATGCGAGGCACCCAGTGAACTTCTGTACTTCCCTCAAATCTGTCGGCAGCTTCATCCTTTCTATGGCACGAATCTTGCCGGGATTCACCTCAATACCCCGGCTGGAAACAAGGAAACCGAGCAACTTGCCCGCCGGCACACCAAAGGTGCACTTAGCCGGATTCAACTTCATCCGGAATCTCCTCAGGTTCCCAAAGGTTTCCCGGAGATCATCTATGAGAGTCTTGCTCTCCTTGGTTTTTATGACGATATCATCGACATATACCTGCACATTTTTATCTATCTGATCGTGCAAACACTTTTGCATACACCTTTGGTAAGTTGCGCCGGCATTTCTTAAACCGAACGGCATAGTGAGATAGCAATAAGCCCCGTATGGGGTAATAAAGGATGTCTTTATTTGATCTGGCTCATACAAGGGGATCTGGTGGAAACCAGAATAGGCATCTACAAATGATAACAGTTCACATCCGGCTGTGGAATCAATCACTTGATCGATCCGAGGGAGCGGGAATGGATCTTTAGGACATGCCTTATTCAAGTTGGTGTAATCAACACACATCCGCCATACTTTCACTATGGCGGGCTCGTCTTTCTTCTTTTCCACCAAAACCGGATTAGACACCCAATCCGGATGAAGTACTTCCTTGATAAAGCCAGAGGCTAAGAGCCTGGCCACTTCCTCCCATATGGCTTTCCTTCTATCGCCGGCATTCCGCCGGAGCGGCTGCTTCACTGGCTTAGCATCGGGTCTCACGTGCAATGCGTGCTCAGCCAGCTCCCTCGGCACACCTTGCAGGTCCGAAGTAGACCATGCAAAGATATCCCGATTCTCACGGAGGAAGCTGATGAGCTCGCTTTCCTATTTGGGATCCAAACTTGCCCCAACCAGGGCATGGCGCTCCGGGAAAGCTTCATCCAGAGGCACCTTTTTGACTTCCTTACTCACTTGAAAAGAAACGCTGCCACCGGGATTTGTCATGCCCGGCATAGATTTGCCGGCCACGACCGTCTCAGCAATCTCCACTGCTCGCTTGAGCCTCTTCCTCTCCTCTGCAATGATCAGAGTCTCGGCCAGATTGGATCCGGCGGTGGCACATGCCATCGAACGCTTGTAATCACCAATGATGGTGATCACTCCTTTGGGTCCCGGCATCTTCATCTTCAGATACGCCACATGCGTAGAGGCCATGAATTTTGCCAGTGCCGGTCTACCCAGCAAAGCATGGTAGGGGCTCTCCAGATCAACCACCTCGAACATGAGGTTTTCCACCCTGCAGTTATCCCGGCTGCCAAACATCACATCCATCCGGATCTTGCCCATCGGCGCACACGAAAGTCCCAGCACAATGCCGTGGAACGTGGTCTTGCTCGGTTCCAGCATATTTTCCTTGATTCCCAGCTTCTCCATCGTATCCCGATACATGATGTTGATGCTGCTTCCATTATCAATGAGGACCTTGCTGAATCTTACGTTATTAGCCGGCCCGACGAATGTCGGATCCATCACCAGAGCATATCCGCCGGGATTTGGCATGATCCGGGGATGATCTGCCCTGTCCCAACCAACAGCCTGGTCAGACCAGTACATCAGCTTTGGCACAGCCGACATAACGGCATTCACCTCCAGACACCGCCGGTACAAGCTCTGCTTGTCTGTTCTCTCGGTCTCAAAGACCATATAGCTCTGATCATACTCCTTGTACTCATTCCGGCCCGCTCCTGGGCCTCCGGCGTTATATTCCGGATTATAGCTCTGGTCAACTTGATTTACGCCGGCATTTCCGGCGTTGCTCTGATTCCCAGGATTAACCGGCCTAGGTGGGACTGCAATCGTATTGGCACCTGTCAACGGCGATGGAGCTGCCGGGACAGAGGGTCTAGCCGGTCCCCAGGGACCTGCACGACCTGCTAATATGTCGTCCAGCCACGAACAGTTCCTTGTCAAATGGTTTGCCGGCTTTCCCGGCTGGAATGTGTGGAACACACAAGGCTTGTCCATGGCAAGACCCACAGTATACTTCGGCCACTGCTTCTTCTGGATGCCGGCGGCTCCGCCGGCATTCTTGTTGGTCCAGACATTCTTCTTCTGGAACGGCTGTGCTTGCTGCTGCGGCTGCTGCTGAGGCTGCTGATAGTCCTCATATCTCGGACGCTGGCTACTGCCGGCGCCCCCTTGCTCTTCCTCCACAGCTGCAACTTGTGCTGCCCCATACCGGTGATCCGGCCTTTCATCTCTTCTCTTGTTCCGGTTATCAGTGCGATAATATTGCCCTGATCTCCCGGCATTGCTGGTGTTCCCCTGGGTTTGCCCCTGTCCTTGTGAATCGAGACTGGGCTGCATGGGATCTCCCAGAGCATAACTATCAGCGATCTTGATTGTTTCGGCCAGCGTGGCCGGCATTTGCCTCTGAAGCTTTTGCCACAGCATGGTGCCATGCCGGCACCCATGAGCGAACCACATGATGGCCTGCTGCTCATTGATTCCTTCGCAGGAATTGCGCAACGTGCACCACCTGGTCAGATAGTCATGGTCAGTCTCATTCACTCCTTGCCGGCAGTTAGCCAGCTGCTGCGGACGGTTGGGCCTCTTGTATGTACTGGTAAAGTTCGACACAAACTGCTCTTCGAAATCAATCCAGCCGTTGATACTCCCGGCCGGCAAATTATTCAGCCATATCCTGGCTGGACCTTCCAACATCTGCGGCACATATCGTACCGCCCATCTGAGGTTTCCTCCGGCGATGTTCACCGCTGTGGAGTAATCCTCCAACCAATCTTCCGGCTTCGTACTGCCATTATATGTCCTCGCGCCACGCGCGAGCTGGAAGAAGTAAGGCACCGGCTCCCCCATAATCCGGGGTCCGAAACACATAGGGCCCGGAGCTCCTTGTCTCTCCACCAACTCTGATTGGTGGATCTTGTCCAGCTTGAAACGTGCATCATTGGCTTCCAAGGACCGAGGTCCAAGCCGGGATGCTATTGGGCCTGCGATCATCTGCTGCTGCTGCTCCGGCTGATGCTGCTCACTATGCCGGCCTTGCTGGTGCTGCTGCTGATATCCCGCCCTGGCAAGGGCGGAATTGCCGTCATCCTCTCGATGTCCCGGATGGCCTGCACCCTGCTGCTGCGCTGCACCTCCGGCGCCCTGTTGCTGACGCCGGGCTGCACTGTTACTCCGGCCACCACCGGCCGCGCCTGCTTCATGCCCGGCCGGCACACTCTGGCCGGGCTTCTTGCTGCCGACATACTTGTCAGCTTGGCCGACATTCTTCTGCACCATCGCCTGCTTTCCGGCGACAGCCGGATTGTACACCTGGATCTGCTTGTCCCGGCGGCCAGAGGTCACACTTCCGGCACGCCGGGCGCTAGGATGTGGGGACGAGGCTTGGCCCCTCGACCTCGCACCGGCACCTCCCGCCGACACAATGTACTGAGACGCCCCGGCACCCGGGTTTGCCTTCTTAAAGGCCTCCTGCTGCTTTGTAGCTTCAGACAAAAGTTGGTTAAGCCGGGCTTGCTGCTCACGCAGTGCTTCGCCGGATAAACAAGATAAATCCTTAGCTACCTCGGCCGCCGCTCTAAGGTTCTTTACTGGCGAACTATAGACTACCTTAGGCACAGTACTAGTTGCGGTATGACTCTTATCTCTAGCATCTTTTCCTATCTCAGCATTAAGATTTCTGCCTCTAGTTCTAACCTCTTCTATCCGGCTAGGCCGGATTACTACAGGAGTAAAACCATGGGCTGCCTCATACTCACGGAGTTGCCGGTTAAACCGTTCGCGCTCCTGGTTCATGGCCAGGGCCTCGTCGACGAGGGCCTGACGAGATCCCTCCAGGACCTCCCTTGTCTGCTCCGGATCAACGCCGGATCGCACCGGCTCGAGAAGCCGGTCGATGATGGGAAGAAGAACCTCGCCCCTAGCCGGCACACCGGAAGTGCCGGCCAGGTTCTCCGCACGCTCCAACGGAGGACGCGCCGACCTCTTGACCTTCGGCGGCTCCGGAGGAGAAGCTCCGGCCGCTGCTGCTTTGCCGGCATCTTCCGCCGGTGGCACGGATGTGCCGGCCATCATCACCTCAGCCGGCTCTACTGAGCGAGCGCTACGCCCAGCGTGAGCCAGCCGATGTGACGGAGGATCCGACGCCACCAGCACCTCCTTCCTGCAAATTCTCTCAGTCCCCACGTACACCTCGTGGGAACCGAAAGACATAATCCGGCCATCCCTGGGGAACGGCCGGCCACCGAGACAACCGGCGTTGTCACTGACGAAACTGAGCGAGCCTAGCCTCTGGACGAGGCCAGAGACCACGCGCACTCCCGAAGCTGCTATCACAGACCCCGTCCGAATGAACACTCCGCCCAGCATATCGATCTGCCCCACGGTGGGCGCCAGATGTCGTCGTGGTGAAACAACATATGCCATAGGATGGCTTAAATGGGGGCCGAACTAGATGCTGGAGGATTCGGGAGAGGGGAACGAGCTAAAAAGCACGACAGAAAGAGGCACTGATCTACCCAGGTTCGGGGCTCTCGTAAGGAGATAACACCCCTACTCCTGCTCTACTGATTGTATATTTGGGTCGATGTAGTACACAACAATGGTGCTTCCAAGCTCTCTGCTAGAGAAGGAAGATGAACTGCTAAGTGTAGGAACACAGAGTGACCAACCCTTTACCAGGGCTCCCTATGCCACCTTATATAGTGGTGGCCAGGGTTACAACGGTCATACAAGACCACAAGACACGGGCTACACTCCAAACAGGAGCTGGTGACGATGGCAGAGACCCTTGACTTCGCCCCTGATTGCTCTCGATGGGACGCCATATCCCTGTACCTTGTACCTCTTGAACTGTGGCCTTACCTCTGTGCGGTAAGCTCGTACTTGTGCACAGTGAGGGTAGGTAACCTCCACTGTGCACCCTGCCATCTTACTCTGCTACCATGCTTGGATGTTTTCTTCCTTGATTGTAGGGATGTGACACCTTGGTTGACTTAAGTATCCCGGATATGACCGTTGGCCATACCCAGGACTTATATGCCGGACCAACGACCTACGAGGGTCGAGTAATCCGGCCTCCCCTGCTCCTGCACAACACACCAAATGGTTAGGCCGGCATATCTAAGTATATGCCGGCACACATATACCAGTATTCCGGCTATACCGGCATATCCAAGTATTAGCCGGGATACACACATATGCCGGCCTGGCCGATGCTCTCATATTCCGGCCAGGCCCTTTCTTGATAACCAGACACAAATCAACCATAGACTTTGTGTCTTTCTAGTCTCTTGACCCTACCGGGGGTTATCACCCCGACAGAATGCAATAGTAAAGCTAGGCATTTGGAGTATGATTCAAAAGATGGCTTGCCTTGGTTGGCAAAGTGTCCGGGGTATTCTTCTTCTTCTTGATAATATCCCCCCTCAATATCCTCCGCAGCAATACTAGCGTCTAATAACGAAGCCAACACAAAACACACAATCACTACACAATGCTAACAACACACCAAGCACACATTTTTGTTTGCTAACAAAAGCATTCATGTTGCATTTTATGGCGTTGGATTGCAAGTTATTCTTCCAAGTGTGCATTGAGGGTGCAAGTTAAATTTTCTACCATATGTCATGGGTTGTTTACCTTTTTGGAGTATGGTTAAGTAACTAGGGTTAATAGGGCTAGTTCAAGTGGGGAGGGATTAACTAAGTGGATTGGTATTGAGGGAAACACTAATCTAGTGCATCTTAGAGATCTATCATTTTATGCTACAAGGTAGCATTGGGTTAGGTCTAAATGGGCACCACTAACAAGGTTTGGGTTGATTAGGGTTTACTAAACAGTAAGGGAGGTCATTGGTGAGTTCACAATTTAAATTTCAGGATTTTAGGAGGCTTAAACAAATTTCTAGAAATCTTCTATGATTAATAAAGCTATGGTCACACTATTCATATCTAATTAAATTTCTAATTCAAATTGAATTCCAATCAGTCCTACAGTGTAGAGCATTTTACAAGCTTTCCAACGCATATTTATTTGCTAGAAAAGGATTTGTAAAACTCTTGGAATTTAAGTTTGAAAAACATATCTGAAACAATTTTGAATTAATTCGAAAAGGCGGGAGAATAAATAAAAATGAAACGGACCGATTTCTAACCTAACAGGCCGATTCTGAACAGAACCCGAATGGGCCGGCCCAGAAAACGTTTCGCACGGGGCGGGATTTGTTTTAAAACAAACTGACAGGTGGGGCCGTCGTGTCAGGTGACTTAAGTTCCCCGAACCGGTACGCGACCGATCGATCTAGATCGAACGGCACACAGCCATCGTGCTCGACGGAGGGGGGCGGAGCTCACCTGCGAGCAGTGAAGACGACGATGGCGACGGCGGCGTGCGTAGAGGAAGAAGAACTGGACGGCGAGGGGTGGAAACGACTCCGGCGTGGCTCCTCCTCCGATTCCCAGCGGCGGCTTGCTCCCGGGTGGTCGAACGCGGCGGCGCTCTCCGCGTCCAGTACCTCGCCGGCGTTGCAGGCGTCGACGAACCAGAGCGAGAGGGAGGGAGAGATGGTGTCTGGGCGGTAGCCTGGAGTGGTGCGCGTCTCCTCATTTGATCGGCGGGGGTTTAAATAGGCCTGAGCGTCGGGGGAGAGGGTGTCCAGAAGCTCGCCGGAACGGGGGCCCTGGGCGCGTGCGTCGAGTGACACTAGGCACGGCGGCCTTGCTCGCATGCTGGGGGGCTTTGGTCTCGGCTGCGGCGTGCTGTGGGTCGGTGCTGGCGAGGGCAGGGTGGTCGGCGACGTGCAGAATGCTGGGAAGAAGAGAGGGGGGGGTCCTGGGTGCTGCCTCCTCTTCTCCTCCCTTTCTCACGGCTCGGGTCGGGGCAGGGGGTGCTGGGCTCGACCGAGGCATCGTCCAGGAGCATGGCAACAGGGTTTGGGCGAGCAAGAACAGTGATCTTCACAGTGAATCAAGATTTGCTCGATTTCATCTGCCAGGTGTTCGACGAATTGCCCGCAAGAGATTTAAATTTGAATTTTTGAAATTTTCCACTTTGGGTGATCAACATATTGGCCAAGGTTTCCAGTCATATTTTTGTTACAAAGAAATGTTGAGTTTTGCAGAAATCTTATTTCGAATTTGAGGTTTGGTCACTGATTCAGATTCAAACTTTGACAGAAGTTTGAGTGATGTTCTGATTTGAATTTTTAGCAGCAACTACTTGGTTGAGTTAGTATGTGACTTGGTTAAGCTCAACTCACTGGCCCAACACTGAGGTGAGTTACAGATTTCTTAATCCAAGGGCTCAAAGTAGGGTAGTCAAACAGATTTCCTAGATCATCTTATTCTTCTCTTTTTCTTTCTTTCTTTTGTTTCTTCTTTCTTTGGTTCTTATAATTATTCTCACTTGCTTCTGTTGGTTAGGTTAGAATTAACTAACCATTGCCCAACAAATAATAACACACATGAAATCATACAAATCATATAATGGAAAATACATGTATGCATGAAATAATAGATAAAAAGTTTTATCTGGGTCCAAAATTTGGTATTTTAATTAATAAGAAGTGGACTACAATTTCTGAGTTGTTACAATCTTCCCCCCTTAAAAAGAATCTCGTCCCCGAGATTCACTAGTTAAGAACTGAAAAGATTCGGAAACTCTTTCTGAAGGTAATCTTCTCGTTCCCAAGTGGCTTCATCTTCGGTGTGATTACTCCACTGGACTTTCAGAAACTTGATGCTTCGGGTTCGAGTGGTTCGATATGCTTCCTCGAGGATACGGGTAGGTACTTCACGATAGGTCAAATCCTTGTTGATGTCCACAGAACGGTGATCAATATTCTTGAAGATTTCTGGCTTCTCCGGCACTTCAAGACATTTCCGAAGTAAAGACACGTGAAAGACATCGTGTACTTCAGACAATTCAGGGGGCATTTCTAACTGATAAGACACTTCTCCTCTGCGGTCGAGTATCTTAAAGGGTCCGATATATCTTGGTGCAAGCTTTCCTTTTACTTGGAATCTTTGCATTCCCTTGAGAGGTGATACTCTAAGATAAACAAAGTCTCCACTCTTGAAAGTCAGTTCTCGACGTCTCTTGTCAGCATAACTCTTCTGTCTAGACTGGGCTGCTTTGAGGTAATCACAAATCCTGCGAACTTTCTCCTCAGCTTCTTGCAAAATGTCAGGTCCAAATATCTGACTGTCTCCGGTTTCAGACCAATTCAAAGGGGTATGACACTTTCTTCCATATAAAGCTTCAAATGGGGCCATTTGCAAACTGGCCTGATAACTGTTGTTGTAGGAAAACTCCGCGAAGGGCAGACAATCTTCCCACTTAGCTCCATAGGCTAGAACACAGGCTCTCAACATATCTTCAAGTATTTGGTTCACCCTTTCAGTCTGTCCATCGGTCTGAGGGTGGTAAGCTGTGCTAAAGGCTAATTGGGTTCCCAAGGCTTGATGCAAACTTTTCCAAAATCTCGAGGTGAATTGGGTTCCTCGATCGGAAACTATGGTTTTAGGGATTCCATGCAAACTGACAATTTTGGATAGATAAAGATCTGCCAGCTGTCCTGAGGTATAAGTGGTCTTGACAGGAATAAAGTGGGCAACTTTGGTCAGTCTATCCACAATGACCCAGATAGAGTCATTTCCACGGCTAGACCTTGGAAATCCAGTGATGAAATCCATTCCAACAGATTCCCACTTCCATTCCGGAACTTGCAAAGGTTGCAGCAATCCCGCAGGACGTTGATGTTCAGCCTTGATTCTTTGACAAATATCACACTTAGAGATGAACGATGCAATCTCACGCTTCATTCCATGCCACCAAAATTGTTCCTTTAAATCTTGATACATCTTAGTTCCACCAGGGTGAATGGAGTAAGGTGTCTCATGGGCTTCCTTCATGATCATCTCCTTCAATTCTGAATCAGCAGGCACACAAATACGTCCTTTATACCAAAGAACTCCTTGATCATCTTCCTCAAATCCTGGCACCTTGCCGAAACTAATTCGGCGCTTGATTCCGTCAATACTCTCGTTTCCCTTCTGGGCTTCTTTGATTTGGCTCATCAAGGTGGGTTGAAACTCAAGGTTGGCTAAGAATCCTTGACTGACTAGTTCCAATCCAAATCTTTCAAACTCTTGGTGCAACATAGGTTGCTCTTCCTTGATCATCATATTTAATGAGCATGGCTTCCTACTCAACACATCGTCCACTACATTGGCCTTACCAGGGTGATAGTGAATTTCCAGATCATAATCCTTAATCAACTCTATCCATCTTCTTTGCCTCATGTTCAACTCCTTCTGGGTGAAGATATACTTCAAACTCTTGTGATCAGTGTAGATCTCACAACGGTTACCCATAAGATAGTGCCTCCAGGTCTTCAGAGCTAGAACTACGGCTGCGAACTCCAGATCATGGGTTGGATAGTTTTCTTCATGAGGTCGAAGCTGCCGAGAGAGGTAAGATATGACTTTGCCTTCTTGCATCAATACACAACCAAGTCCAAGTTTGGAAGCGTCGCAATAGACATCAAAGTTTTTGGTGATATCGGGCATGGTTAGGATGGGTGCGGTCACCAACCGCTTCTTGAGCTCTTGAAAACTTTCTTCACACTTAGGGGTCCATTCAAACTTCTTGTCCTTCTTCAACAGTTGGGTCATTGGCCGGGCAATGCTTGAAAATCCTTCAACAAACTTGCGGTAATATCCCGCTAATCCGAGAAAACCTCTAACCTCAGTTTGAGTGGTAGGGGCTTCCCAATCCTTGACCGATGTGATCTTCTTTGGGTCCACCGACACTCCTCCAGCTGATAATACATGGCCTAGGAATCCAACTTCCTTCAGCCAAAACTCACACTTACTAAACTTGGCATAGAGCTGATGCTCTCTCAGAGTCTCTAGGATTAATCTCAGATGGGTTGCATGCTCTTCTTCGGACTTGGAGTAGATAAGAATGTCATCAATGAAAACAACAACAAACTTATCCAAATACTCCATAAAAACCTTATTCATGAGATTCATGAAATAAGCAGGGGCATTGGTTAATCCAAAGGACATTACGGTGTACTCATACAATCCGTACCGGGTAGTGAAGGCTGTCTTAGGTATATCCGTTGCACGGATCTTTAGTTGATGGTATCTAGTTCTAAGGTCTATCTTTGAGAAGACTCGAGCTCCGGTCAGTTGGTCAAACAAATCTTCAATCTTTGGGAGAGGATACTTGTTCTTGATGGTCACATCGTTTAGCTTGCGGTAATCAGTGCACAGTCGGCTGGAACCGTCACTTTTATCCACAAACAAAACAGGTGATCTCCAAGCAGAAGAACTTGGCTGAATCAATCCTTTACTCAAAAGGTCATCCAACTACTTCTTCAACTCTACTAGTTCAGCTGGGTTCATACGATAGGGTCGTTGGGCTATAGATCCAGTTCCGGGGATAAGCTCAATGATAAACTCAATATCCCGATCCGGTGGCATTCCGGGTAGCTCATCGGGAAAAACATCCGGATATTCACAGACGATGGGAACTTGCTCTAAAGTTGGTCCTGAGATACTCTTATGACACCGGGTGGTTTGGGGTGGTTTTACGGACACATGCTTTACCACAATTCCAGTGCTACTCTTCATGGTGATGGTCTTCTTGGCACAATCTATTACTCCTTGATGGGAAGACATCCAATTCATACCGAGAACTACTTCCAAACCTTTGGTTCCCAACACTATCAAATTGGCTAAGAAAGCTATTCCATGAATTTCAATAGGAACTGCCAAACAGTTCCACTCAGCCCTTGTGGTTGACCCTGGTATTTGTACTAACATGGCATGTTTCATAGGGGTTGGGTGAAGTCCACTTTTATCAACAAATAACTTGGTAACAAACGAGTGTGAAGCTCCAGAATCAAACAGAACTCTTGCATGAACTGAATTAACAGGGAACATACCAAGCACAACGTCGGTTGCTTCCTGAGCTTCTTCAACATTCATGTGATTCAGACGGCCTCGAGAGTGAGGTTGGTTCCTTGGGGGATAATTCTTGCCATTTCCAACACGGCGCTGCTGCTGCGCAGGAGCAGTGGTCTTGGATGCATCATTCAGCTTCTTGGGGCACTCATTGGAGTAGTGCCCTTTGAGTCCGCACTCATAACAGGTAACACCAGACTTGTCACCCGGCTTGGGTAACACAAGGGCGCCATTTGGCCTTGGAGTATGGGTGTTGAAGTTGTTGCCACTAGGTCTTGGAGGTGCACGGTTGAAGTTGTTGCCGGGCGGACGGTTGGGATAGTTCGGACGTGGAGCAGGTGCAGATGGCCTCATAGGTCTAGGGGTGAAACCCATGGGTGGATTTCCCCTTGGCTTCTGCGAGTTGCTTGAGTTGCCTTGATACATCATACGGCGCTTGCGGTTCTCTGCAGCTTGCTTGAGTTTGCCTTCCATCTGAATGGCAGAGTCAACCAGTGACTCCAGGTCTGCAAAGTGAATACTGACCAAGACACATTGCGTCTCATCATGAAGTCCATCCAGAAACCTTTCTTGCTTCTTCTCAGTGGTGTTGGTGTCATCTGGGGCATACCTAGACAAGGTAAGGAACTTGTCACGGTAATCCACCACAGATAGGGAACCTTGCTTTAGATTTCTGAACTCATCTCTCATCCTTTTAACTAATCCCAAAGGAACATGGGCCTTGCTAAACTTGCTCTTGAACTCCTCCCAAGGCATCACATACCCTTGGGCTTGCATTGCACGAGTGCTATCCCACCAACCTCTTGCTGCTCTAGCAAGATAGTGGGTGGTGTACAACACCTTCTCATTTTCACCAACTTTGGCGACTGCCAAATTGTTCTCCATAGTGCGAAGCCAGTCATCCGCATCTAAGGGTTCTTCAGACTTAGTGAACATAGGAGGGTTGGTGTTTTGGAAATTCCTTAACTTGGATCGGTGATCACCATTGCCATTGTTTTCTCCTTCACCATTGCCATTGCCATTGCCATTGTTGTGGTTCATTGCCATCTGGGTTAATTGCTGAAGAGTGGCCAAATTAGCTTGGCGCTCAGCTCGGGCTGCTTCCCGGTCTTCCATGATCAACCTTAGCAGTTCTGCCATTTCCGGGTTCGGGGGTGGGGGTGCTCGTGGCATCTGAAGATAAGGTGTGTAAGACAAGAGGGAAAAACTAATTTTGCTAAGATTTAAAGGTAACATGGATGATGCAATTTTTGTCTTACTAAGGCCTTAAGGGCCAAATTAATATTTCATTCAACACTCATCAAACATATCATACATACGAGTTCACACATTACAAATAGTTTACATCAAATCATTGCGACTCGTCTACTAGAGAGGGGGATACAACTCACACCTACACGAAGTGAAAAATGAAGTGGAACTTATAACTAGATAACATGTGGATCCCTGATCTAAACATCAGACTCCTCGGGGTCTTCCTCCTCATCACTCACAATGAATCCATTATGCCCACCATCCTCCGGATCATCAAGGTCCTCCATGAAATCATCCTCATCACTAATGAGGGCAGTATCCTCCTTGCGGAGATCAATGCCTTCCTCCTCACCAAGGTGATCCTCTAGACTCTCAATGTACTCAGTCAACTCCGCCACATTGGCCTTCAACTCCTCAATGTCCTGATCCTTCTCATCGCGCTGGCGACGAAGACTCTTGCGCTCCTTCGCAAGTATCCTGATAGTGCTCCTCGCCTCCACCAGTGCGAAGTGGTCAAGGTTGTCCTTGGTACGGGCACGATCGGCCTCCTACTGAGTGGAGTACAGCAAGAAGTCCATGTGATCGATGTAGGTACTCGGCTCATTTTGCCCTGGCATGTTCGCGGGACGCCCGTCCGCATCACGCCGAGCAAAGTTCCTAAAGCGCTCCCCCTGGACCTCCTCAACATGCAGTCCGCATAAGCGGGCGTGCATCTCCTGCATACCTCGGACCAAACCATCGGCCCAAGTGTTCTCCACAAGCTCAAACTTGACCCTTGGAGAACTCAAATTTCCCTTCTTGCCACGGCAACTGGCCCTGATAAGCCACCGTAGCTCTCCATCTGGGTGCTCATTGAGCACGGCTCCCTTGAACTCCGGATACAAACGATCCAGGAACAAGGTCAGGGTGGTGAGGTCGCGCTCGAAACAAAGGCTGCCACCATGGGCCAACTGGTAGTGCTCAACGAATACCGGGGCCATCTACAAAATTTTAGATTAGATTAAGTTAGTGATCAACTCAAGTGTGCAAAATTTTAAGTAGGCAAAAACTGAAGTAGGTATCAAACTTTGCAAATAGAGAGGAAAGACTAAGCAATTTTGCAACCATTACTTATATCTTTGCTTTTACCAAGGTTTCATTTAACGCCCATTCTAACTAAGGTCTCCTATGGTCAGCCTAGGCTCTGATACCAACTTGTGACGACCTCAAATTTGATACAAATTCGAAGTGCCCGTTATGTATTCCACCGCAATCCCAGAACCATTGTTGCGATATACATAACGTAGTTGGTAACCAGTTCCATAGACATTACAATATGAGGGTTCAAATACAATGGTCATAGTGACCAAGTTCATATTACAACACCATATAGCAGCGGAAATAACGTCTTCGGGTCCATTCCTTCACCTACAGGCAATGGCGACTCATGGAGACGAGCTTAGTTCTGGTACTCTTCTTCATACCCTTCCTCCTGATACTCCTCCCCAAAGTCTGGCCAAGTTGATAGCCAGGGACACAGCCATGAGTACATTGGATGCACTCGCAAACCATCTTATAAGTGAAATGATGAAATAGATATGCAAGGTTTATATGGTGGACTAAGCACTAAGTTGATTTGCAAAAGCTATTTTTATTTCCCAAGAATGTTCATTGGTAGAAAAGAAGTTTAGTTCTCTAAGTTCAATCTAGAGAGGAACTTCAGGTGTGTCAACATCAATGTCAAGTCAAGTCATTCACCATGTTCACCATTTTTACTTTTATTCTTGACAAAAGTCAAGTACAGCTTGCCAACTGTCCATGACCGCGGGCGCGGCTATTCGAATAGTTTGAAAACCTCTGCAGAGGGGTACACTTTACCCACAAGATTCGATACATCTGCCGGGAGAAATCCACGGATCGACATACACAAGTATGCGGGGTTCAGATAATCAAACAAACTCTTTCACTTGCCTACCTTAGTATGGGGATCCTCCCTACGAGTCCAGATACGGAATGGAACTCATAGTTTTTCCAGCTATAGAGTGCTATATTTTGGACTCCCATAGACTGTGGTATCCTCCGTCACAGCTATGGCAGTCCCGGCTTCGGAAGCGTCCCCTCGGGGTCCACGCTTCTATAAGTTCAAATGAGGTCTCCCATACTAAAACAAACAAGCTACGGACTAAGCCCCTTCCCATTCAGGGGTAATGTGGTCGTACGGTATGGTTGGCTCCCATAGTACATCACTCGTTGTCATTGAGAAATATATTTCATAGTTCTTAATCAAGATTAATTTCTTTCATAAAGCCATCATGTAGGAGCAATCTCCAATTCAAGTTTCAAGTTCAAGTCACCACTTTTCAAACAGAGTTCCCCTTATAGACGACCTCAATATTATTAGCGACTAAGCAACTACAATGCGTGATGATACCACTAAATATGGTTGGATAAACTCAACTTGATGCTCTTGCTAAGCACGATATCACTATACCTCTATCATTCTACTCTAGCAATTCAATCATTTAATTTACTTAAAACAAGTAGAATGCAATAGTAAAGCTAGGCATTTGGAGTATGATTCAAAAGATGGCTTGCCTTGGTTGGCAAAGTGTCCGGGGTATTCTTCTTCTTCTTGATAATATCCCCCCTCAATATCCTCCGCAGCAATACTAGCGTCTAATAACGAAGCCAACACAAAACACACAATCACTACACAATGCTAACAACACACCAAGCACACATTTTTGTTTGCTAACAAAAGCATTCATGTTGCATTTTATGGCGTTGGATTGCAAGTTATTCTTCCAAGTGTGCATTGAGGGTGCAAGTTAAATTTTCTACCATATGTCATGGGTTGTTTACCTTTTTGGAGTATGGTTAAGTAACTAGGGTTAATAGGGCTAGTTCAAGTGGGGAGGGATTAACTAAGTGGATTGGTATTGAGGGAAACACTAATCTAGTGCATCTTAGAGATCTATCATTTTATGCTACAAGGTAGCATTGGGTTAGGTCTAAATGGGCACCACTAACAAGGTTTGGGTTGATTAGGGTTTACTAAACAGTAAGGGAGGTCATTGGTGAGTTCACAATTTAAATTTCAGGATTTTAGGAGGCTTAAACAAATTTCTAGAAATCTTCTATGATTAATAAAGCTATGGTCACACTATTCATATCTAATTAAATTTCTAATTCAAATTGAATTCCAATCAGTCCTACAGTGTAGAGCATTTTACAAGCTTTCCAACGCATATTTATTTGCTAGAAAAGGATTTGTAAAACTCTTGGAATTTAAGTTTGAAAAACATATCTGAAACAATTTTGAATTAATTCGAAAAGGCGGGAGAATAAATAAAAACGAAACGGACCGATTTCTAACCTAACAGGCCGATTCTGAACAGAACCCGAACGGGCCGGCCCAGAAAACGTTTCGCACGGGGCGGGATTTGTTTTAAAACAAACTGACAGGTGGGGCCGTCGTGTCAGGTGACTTAAGTTCCCCGAACCGGTACGCGACCGATTGATCTAGATCGAACAGCACACAGCCATCGTGCTCGACGGAGGGGGGCGGAGCTCACCTGCGAGCAGTGAAGACGACGACGGCGACGGCGGCGTGCGTAGAGGAAGAAGAACTTGACGGCGAGGGGTGGAAACGACTCCGGCGTGGCTCCTCCTCTGATTCCCAGCGGCGGCTTGCTCCCGGGTGGTCGAACGCGGCGGCGCTCTCTGCGTCCAGTACCTCGCCGGCGTTGCAGGCGTCGACGAACCAGAGCGAGAGGGAGGGAGAGATGGTGTCTGGGCGGTAGCCTGGAGTGGTGCGCGTCTCCTCGTTTGATCGGCGGGGGTTTAAATAGGCCTGAGCATCGGGGGAGAGGGTGTCCAGAAGCTCGCCGGAGCGGGGGCCCTGGGCGCGTGCGTCGAGCGACACTGGGCACGGCGGCCTTGCTCGCGTGCTGGGGGGCTTTGGTCTCGGCTGCGACGTGCTGTGGGTCGGTGCTGGCGAGGGCAGGGTGGTCGGCGACGTGCAGAATGCTGGGAAGAAGAGAGGGGGGTCCTGGGTGCTGCCTCCTCTTCTCCTCCCTTTCTCACAGCTCGGGTCGGGGCAGGGGGCGCTGGGCTCGACCGAGGCATCGTCTAGGAGCATGGCAACAGGGTTTGGGCGAGCAAGAACAGTGATCTTCACAGTGAATCAAGATTTGCTCGATTTCATCTGCCAGGTGTTCGACGAATTGCCCGCAAGAGATTTAAATTTGAATTTTTGAAATTTTCCACTTTGGGTGATCAACATATTGGCCAAGGTTTCCAGTCATATTTTTGTTACAAAGAAATGTTGAGTTTTGCAGAAATCTTATTTCGAATTTGAGGTTTGGTCACTGATTTAGATTCAAACTTTGACAGAAGTTTGAGTGATGTTCTGATTTGAATTTTTAGCAGCAACTACTTGGTTGAGTTAGTATGTGACTTGGTTAAGCTCAACTCACTGGCCCAACACTGAGGTGAGTTACAGATTTCTTAATCCAAGGGCTCAAAGTAGGGTAGTCAAACAGATTTCCTAGATCATCTTATTCTTCTCTTTTTCTTTCTTTCTTTTGTTTCTTCTTTCTTTGGTTCTTATAATTATTCTCACTTGCTTCTGTTGGTTAGGTTAGAATTAACTAACCATTGCCCAACAAATAATAACACACATGAAATCATACAAATCATATAATGGAAAATACATGTATGCATGAAATAATAGATAAAAAGTTTTATCTGGGTCCAAAATTTGGTATTTTAATTAATAAGAAGTGGATTACAATTTCTGAGTTGTTACAGGGCTGCCTTGAGGTACTCACGAATCATGCGAACCTTCTCTTCAGCTTCTTGCAGAATGTCTGGTCCAAATATCTTACTGTCTCCAGTTTCAGACCAATTCAAAGGGGTACGACACTTTCTTCCATATAAAGCTTCAAAGGGGGCCATTTGCAAACTGGCTTGATAGCTGTTGTTGTAGGAAAATTCCGCGAAAGGCAGACAATCTTCCCACTTAGCTCCATAGGCTAGAACACAGGCTCGCAACATATCTTCAAGTATTTGATTCACCCTTTCAGTCTGTCCGTCAGTCTAAGGGTGGTAAGCTGTGCTAAAGGCTAATTTGGTTCCCAAGGCTTGATGCAAACTTCTCCAAAATCTTGAGGTGAATTGGGTTCCTCGATCAGAAACTATGGTTTTAGGGACTCCATGCAAACTAACAATTCTGGATAAATAGAGGTCTGCCAGCTGTCCTGAGGTATAAGTGGTCTTGACAGGAATAAAGTGGGCAACTTTGGTCAGTCTATCCACAATGACCCAGATAGAGTCATTTCCGCGGCTAGACCTTGGAAATCCAGTGATGAAATCCATTCCAACTGATTCCCACTTCCATTCCGGAACTTGCAAAGGTTGTAGCAGTCCAGCAGGACGTTGATGCTCAGCCTTGACTCTTTGACAAATGTCACACTTGGATATGAACGATGCAATTTCACGCTTCATTCCATGCCACCAAAACTGTTCCTTTAAATCTTGATACATCTTGGTTCCACCGTGTTGGATGGAGTAAGGTGTCTCATGGGCTTCCTTCATAATGACTTCCTTCAGTTCTGAATCAGCAGGCACACAAATACGTCCTTTATACCAGAGAACTCCTTGATCATCTTCCTCAAATCCTGGCACCTTGCCGGAACTAATTCTGCGCTTAATTCCGTCAATACTCTCATTTTCCTTCTGGGCTTCTTTGATTTGGCTCATCAAGGTGGGTTGAAACTCCAGGTTGGCTAAGAATCCTTGACAGACTAGTTCCAATCCAAATTTTTCAAACTCTTGGTGCAACATGGGTTGCTCCTCTTTGATCATCATATTCAAGTTGCATGGCTTTCTACTCAATGCGTCGGCCACTACATTGGCCTTCCCGGGGTGATAATGGATTTCAAGATCATAATCCTTGATTAACTCTATCCATCTTCTTTGCTGCCTGTTTAACTCCTTCTGAGTGAAAATATACTTCAAACTCTTGTGGTCAGTGTAGATCTCGCAATGGTTACCCATAAGATAATGCCTCCAAGTCTTCAAAGCTAGAACTACGGCTGCTAACTCCAGATCATGGGTTGGATAGTTTTCTTCATGAGGTCGAAGCTGCCGGGAGAGGTAGGCTATGACCTTGCCTTCTTGCATTAACACACAACCAAGTCCAAGTTTGGATGCGTCGCAATAGACATCAAAGTTTTTGGTGATATCGGGCATGGTTAGGACGGGGGCGGTCACCAATCGCTTCTTGAGCTCTTGAAAACTTTCTTCACACTTAGGGGTCCATTCAAACTTCTTGTCCTTCTTCAACTGTTGGGTCATGGGTCTGGCAATGCTTGAGAAACCTTCAACGAATTTGCGGTAATATCCTGCTAATCCGAGA
Source organism: Dactylis glomerata (assembly GCA_007115705.1). NCBI lineage: Eukaryota > Viridiplantae > Streptophyta > Magnoliopsida > Poales > Poaceae > Dactylis > Dactylis glomerata. The sequence continues at coordinate 700,197 of QXEO01000121.1, read as the reverse complement.
AAACCTCTAACTTCAGTTTGAGTGGTAGGGGCTTCCCATTCCATGACTGATTTGATCTTCTTTGGGTCCACTGAAACTCCTCCAGCTAACAATACATGGCCTAAGAATCCAACTTCCTTTAACCAAAACTCACATTTACTAAACTTGGCATATAGCTAATTGATGTCTACGCACTTCTATCCTTGTAGACACTTGTTGGGCCTCCAAGTGCAGAGGTTTGTAGAACAGCAGCAAGTTTCCCTTAAGTGGATCACCCAAGGTTTATCGAATTCAGGGAGGTTAGAGGTCAAAGCTATCCCTCTCAAGCAACCCTGCAATTACGATACAGAAAGTCTCTTGTGTCCCCAACACACCCAAAACGCTTGTCAGACGTATAGGTGCACTAGTTCGGCGAAGAGATAGTGAAATACAAGTGGTATATATGATTATAAGTAGCAAATGTGATTTAAAGTAAATATCGCTGCAAGCAAACAAGTAACAAAATAGCAAGTAAACGATGTGCAATGCTTGGAAACAAGGCCTAGGGATCATACTTTCACTAGTGGACACACTCCCAACAATGTAACATGAATGAACAAGTAACTTCTCTTGCTAAGGTACTCTGAATTACTCTCCTATTGAATAACACTAATCACTGTGTAGTGGCTACAGAAGCACCCCTTAAAGTTCATCAAGTACTTGACAAACACCACTCATAGCGATAAACAAATCAGATCACAATTCAAGATAGAAATCATTGCAACTTAGACCAAGTACTAACACGGTGCACACACTCACACCTTTACACCATGAAAGGAGGAATAAATCACTCAAACTATCATAGCAATAATTATTCTCATAATCCACAAGGGATCACAATCGTAGCCTAAACCAAGTACCACCATGATGCACGCACTGTCACCGTTACACCATAACAGGAGGAATAGATTACTTTAATAACATCACTAGAGTACACAAAATATCTGAATAATAACATGTACTTGTTCAACATGATACAAAGCTCACGATCACATAAAGATCACATCATGGGAGAGAGAGGTGAACCACATAGCTACCGGTAGAGCCCTTAGCCTCGGGGATGAACTACTCCCTCCTCATCATAGGAGACAGCAAGGTTGATGGAGATGACGGTGAGGTCGATGGAGACGGCGGAGACGGCGATGGAGACCGATGGAGATGGCTCCGGGGGCACTTCCCCGTCCCGGCAGGGTGCCGGAACAGAGACTTCTGTCCCCCGAAATTCATCGACGGCGGTGGCGGAACTGCGGAACTCTTTCTGGAAAATTGCCGAATCCCCCAGGGTTTTCCGTCCCGAGGCTTCTTATAGGCGAAGGGGCGATGTCAGAGGGCTGCCAGGGCTTCCTCACACAGGGGTGGCGCGGCCAGGGCCTGGGCCGCGCCAGCCCCTTGTGAGGGAGGCCTCTGGCCCCTCTCCTTCCTCTCTTCGGATGTTTGGATGCTCCCGGGAAAAATAAGACTTCTGGCTTTTGTTTCGTCCAATTCCGAGAATATTTCCTGTGTATCACTTCTGAAACCAAAAACAGCAGAAAACAGGGAACTGGCACTGTGGCACTTCGTTAATAGGTTAGTTCCGGAAAGCGTATAAAAATGCCACTAAGTGTAATGAAACAATAGGCAATTGGTGTAAAACAAAGCATGGAGCATCAAAAATTATAGATACGTTTGAGACGTATCAAGCATCCCCAAGCTTAACTCCTGCTCGTCCTCGAGTAGGTAAGTGATAACAAAAGAATAATTTTTGAGGTGACATGCACCTACACAATCTTGATCATATATGTAAGCATTGATGAGCTGGGATCAATAGAACTTAAAACATGGGCATGAAGATATAATCATGACAATAAGAACTTAGCAACCATGTTGTAAACATGCAAATGAACACAAACAAAAGATCATGATAATGAAACAATGAAAGTCAAGTGTGTGTTCAAATCATATGGAAAAACATACAAATGGTTTTCAGCTTGTCCTTCAAAGAGAGCAAAACATAAATGCATAGGACACCTCAAAGTTTAAGAGGGCGACTAGATACAAATAATTTAAGAACAAGTGAAACCAACAATATGAATCAATCAATGAACTTTGGGACAATGCATATCACACTAAGAATGACAACTATGCTCTCTTAATGGTGCATAAAGAAAGAAGGTGGTGACTCAACATAAAAGTAAAAGAAAGGCCCTTCGCAGAGGGAAGCAGTGATTGCAAGTTTTATAACCTTCAAAAATTATGGTACTTACCGGCTTTGAGCTCTCATTGCCCCCATCATAAGCATCTTGAATGGTTAAAGTTAATGCGAGAACAATTATGATGCATATGCTTGACAAATCATAAGTTGAAAACCTCGTGTCCCGTGAATACGAGTACCCAAACTATGCTAGTTTACTTAGAGTCCCAAGCAAGGCTCTTGTCATTGTAAGTATATGCATATCATTGAGAACCGCCAATGGGGTACCTCCGTGCCCGATGACATGGAACAAGCCCACACCAAAATGACAGGACAAGCAGACAATGAACACCTCGGCATCTCTTTTATTTGCTATATTGTTTAGCTTTTTATTGTGAGATGCGTCGCCGAATGTTCACCATGGGTATGCTGCAAATTTCCACCATGAATTATGCATGGCTTAGATTGGCGGCCCGGCGTTTCCCTAACACATATAAAAACTCCATGAT